>JAMJFZ010002461.1:3175000-3312500 GCA_026225945.1 Cricetomys ansorgei
GCAGTCCTGGGTTTCAGATCTGAACTCCATTGACTTTTTATTCCATAGAGCGATTATCCCAGCTCAGTGCATCATAGGAATATCAGTTTAAGAAAAGAGTCTCCTTTCCTGAACTCATGTAAAATAAATGTTGAAGAAACTAAAAGAGAGAAGGTAAGGACTTCAGAAGTAAGTTTTGGGTGCTGTACTATAATATCAAGAGAATCAACAGAAGACAAGTACGATAAAAATAACAGAGTAAGAAAGTATATTGCTGATAAGTGACTACATCAAAAGGTGACTTTGTTAGGGTTTTATGATTGCTGTGATGAAACTTCGTGGTCAAAAACAATTTGTGGAGGAAAGGGTTTACTCAGCTTGCAGTCCCACATTCAAGGAAGTTAGTACAGGAATGCAAACAGGACAGGAACATGGCGGCAGGAGCTGATGCAGAGGCCATGGAGGAGGGCTGCTTACTGGCTTGTGATTTGCTCAGCCTGCTTCCTTACAGAACCTAGCACCACCAGTCTTGGGGAATCATTGCCCCCTGGGGGATGGGTCCTCCCACATCAATCTTAATCAAGACAACACCTCTCTGACTTGTTTACAGGCCAGTCTTACAGAGTCCTTTTCTCAGTTGCGGGTCCCTCTATCTTGGGTCAAGTTGACATAAAGGTGGCCAGTACAACAGGAAACCCTGATCGCGTCCTAAATTCAGTTAACTCTAACGATGGGAGGTGATCATTAAGTGTTCTCGATTTCCTTAAAACTTTAAGAAAATGCAAGAATTGGGGTCAGGTGTAAAATAAATTGTGTGTGTACGTATGTGTGTGTGCTCACACTCATGGGGAGGGGGGTAGAGGATATTTTGTGTGCCGTTCTTCAGAGCAGTCCACCCTGATTTTTGAGACAGTATTATTGGCCTGGGGCTCAGCAATTTGTCTGGACCAGGCAGCAGGTCCCAGGAGTTTCCCTTCCTCTGCCTCCCAGCATGCTGGGCCTGCAAGCATGTACCCCTGCGCTCACCATTTTTTCACATGACTCTGGGAATAAAACTCAGGCTTCATGTTTTCTCATTAAGCACTTTACTGACAGTGTTGTCTTCTGATCCCTACAAACAAAATGTTAACAATATATTTCTTACAAAATCAACATGTATTTACTCCTTAAAGAGTTAAAAATAAAACAAATAACAAGAACAGTAAAAATACAAACATATTATCTTTTTACTTACCCAAACCATTCTCTCTTATTGATGTATGTCTTCTCTGGGGTTTGCTGCTATTATATAAACATATTCATTTGTCTGTACTTCACATAAGATTTTACAATTTTGTTTTTGTAACAATTAAATGTCAATATTTTTGACTATTGTATTCATTTTTATAATATTAATATTCTATCCTACTATCTCTGTGCATAGGCTAACATCTAGCTAGTTCCATAGTTACACTGGTTGCATTTTGATGTTCATAATTAATGATTCAATAATGTTTTTGCCCTTTTTGGTAATTGGCTACAAGACGCCTACCACAGAGGAAATTTCTAAAAACAGAACTTCCCAATATTAAATGGATGCACATTTCCAAACTTTATTTTTCTTATGAATTTTTGTAGTCAAATTTTTCCCTAGGAAGTTTGAACCAGGCTACTTCCGCCAACAACGTGTGAATATAACCACCCTTCACAACCCTAAGACCAGGAACGGCAGGGAGTTGCTAATCTTGTGCTGATAAATAAAGAATATGTCGTTGCTGTTTTGTGTTTCTGTCAGTTAGTGGAATGTGTCACACAGTCTTTAGATCACTTATCTCCTTTTGTGAATTGCTAATTTCCTGATTTAAAAAAAAGTCAACAGTGACCTACTGTAGCAAGTCTTCTTCTCTATTACAGGAATTCTCTTCTCAAGTTCTTTATTAGAATGACTCAAACAAGTTCTAAGAAAATAGTCCCACAGAGTGAACTAGATGTATCTAAAGTTCTTTATTGTTCTCCATTTTTATTCATTCATTTATTCATTTAAATAATTTGCTGTGGGCTACCTGTGATTCTGTGATTCTTGACTTCAGGACTCCATCACTGTGACGCTAATGTCACTATGCCTGGTCTCACAGCTGCAAAGCCAGTGCTGCAGATGCCCCAGCACCCATCAGCGGCCTTGCTTGGGAGTAATAAGGAGTGGGCATACTTCCCAACCTCGGAAGCACTGCGAGACCCTGCTCACTTCCTCTCAGTGTCCCTTCCAATGCATGTAATTTGTCTAATCCAACTAGGTACGTATTGCTCCTTTTATGAGTGACTGTGGAACTATCCCCGGCCAGCGAGACCTAGGTGGTGGTTTGCTTGGTGACATCTTGGAAAAAGGAGAGACAAAGAGAGAAACATACATGTTCTTGCTTCTTCTGTCTATTGACCTCTTTGAGCGTGAGCCACATAACAGATGCTCCAGTTTTGCCTGAGAAAGAGGTCAAAAGGGGGTAGAAAACTGAGCCCAGAGAAATGCAGAGGAAATTCTAGCTCTGTCAAGTACTGCTACATCTGTGGCCCTTCTCTCATCTTCTCATAAAACTGAGCAATTTGAGTCTGACCTTTCTCTTACTTCCAATAAAATGCACGCACGCCACCGATTCCACGCTATTTCCCATGTTACTATCTGTTCATTTTTCCAGAAACAAGCTTTCCTTTCTTATTTTCTAGCCTGAAATTTCTTCTAAAAATAATAGTCAAAGTATTTGTAGCAGCACAAACGTTACATCCATGAAACACCACATGATATTAAATGTTTGTTAAAATGATATTATATTCATTATAATCAATATACTCATTCAGTTTAACAGAATCGAAAGATTCAAGTTTGCTCTTAAATATGTAACTGTTTCCAGTGTGAGTCTAGCTGGATTCATTGTAAGAACTCACGAGAAGCAAGTATACATAAGGTATCATGGAAATAAGTTTGCTTTTAGTTGAAAGCTGGGAAAGGAGTCCATGTTCCAGAAGAAGGAGAACATCCAGGTTTCTAAACACAGGAAGCATTTAGTATCCCATAGGAAAGGCTTAAGGGAAAGAACGCTCCCCACAAAATGAGCGTGGAAACAGATCTGATTTGGGACCTCAGCAAAGTGACGAATAGTCAATCTGAGAGGTGCCCACCCCACTTCACAGTGACCAAGCTTGCATGTTGGCTCCTTGTGCACTCGGTTAAGCCTCATCCTCTCTGTTCTCCTCTCCTTTCCTATTGCTGTGATAAAATGCCCTGACAAAGACAATAAGGGATAAAGGGTTTATTCTGGCTCATGGTTCAAGGGTGACAGTGACAACTATCATAGGGAAATCAAGGACCTGAATGTGAAGCAGCTCGTCACATTAAATCCCCAATTGAAAAGAGAAAGGGATGGATACATACTGCTCCTCACTTCTCTTTCTCCATTTACTCAGTCCAGGATCCCATCCAACAAATGGTACCACCCACAGTGGTCAGGTCTTCCCACCTTAATTAGCGTAATCAAGATAATCCCACACAGGCATCCCCAAAGGCCAATCTCCCAGGTGATTTTCGATCCTGTCAAGTTGAAAATTAGCACTAACCATCACGTTCCCTTTGGAAGTATTGAGTAACAATAGCAGTCTGTGTACAGCATTTATCTATGAGATTATCAATGAAGCATATGCAAAGCACTGGCTCATGTGGCTACCCTACAAACTCTCTACTGGTTCCAAGGTCAGAAGGCTTAAGGAACGGGTACAGAGAAAGAGATTTAAAAAAAAAAGATTTTGTGTGTGTGTGTGCATGTGTGTGTGTATGTGTGTGATAGAGAGAGAGAGAAAGAGAGAGAGAGAGAGAGACTATAGTAGCTCAGCAACTTGATAGTCAATAAACTGAACATTAACCTCATGTCTCGAGTAACAGTTTAGGAAACTACAAGAGGCTGGTTCCAGTGTCACCATGAGGAACGTGAGAACAAGTCAACTAGAAAGTTCTCACTGTCGATGCAATACTATTAGGGTAAACATTTCACATACTGTCTTGTGTTCCTGGATTCGATATTCTCATCAGGAAGGGAAGCCACCAGACTACTGCACCGTGTTCTGGCACTAACCACAATGGAGAGCGTTGCTTCAGACCCACATCTTATGTCAAGGCATTCCACAGACATCTGGAAAGCTCCATCACTCTCAGTGCAAAGGTCTTATCAAGAAGAGTACTTGTGCCCCATCTGACAAGAAAGCCAAGACACTTATTTCAGACCTAACTGCCAGGAAATGCTTTCCTCAAGGATGCATGCTTTCTTCAAAGTAATGATAGCGGAGTGCGGTGGTGCGTGCTGATGCTCTGGCACTTGGGAGACCGGGGTGTGAGTGTGAGGGTCATGAGATGGAGACGACCTGGGCTACATAGAGAGAACCTGGACCAAAACAATTGTTTTTATCCAATATGTTAGCCTCTTTTCTTTCTTCCCAGCTTCATAGAAACTTTCCCCTGATATTCCATTCTGTTTAATCAGTTTTCCCTCACCCTGTAAGAGCTTCTCCCTCTTTTTTTTACATAATTACATAACTTTAAAAATTTACATAATTATCTAATATGAATATACTCTAATTATCTGAGGATGAGGTTAACGGTGGATATAAGGAAGATATTAGATCTTATGTAAACTTTTTATCACACACACAAAAAATAAATAGTAGAAACCATGAATAAACAGGGCAGGAAGAACTTCTGGAGACACGGAGTCATTCAGACATGCATTGTGGTAATGTTTCCATGGCAGACATACCGAGTTCTACTCGTTACACATGGGGCACTTTTATATCAACTGTGCAAAGAAGATCCATTATCTTTTGGAAAATTCCATATGACATGTAGGTCATTTACTATATCACATACTCAAATTGTGTTTGTTAACAGGGTGGACCAAAGGAACACTCTGTCTCTTCTTATAGAACTCAGATCTGCTTCAATCCTGAAGATGGACACTAAGAACAAACCATCTCTCTAAAATTATCCATCAAAATGCTTCCAGGGAGCCATCTGTAGAACACGAAGGATACCACAGCAGCTCACCGATAATTTAAACTGTCATCTTGGACCAGAGTTCTCTTGTCCAAATAGCATATATGTCTTAATAAGGTGTTCCTACCGACTCTTCATAGGCGGTCACAGTTGACAATGTGAATCCAGATTTTATGCAGTAAAGAAAGCAGTGAACAAAACAGGAGTATCAGAGTCTAAACATTTAAAATCGGGGGTGGTCCTGATGATGAAACACAGCGATCAGGTAAAGGAAATGATTGGATAACTGTTTATGTTTGCAAACTATAAAATAGACAAAAGGGCAGGTCACCAGGCTGGTGGCAGTGAAATTGGAACCAAGGTGTGCATTGCCATACTGCCCTTTGGTGGTTGGGGATGTCATTTACTTTATCATCATCACTTCATCTTACATGAGACAAAAATGAACAAGCAAAACCCACCAAAAGACTATGCAAAGACTGTGAACTAACACAAACGTCAATAACCAAACTTAGGTCTCTACCAAGGTTCCATGAACAAAGTTATCTGCAGGAAAAGTTGTAGGAGTAAGAGAAAAGTAAAAAAACTGAGTTCCAGGCAACATTAGGCCAAGACATAGTAGGGGGCAGAAATGTTTGCAATGCATGAATGAGAATTACAACTGCCGGGAGTGCAGAGACATAGAGGAAGCAAATAAATCTCAGCTGTCAATCAACTGATAAAGTTTATAGAGGAACTCCAGATGCAAGGAAAACTTGGAATTTGTAAGAGACCAGGTTGGGGAGGAGAAAAAGGGATACAAATCATATAATTTTTAAGAAGAGTTAACTGTGTATTTTGCATCATAAACAGAAATTCTGATTTCTCATTCTGTTTATTAATTATGATACGTGTACCCCCTGAATTTTGGAATCACAGAAGTAGAAATTGTACAAATACATTGTCATCACATGTCAGTGGTCTATTATAAAGTGAGTTAGTAGAGAAGACAGAAAAGCCAGGTGTAGTGCTCTTTGGGAAAACTAGTGAACTGGTGAATTATATCAGGAAACTTCAGAGAAAACTGAAAATCGAACCCAAATGTGAGACGCTCATTCTTCTGGAAGCAGAATTCCTAAGAAAAAACTCGATTACCTCCAAGGGCTTCTACTCATTTGCAGTTTGTCTTCTGTAGCATTTTTCTTCCTTTACCTGTGAGCCTTGTTCTCTTTATCTTTTGACTCATATATTTATGTGGGAAATTGGGAGAAAAAAAATCTATTGGGGAGGTTCTAGACACATGTGTGAAGTTTTCAAAGAATACATAAAAAAACTACTGTTAAAAAAAGAAAAGAAAGAAATATATTAAGTAAGATTAATTTGGTCATATTTATGCTACACTGCTGCCGGTTTCAGATTTGTGACAAAATTTAATAAAATATTCAGCAACTAAAAGAGAGAGATGCCAAAAAGGTAAATTAAAAATCCTTTACAAATCTCCACTAATTGTCTTAAAGGGGAACTTGTATTTCATCGACTGCAGTTTATGCAAATAGGATCAGAGGAATTAACATATTGGAAGGAGCTGACGTTTGTCCTGATATATTGAATCGTTAGCATGACAGAATCACTTAAGCTGGACGCACTAACATCAGGTTTCCTCTCATTATTGACCCCACAGAGTAGGCTCTGACAAGTACAACTGCTGCAAAGTTCATTAATAATGTGGAATAAATCAATTGTTCAGGAAATACTGAAAACAGATGACACTGAACTCATCCATTTTGCAAGTTCAGCACAAACCCATCTCCACCAAGGACACAGCATCTGTGTCCTTCTCTGACCTGCCCCATAGACTGCTCCCAGATGCTCCCTTTCCTTGGAGCATCCTTTTCCAGTGTGGCTTCTGAACCCCTGTGAGCAGAGTGGCCCAACAGTCAGTCAGAAAGAAACAACTTCAGGCAGATAAAGAAGAGACCTTTGAAAGGGTGTACAAACAGAAAGACAGTGGTGGTCATAATTCGGGATGTATTCCTGGGTATTTCTTATGTTTATAATGAATATTTCAAAGATACTAATCACATAGCCCTAGGCTCAAACTGACCACTGCTCATCTTATGAGAATTAAAGGGTTTCTTCAAGAATAGTAAAAGGCTAAGAACATAATCTGACATTTTCTGAAGGGAGAGAGGCAGGGTCAGTTACGCCCATGATGCATAGCTGTTGAACCCTGTGGCTATCGTCAGAACGTGTTTTAAGTGAAATCTTTATTTTTGTATGTGAGTCTCCTCAACAGACTTCAAATGTTGCCACCTGAGGTTTTAGTTTAAATATGTGCATGCCCTAGAAGTCTTGAGCTACGCATGTGGCCATGCTATGCTGCATAACCACCTGCGCTGGTGCAAGCTGTGAGGACGGAAATGGCCTGGATGAAGGAAATCCACAGAGAATTCAAAAGTAAGCTGCTTTGAACCAATAGATTTCACTTTTCAGCCACTGAGCTTTAAACGGAAGCTCCTGTCCTTGATTGATTTTTCTCCCCTCTTCTGGACTGCTTAATAGAAATGCTAATGAGTAGTATAAGAACCAAAAAAAGGGTGGAGAGAAGGCAAGAGAACCAAGGAAAGCACAAGCCTGTGCCGCATGGGCTTCTGAGAAGCGATCTCTTTTGAAAGTAGACATGTCCTTGTTCTCTGTGTTTTGTTTCTTGTTTCTCACCTTAATGTCTAGGACATATTTCTGTAACAGTAAGGGCAGGTGAGAGGAGACTGTCCAACACTGCTGATAAAATTCCTTGGGATAAGAACATAAACACATTAGGACCCACTGCATTTTTAAACCCGAGGATCAAAAAGTTCAACAAAAGCTGTATCTTGGTTTTCTAAAACTATAGAGAGAGATTATGTAATTATGGTTAATTTAGATTGTCAACTGGAAGATTAAGAAATAGCCAGATCCCTAATGAGGCATACCTTGGGCATGCCTGTGATGGTGTTTCAGATAGGTTTAACTGAGGAGAGACTGACTCATCTGTGACCTTCACCAACAGGTCATTCTTTGGTGACAACGGTCTTAAGAAGGAACTTCTGGGGAATTAGAGATGAAAAAGACAAGACAAATGGCCTCAGGAAGTCTTGCATAATCTATACCTCATGCCAAGCAAACTGATTAAGAAGAATAGCATCTTATATATTTCAAGGGAGAAATGGGACAAAGTCAATAGGAAGCTAATCAAGCAACATCACACAAAGGGAACACAAGGTAGCTCAAAGATCCTTAGACTGAGCACACAGTGGCCTGTAGTCTAACACCTCCAGTGTCTTCAGGGGGAAAGGTCAAGTTCCCAGGTACAAAAAACTTTAATTCCTTTCCCTCAGCCTCAGACTGGCCTTGCCAAGTCTGCCCCCAAGCAAGGACACAGAGCTAGTTTTCTTTTGTCCTTTGTCATGGGCCTCTGAGAGAGTCTTGGGTCATCGTGTTCTCTACACATCTGAACACAACAAGCACAGTCCCAGAGACTTGGGCTCCACACTGAGCACTACTATCCCCATTTCTGCACTACCTGGTGGGCACCTCAGACCGAGCATATTCCCGACACTGCCAATCCTTCTATACCATGATGGACTGCATTCCTCTGAACTCTAAGCCCAAATAAAACTTTCTTCCCAAAAAAAAAAAGAATGTTTCCATTAACTGTTTTGTAAAGGATATAGATGGTATTGGCAAAATTCCTGAGTTGCCTTGGCGTGTGACTGTCTCCACGTGTGTTACTTCAGGTTTCTCCTAACTGTGAGATGCATATATAGATACATGTATACGTATATATACACATATATATACATATATATCCCGCCAGAGAACTTACATAAAGCAATTAATGGAATACCAAGGACACCTAAGAGTGAGGCTCACTGGCTGTACCCTCCCCGACACGGAGAAGCTGATGTTTTCTGGCCCCTCTGTTGTTCTCAGAGGACCAGCCCAGACCATGAATTCCCTAGTATCCCTCATTTTCACATCCCACTGATTCCCTGTTTAGACTTAATCGCAGTACATCATTATCGTCACATTCATTCATTTGTCGATCATCATTATTTTTTCGCTCGTACCTGTCTTAGTCGGGGTTTCTATCGCAGTGATGAAAGTTCATGACCAAACAGCAAGCTGGGGAGGAAAGGGTTTATTCAACTTGCATTTCTGCAGCACTGTTCGTCGTTAAAGGAAGTCAGGAAAGGAACTCAAACGGACAGGAACTGATGAAAGGCCACGGAGGGGTGCTGCCTCCCTGCTTGCTCCTCATGGAGTGCTCAGCCTGCTCTAGTATGGAACTCAGGACCAGCAGCCCAGAGCTGACACCACCCGCAGTGTGCTGGGCTCTCCTCCGTCAGCCATTAATTAACCGAATGCCGCGCAGCTGGATCTTACGGAAGCATTTTCCCAGTTGATGTTCCCTCATTTCCGATAACCCTAGCTCGTGTCAGATTGGTACAGAACTAGCCAGCGCACCACCTTACTTGAACACGCGCTCTGTGAGAGCAGCAATTTTGTTAGTGTTCTCTTCATTGCGACTGGCACATAAAATAGTAACAACTTTTCATTAGATAAATGAATAAATGAGAATGTAAAGATCTTACACACGTCCAGTTCTCTCTCCGTTACTATTTCCTCGTTTCTTGGCACGTAAATTAAAAGACTCATCTAAATTCTAGCTTTCCTATTGTTATATCAAATCAAAGTAGCACCGTCAGAATTAAAGTCCACGCAAAAGAATTTGCAGAATATTTTAGCAACTACTGTTTCCACGTAAACACTGTGAACATCACCAATAAGGAGAAAATGAGCACTATCAATTCTTATTAAAAACAAAACAAAAGAAAAGTAAAAATACTCGGCTCGATGCAGCCGCACAGAGATGCACATCACATGTTGTGTGCAGTACTGCAGCGCTTTGGCGAGAGAGGGTGACGTCAGAACCAGCAGCACCGCCTCCCAGTTTCAGTCCACTCATGTACTGAACAAACCTTTGTTTCAGTCTCTAATCACATGCCAAGAACTGGACCAAATGCTGAAGTTGTAAGATCAACAACAGACCTTTAGACTACCTCACAAACATACAACTCCTTTATTATTATCATTATTAGTAGTATTATTAATTAATATATTTCTGTTAATGCTTTGAGAATTTCATAACAACTTATTTTGATCATATTCATCCCCCATTCTGCCAAACTCCATCCTCCTTGTCTCTCCTCCCCCTACCCACCATTTCATGTCCTCTTCCTCCTTTTATTAAAAATAGATCATTTTATCATATAATATATCCTGATTACTGTTTCCCCTCTCTCTGCTCCTTCCAGCTCCTCCCCTGTTATAGAAGTTTATTTTTAGTTATGTTTAAAATGGTTGTTTTGTGCACTGTTGGGAAAAGAGTTGTATAGGCCTTGGCATTTGTATTATCTACAGGTGTTGGCTTATGTAAAAGATGTTCGATGCTCATGATCTGCACAGGCTATCATTAGAACACCTGAGGAGCTTAGGTATTGATAAAAACCCTTGAGATGAGATGCTCAGGGTTCCACTGTCCAGTATGGTGCCTGCCATGATGGTGGTTCCCTCTGCTGAAGTCTGGAAGGGTTTGCATCTATGAACATGCCTCCTTGCCTGTCTTAGTGAACCCACACAGTGGCTAACAACTACACTCCCCACCTCCCCTCCCACCTGAATCCACTCTCTTTCTGTCTCTCATTAAAAAAGAATAGGCTTATAAGAGATAACAACCAAATATAACAAAATAAAATATAGTAAGATAAAGCAAAAATCATCACAGTGAAGTTGGACAAGGGAAACCAACAGAAGGAAGAGCCACAAGAGAAGGCAGGAGAAGCAGAGACTCACTCGTTCACACATATTCACTTAGGCTATGTCCCCACTTCTATGGTCCCTTGAAATTTCCAAAGTTGGGCTTACTTAAGCTTATTAAAAATGTCAAAATATGACATTCAACCTCCCAGGTAACCAAAATAAAATAAGCCTGAGATGTACGCATTCTGCTGTGATTTGAACATAGAATGTCTTCCATGCACGGCTGTTTTGAACACTTGTTCTACATCCTTTTGCTTTATTTTAAGGCTTTATACAGCCTTTATAAAGTAAGCCTATCAGATTAGTTCATCACTAGACGTGGTCTTTGAAAGACATTTATGTCCCTGGTGCTGGCCTGCTCTCTCTGCTTCTCAGCCTACCATGATACCAAGGGTCTCCACAGCATCCTACCATTGCTATGTCACGCTTTTCCCGCTGTGGTGGACTCCAATCCTCTGAAACCATGAGCAAAAGCAAACTTCTCCTTCCTGATATCAATTCTGTCAGGTTTTTTCTCACAGTGACATGAAAAGTAACTAACAGACATATATCTAAGAGAAGGGTCTATCAATTCTTTCTGCCTCGTTCTAAAGGAGAAAAGTAATGCCCTCACTTATTTTTACTTATTTTGTCTTATGCCAACAGACTAAATTAATTCTGCTCCAATTTACATGAATGCTTGAACACTGGTAGAATGGAAATGTCCATCAGAACAGCAGATAACTGATTGTAAAGTCTTTGACCTGATGATGATGATGAACTAAGTCATGCGATGCTACTAATTCAAGCAGCTGATGCTCATTAGGAAAAGGCAATCCCCATGCAGGCCATACAGAAAGAGGCCAATTTCCCCACGTTAACAGTCTACAACTCTTTGAGTTCCTGCCATTATTTTAAAAGGTACCTATGTGTTACCAAGCATGCTTCGTGAACTATTCCCACTACTTTACAAATACTAATGTGTTTGTTCCACCTAACAGCCGTGAGGTAGGTTGTGTCAACCACATCTACACCTCACAGAAGAGGAAACCAAAGGAGAAACTGTTGTGCTCACTTTCCTGCATTCCTGAGGTTGAATGGCTGGGTGAGTTGAAGGTGAACCCTGGCGATCTGAGCCCAGAGTCTGTATGACCCCTTCCTCTTTGCGATGCTGTCTTGTAGAAGAATAAAGATAACCTGAGGCAAGAATAAATTAATTAAACCCTACATTAACATAGATTCTAAGCCTATTGAATTAACTAAATGGCAATGTGGTGGGGGTTAGGGAAAGAATAGCCAGCTCGGAGCACCACATGACTGTACACACAGCAGTGTTATTGAATTTAGTTTCATGATAGTAACGAGGAAATGGAATCCGGAACTGGTTAATGAACATGCTTCCTATCACATAGCTAGTAGGTGGCAGAGCAAGGATTGCAATCCAGGCAGGCGCACCTTTTGTCATGACTCCATGGTGAACCGTACAAATCCAAGTTTATGTGAGAGTTGCACTTGGCATGCTTGTACTAGCCATGACTTTAGGCATATCTGACTCCAAATCCAGTACTCTCCCCGCTGAGAAGACTTGGAGTCAGACAAGTCTTTATAACACGATCAAATACAGTAACAAGTGGCTCTGCAAGGCAGCACCGTAGATCGACATTTCAGTTCTATCAGGTCTCGAATACATTAATGCTCAGTTGCTCTTAACTTGGGAAGATGGTTTCAGCCAGCTCTGCTTTCCTCCACGCCTGTGATCCTCAAATTACAAATTCCATCCAGTCCTATCCATCCAGCATTCAGGGAAGTAATTCTGACAGATAGTTCAAAGTTCTAAACAAAACTTCCTCTTCGTTCTTAGTAGAATAATCAAAGCATAGCTTGTAACTGGTTTTCTCAGATAATCAACATTCATAACCATTTTGTACCTTTTTCATTCTTTCATTTTAGTTACTTGGTTTCTATGCTGTACACATAGCCTTTGAATATACTTCACAAGAATAACTAAATTTAGCCGGAAAATTCTATAATTACACAACCACAATATATTTGAGGTGACTTCTACCATCTAATTATATTCTTTTCAGTGGTTCATCTTTCTTTGCTCTATTGATTACTTTTGTTAGCATCTTTCCA
This sequence comes from Cricetomys ansorgei, assembly GCA_026225945.1. Lineage (NCBI taxonomy): Eukaryota > Metazoa > Chordata > Mammalia > Rodentia > Nesomyidae > Cricetomys > Cricetomys ansorgei. The sequence continues at coordinate 3,187,947 of JAMJFZ010002461.1, forward strand.
GCAGATTGCTAATACCTGTTGGAGACAGCAAGCACTGCACTCTGGGGACCAGCTACTTCTCTGCGTAACTGAAAGGCAAGCAGTGCAGACACGGGTAATGGAAGCTCCATTATACGATGGGTTTCTGGCAAAGATGGAGAATGCTGGCGTGTCTTTCAGAGGGGCCATACATAATCACAGGGCCTGTTCGCCTCATACACTGTAACTATCTGGAGGTAAAACCCCCTTCACCCAATCACTGCCTTCAGTTTTTCTTGGGAAGTCTTAAATCTCTCAACCTCCCACTGTGCCTGAAAGCAAGCTAAATGAATAAATTATAACTTCTGCCTGTTGAGAAAGAACACTATGAAACAGTAATGAAACATTTTAAGACCTTAGAAATCAAAAAGGAAAAGGCTAGCTGCAGTAGCTTGGTTATTTCACCTTGATTGCAATAGAATAGTAACAGTGCATTTGTCAGCCCTTCATAGATAATTATTCCACATCTGGACAGAGAACCTTCCAGAGAGATGCGAACACAGGCAAGGCAGTATGCATCCCACTGGAATGTTCAGGAACTACAAATAGTTGGGGGACTAGGACACTTTGTCTCAGACGAAGTTGCTGTGGACTCAGCCTGCCTTGACTAATTCACCTTGAACAGGGGACACAGCTGCCACAGGGACAGCACTCCTCGCTGGCTTTCTGTTCCAAACTGCAGAGAACATAAACTCATCACAGTGATGTGCCAAGGTCTGCAGCCCCATCTGACCTTGGTGTTCCAGACACGACACTGTGCTCAGTCCCTTCCTGACCTCTACGCAACTGGTCCCCTCCACACATCACTGTATTCCTGCCTGCTTTGTCTGTCTAAGCCAGAGGACTCAGCCTGCTAGCTGGAAGCTCTGTGTAGTTTATGAGCATTTTTTTCTTGGTCAATAAAGGGTTTAGTTATAACATTGTTTTTGCAGCATTAAAAAAATTTTGGTACTTAACAACAACAAAATAATTTTTTTGACTTTTGGTTCCTCTGGTGATTAATTATCTAGTTATTATTTGTGAAAACAAGAATCATAGACTTCCCGTCACTCCCTATCATCTCTTCAGTACTGAGGCTGCTGACCCGTCATCTGCGCTGTTATCTCTGTGACAGACCAGCTAATCTACAGTGACCGCTAAGGGCTTAGACCCGCGCTTCAAGAGCTTAGGTTCCAACCAATTTTCTTCAAGGCGAGATGATCCCAACTGTTTGCTAAATCTCTTTGTAAAGTTTTAGTTTAGTCAACAATGAAGCAGAGGTAATAATAGCACAGGCAACAATACTAGTCAAAACTAAGCAAGTTTGTACAACTAAAGCGCCAGAAATAATGAATGTTTGATACTAAATTGACGATTTGTTATCCCGATTGCGTTTCATTTACATCATACTCCTCACTGAGGAGGGGTTTGAGTTTGCCGTCCTGGCTAATCATGTCCTGCTTCCCTTCTAACAATAACTCCAAGTCTTTCTATCTCTGAGCATCACACAAGGGCTCTTTGGTGTATTTGCCTCTCCCATCTGAGGGGGTTTCGTTACTATATGGACATGTCTTATTCATATATTAATCTTCTGCTCCAAACAGATTTCTTAATGCATAAAAACTGCTCAACTAGTAACCAAATGATGCAAATCTCCCTTTCTCTTGTGTGTACAGTTGAACTTATATTAAGCAACTTGTCCTTATTGACCTCATTCTTTGTGGCAGTTCTTCAGTAATTATCTGTTATATTTTTGGTTGTGAGTGTAGCCTCTTATGGCTGAGCCATCTCTCCAGCCCTTTGGGCATTATCTGTGTGGACCTTGCTTTCAGATCTGTGTGACTCAACAACAGAGCATATTTCTTCCTTTCATTTGGAATAAACTTCCAGACTTGATATAGCTGACGTCCTCATGGCTGGATTATGCATGTGAAATACACGCAGTACAATTACAAAGCTTGAACAGTAAGTAAGATTGGGACTCCAAGGTTTGGCTGCATGGTCACCTTCTGTGTCACTGGAATGCGCGCACACCCATACCTGTCATCTGAGGTCCTTGCGCACGTATGAGGAGGCCAGAGAAGTTGGGTGCCTTTCTCTGTCATTCTCTACCTTATTGCCTTGAGATAATGTCTTTCTCTGAATAGGAAATTTTGGCTAGGTTACCTGGCTCATGGGCTTCTAGGAACCATCTGACTCCACCCCAGAATGTGTGGTTAAAGACACTCACGGTCATATGTGGTATTTTATGTTGATGCTGAGAATTCAAACTCAGGTCCCCATGTTGGCAGAGCAAGCACTCTGACCCATTAAACTATCTTTTCAGGTCCTCCTATGGCATTTAAGTTCAGTTACCCTCTTCTATTATATCCAGTTCACCTACTTACAAGGACAGGAAGAACCTTTGATATGAGTAGAGTTCTCTGGCATAATCCAAATCTCAGAAGTAATTAGTGATCAGAAGAACGTTATTCAACATGAAAGAAAGGTAATTAACATTCATTGCCCAGCAATTATTTATAGTATGCATCACACATATGATAACTAGTTTTCCATAACCATCTTGTGAACTTCTGTTTTTATTAAACACTTCCCCTCTGTGTATAAGGAGGACCTTAACATTTCAAAGAGATATGCTATTTACCAAAGTTACAGAGTTCATAAGTGTTAGAACGAGATACCAGACCAGGATTTCTAGACTCCAGAATCTATGCTCTGTCCTCTATACCATGCGAGAGCAGCAGAGGAAATAAATACTAATTGTCTAAATAAGACATGAAGAGTAACTATCAGTACAGGAGAAATTAATCAATTGTCATAGAGAATAAACATTAAATATGAGGAACTAATATTGAACACATAGCAAAAAACTGAAGAGCTAAAAAAAAAAAGAAAGATCCTGATACATGAAAGGCATTAGTGTATTGTTCTATTTTATATAATATGAATAATTAATTCACCTTTTTTTGAACATGCTAGTTTGTTAGAGATGACCTTGAGTTTCCGATTCTTCTGTTAGGGTTAGCAGTGTACACTACCATGCCTGGTTTATGTGGTGCTAGGAATAAAATCCAGGGCTTCATGCAATCCAGATAAACATGCTACCAACTGAACTATAATACAGCCAAACAAGTCCCTTTTAGACTATAGAGCTTGGAAGGACTAGGAGAGTCTGCAAAGCGGATCACAGGCAAATTGTAGAAGCTGGGATGATGATATTGACAAGTGGACACTTCTTTCCTTTATAACAATACCTAAGGGAGAAACAGTGGTTTCCCTGGGACGCAAACTCATCATTTCTGAAACATTAATTTGTCGTGTCACATTGTTAATGATTTTGAATCACTGACTCCTAACTTCTTAAACGAGAGGAGATAATGTAGCTGGTAATGACTACTTTCATTCCTCAATGTCACAAAACTGTTGAATGGCTGTTTTAGCATGATAGAAGTCAACTTGTGCCCTGCTGGGCATGAATGTTCTCCTGGAGACCTGCTATCAGAGGTTTAATGGCCAATTTCAAGGAGTTCTTCAACTTTAATAATTTCTATCAGTAACAGCTGCGAAGCTTTATTGGTAGCCAGTATGTATCAAGCCCTGATCTAAGTATATCATGTAAATTACATCATTTAATCTTAACAACAAGTCTGCATACTATCTTGCATATTAATCAATGTTTTCAGAGGACAAAGATGATCAGAAGCATAGATGGGCTAACATTTGTGACTGAAAGAAAAGGTATAAAGAGTGCATTTGAATGAGAACTCTTAAGTGACATGAAGTCAACCGTGTTTGCTTTGATTGTATTTCTTGACTGAAGATTACCTGTGATAACTTAGTCTCATTTTAAATTTGTATTATTTGGGGGTTTTGAGGGCTTTATTCTGTAGCCCAGTATGCAATCTGAGCAGGCCATTCTTCAGCATATGCTGAAAGAAATCCAAGTAATCCTCTCAATCAACTGCCACATTTACAAGAAATTCCTTCAAGCTTGTGTTTTCCTTCTGCCCTTGAACACAGAAGTCACTTTCCACAAGTTAGAAAGTAGTTGTTCATCATTCATCACATACAGAGTTCAGTGGAAACTTGATCTTGGTCTTCTCAGTTTCTATGTCACTGACAGATAAGTTTCTGGGTTGTTTATCATCATCATCATCAATACCATCATCATCATCATCAATATCATCATCATCATCATCAATACCATCATCATCAATACCATCATCATCAATACCATCATCATCAATATCATCATATCATCATCAATACCATCATCATCAATACCATCATCATCATCAATACCATCATCATCATAATTATGCATGTGTGACATGTGTGGGGATGCATATATGCCACAGTTCATATGTAGAAGTCAGAGGACAACATTGTGGGGTTGATTCTCTTCTCCTACCTTTATGTGGGCTGCTGGGCTCAAAGTTTGGCAGTCAGACTTGTGCAGCAAGGTTTTTACACACTGAGCCACCTCTTCAGCTCAAGTTTCTGTAATTTATAGCCTACCCAGGCTATAGTGTTTTGTTGTAGTACGCATAAGTGTCCTTATAAAATAACAAAGACTGCTCTATCCTTGATGTGGTGTGAGAGAGCAAGGCAAGGATAGAGCCAGGCAAGGCTGAGGCAACAAATACAGCCCAAAGTATCAGTGACTGACATGACAAAGCTGTCATTCAAAGTCTAGAGCATACTAGAAGGCCTCTTGCATCTTGTAGCTGGACCATCTGTAGACTTGGTCTTTGATGTTGCTAAGGGCAAGGAAGCATATGTAGGAGCAGTGAGAGATGTCCATGTCATCAGTTTGCATCAGTGAAACTTACTTACTATGGGCCAAGATCCAACCAGAAGACCCAATTTAGCTGAAATACAAGAATACTGAGCAATCAACATCTTCTGTAAAACCATGAAGGCAGCCAATGAATCTGATGAGTTCTATCCATGATATGGAATTAAGACTACTAAATTAGATGAAATTCACTTGATAGATAAAGAGTAGCTCCTCTACCTTAGAGTTCAATTACTCAGACAAAATTAGAGCCACAGGGCTGATTGTAAGCCTTCATCCTAAAATACAGCGCATAAATTATATAAAAGTGCAGCAGAAAACAGAATCCAGCACAGATAGCCCAAGAAAGTCTAAGCTGGGTGTGGTGCACACACCATTAATCCCAGCACTCAAGAGGCAGAGGTACATGGATCTTTGTGAGTTTGCAGCCAGCCTGGTCTACAAGCAAGCCCCAGGATAGCCAAGGCTGTTACAGAGAAACCCTGTCTTGAAAAATGAAATTAAGAAAGAAAGAAAGAAAGAAAGAAAGAAAGAAAGAAAGAAAGAAAGAAAGAAAGAAAGAAAGAAAGAAAGAAAGAAAGAAAGAGGGAGGGAGGGAGGAAGGAAGGAAGAAAGGAAGAAAGGAAGGAGGGAGGAAAGAAAAAAAAAGACAAGAAAGAGAGTCTAATAAAGAAGCACTTACAACACTTGAGACAAAGTTAAGAGGAGCAATAATGGAGAATAAGGCCCTCAGTACCCAAACTCTGCAGTACCTGTAGTTCATTCAGGAAAGGGCACGGAGAAGACATTGTTCCCAGAGCTCAGGGTGCAAGGCAACCCTGGAGGACAGGGATGGGGATTGGCAGCAGCTAAGGTCCTGAGGGATGCTTTCATTGTAAAAATGTTTCCAGAGCATGGATAGAGTGGGAAGGATATGCTGACCCTCTCATCCAGACCCCCAGACTCCAGCCAATTCCTGAGTTGGCTGAATGAAGCAAGCAGGCAAGTCACCCAGGGTAGATCAATGACCTTCAGCCTCTAGGGACAATGAGCAAAGCAAACTGGGAGTAGGGAAAGTTTGCAAATAGCAAAAGAGCAATTCATCAGACACAGACAAGAAAGATGGAAAATGGAAAGAGGCAGCTTTTGGAGAAATTGGAAGATTAATCCATTCCCATTTTAATGAGCAATATCCCTTTTACCATCTCAATTGGCTTCAATCCTAGAGAGGCTATCCAAGTTTAAAAATAAAAACTATAATACCAACCTGTAGACAATATGGAATATAATGAAACACATATATTCACATCATAAAGTCTCCAAGGCCTTAAAAGGAGAGACACAGAAATGAGGCCTTCAGAAGAGTTCTGTGTATTCATTCACCTGTCTAGCCGCAAGTCAGCATACTTGAAGGTTTGAGTAGCTACTAAGTTCGAGGCTTTTTACTAAGCTCTGAGTATAGGAAGGATGAACAAAGGAATTACGTCTTCTCCTCCACCGTGGTGTGAGGTCTGCGGCAAAGGTAATGTAAATGAGGGTGCAGAGAGAATGTTGTGCCAGGTCAGGAAGAGCCTGGACATCTAGGGGAAGAACGCCCACTTTACTCTCTTTGCACCAGGAAACTATAGAAGTCATGAGCAATGACATCGCACTGCACTGAGCATAATCTGAGTCATTTAGGGCTCAGGATCCTGACTTCAGTAAACAACAGCAGTAGCCTCCCTACCGGTGTCTATTGTCTCCCTAGCCATACGCAGACGGGCTTTCGACCCGGTCCGTCATACCAAGAGTAGGTTTCTGCCTGTGGATCAGGTCTCAAGTCAGTCAAAGAGCAGCTCATAACAGACTTGCCTCTATTTCACCAGAGCTCATGTCTTGCCTGGGAGGTTAGTAGCTTGGTATACAGTGTCTGCAGGTAAGTAACATTACTGACAGTTTGTTGTGGAAGTTTATTTTTAGTTATGTATAAAATAATTGTTTTGTGCACTGTTGAGTGAGGGGCTCCCTTGATCTTGGCATTTTGTATTGTTTGCAGGCATTGGATTTATGTAGGGGGTGTTAATTGCTAATGATCTGTATTATGCTATTAGTAGAACACCGGACAGAAGTGTTCTGTATCAATAAAAATACCTGAACTCAGATGTCCAGTATGGTGCTGGTCATGATGGTAGTTCCCTCTGCTGAGGTCTGGCAGAGTTTATACCCATGAAAATGCATCCTTGGCATCGTTGGTGAGCCACCACAGCAATGTACAGCTACAAATGGCATACCAACCTGGGGCTCTGACATCACACCAGCTAACATCCAACGTGGAGACAAGGAAGAAAGAAAAAGAAACTCTAGACCTCACAGAGTCCATTTTATTTTGTTTTGTTTTATTTTCTGCAAACCTGTCCAGATACTGGTGAGATGGGACAGTCCTGACAAGACCTATCTGCTATGGTGATGAGAACTCCATGCCATGATGAGACCCTTACCACAGACAAGGTGACCAGTTGCTTTTCCTGCAAGCCAGACTCTATCATAAAATCTGAAAGGTGTTTACTCAGAGTCACACACAGAAGCTGTCTCCCAGAACTGGCCACAGGTGTGTCTCTTGCTGGCAGCTAAACTTGTTACTGTAAGAGTCTCTCAGTTGGTGCTGGGTTTGAAGGCATGAAAGGTTCTTTGGAGAGCAGCTGAGACTTAGCATTGTGAGAGCCCAGGAGAGGCCATTGGTAAAAGTGCAGCCTCAGTAGCAAGTGAAGGCCCAGATTGAAGGGGTCATTTAAAGACGATGAGGCTTGTCACCATGAAGAGAGCCCATGAGAGGCTCTTAGTGAAGGTGCAACCCAGTAATAGCAAGGAATACCAGTGTTCTGAAGATGCCAGTACTACGGGACAACCACCAAGAACAGCAACAGTGGAATGGAGCCAGCCAGAGCCTGGAGGACAAGCTGTGTGTGTTGCAGAAGGCAAAACCAGAGAAGTAATTCAAGCCCTTTGAAAGATCCCAGAAGATCATGGATGAATTCCAAATAATTGGACATTGATAATGTTTTTCTGCTGTCCAAAGACATTGTAAAAAGCTTGATAGATATTTGGTTTCATTTGGCCCTGTCTTTGTGATTGTTCCTCTTGTAAATAGTTTTGCTGGTGTAGTATTTAATTGTATTGTAGATATAAAGCAAAATTTTTGATTGGCTTATATAGAAAAGGGGAAATGTTGGAGAAGTTTATTTTTAGTTATGTATAAAATAATTGTTTTTTACACTGTTGGGTGAGAGCCTGCCAAGGTCTTGGCATTTTGTATTGTCTGCAGATGTTGTACTTAAGGGGTTGCGGGTGTTTGATTGATCAGGATCTGCAGTAGAACATCTGAGGAGTTCTGAGTCAATAAAAGCACTTGAGCTCAAATGCTTGAGATTTCACTGTTGAGTATGACACTGGGCAGGGCAGTGGTTCCCTCTGCTGAGGTCTGGCAGGCTTTACACCTATGAATATGCTTCTGTTTCTTCCTTGTGACTATGCCTACACAGTAGGTGTACTGTTACAACAGTTCGTTATAATTTCCCCCCAGCAGCCTTCAAAGGAACAAGGGGTGCCAGACAGAAAGCTATTTCAGGACTTATAAAAATAAATAATCACCAAATGGACTTGGGTTGACCCTCTGGAAACAGAAACGCATATATTCAAAGTGTGTTTTCAGGCAGATTTGATTTGTATAGCTTGATCAGAGAGGAATGACATGGGTCTCCGCCTCAGGTGAGCCCCTATATAAAGCCACACACCTTGCACATATTGGCTGACCAGTTTCATAGATGGTTGCTCTTCTCAGTATTGTACTTTCATGAATGTATTTGCTTCCTGGGACTATTACAAGGAATGACCACAAACTTGGTGGCCTAAAACAGAATTTTATTTGTACAACGCAGAAGGCAGAATGCAAACTGTCAGCAATCACTTCCTTCTGGAGGGTCTGAGACAGAATGCACCCTGTGCCCCTCTCCTGGCTCTGCAGCTGGGGGCAATTCTTGGCACTCTGACTTGAGAACATGTCACTCCACTCCACTTACCTTCCTCCCTAGTGTCAGAAACCCTGTGTGTCTCTGTGTTATAACCTCATCTCAGTTCAAGCAGCTCTCTTCTCGGATCTCAATTATATTCACCTAGACGCTGTCTGCATATGCTATACTCACAGACATCCGAGGCAGAACGTGGCCATATCCTTTGGTGAGACACAATCGAGTGCATTACCCTGAACTCTTGATTGGCCGATGGAATGTAAGAATAACATCATACCAAGTCAGACTGAGTGCAGAGATTAGTTACAATTTTAAAAGAAAACTCTTCCACATCTCTTATTTATATAGGTGTTTATATTTGGTTATAGACAAGCAGTAATTATTTGTTAGATTAAAAACTAATGCGATATAACTTTTTTCTTGTTATTATTATTTATTTGTGGCCAGAGTCCAGTGAGACTGGGGAATGTGAGCCTAGCAGCATGGACCCTTGTGCCAGATGTGCAAGAGTGAAGGGAACACAGGGAAGGTAAGATAGGATGAGAGGGAAGGGAGAGGAGATGAGGGACTAGAGAGAGAAGAGAAGGGAAGGAGAAGGGACGGCTTCTTTATGTATTATATGCTGCATGTTTCTCCCCAGGATCTGTTTTTTAAATCTAGGTCTGGATGTCCTAAAGAAAATGCCATTATACTCAGATAAATGCATATGAAAACTACACTGAGTTTCCACCTCACCCTAGCCAGAACGGCAGTCATCTAGAAAATGAGTAACAACAAATGTTGGTGAAGATGAGGACAAGAGAGCCCTACACACCACTGGCAAGGATGGATTGAGGTTTGGGTATTCTTCAAACACTAAATATACATTTGCCGTGTACATGGTCCAGATATTGTTTCGCGGTATTTATTCAAAGGGCTCCAAGCCAACACATCACAGAGATAGTCACACCAATTACATCAGTGCTTTTTGCAGAGCTATTCAGATGACTGTGCTATGCAACCAACCTAGCTGTGCAACAATGGAGGGATGAAACAACAAATGGAGTTCATACACACAATAAAATTTTTATAGCCTTAAGGAAATAATGAAGCTGGTCATTTATAGGAAGATGGATATAACTGCAGGTAATCATATTCAGAGAATTAGTCAGTCTTAGAAAAACAAATACCACATTTTCACATTTTCTCTTATTTATGATCCCAGACTATATATATATATACACATACACATATATGTGTATATATGTACACATATATGTGTATGTGTACATATATGCATATGTGCATGTATGTACACATGAATATATGTATATGTATGATGGCTATATATATATAGAGAGAGAGACTATATATGTGTATGTGTGTGTGTGTGTGTTATATATATTATTGTGTATGCACTGATGACATAAAGTAGAAGCAGAATGGACTGGGGAACAAAAGGGACTAATTAATGGGAGAAGACTAATGGGACTAATAATGGGTGAGAAGAAAGGTAGTGAGGTATGAGGACAGGGATATGCTCATGGTGTGGGGTGCATAAAATAGTCTCAGGTGACAATGATGATGATGATGATGATGATGATGATGATGATGATGATGATGATAGGGTGGCACATGCAAAACAGAATGAGAGTTAATTCTATGACTCTGACCTTGGGGCTTTATTGTACGTTATTTCAGGCAGCATATTTTGGAGTCCAGTTACATTGACACTTACCTCCTCCCCACATCACCTTCAGGGCTTATAAAGGCTATGTAGCTTTCCAGGATCACACAGCTGTTGAGGAAGTAGAAAAGTGGGATCTGAATTTGTGTGACTGAAAGTTACTCCATGGACCCAGCACTAGTCTGCTATGCTACTGTTTTGGTTCTGTGTGTTACTTAAGCGTCCTTTCATTTACCCAACAAATATTTATGGGGTGCCTGATATAAAGTTGGGAAACACAAAGATGAGCTATGTAAAATAGCTCCCTACTTCCTTGAGACTTGAGTTTAGAGGGAAAGTGGTCAATAAGCCAGCAAGTGTGCAGAGTAATTTCCAATTACACTATATACACCCGAGTCCATGAGACAGAGTGCTGTTGCCCAGAAGCTTGGAGGACCCGCCTACAGGAGGTGACAATGGGGTCCCGAGAGAGTGACCGGGCGGAAGAGGCTGGATCATGAGCTGAGTCATTGTTTCCCTGCACGGGGAAGGGTAATGGATTGCACTTTAAATGCAGTCCAGAGTCCTGAAAGGGCTTTTGGTGATAGGATCCAGTGATAATTTTAAAGATGGTTCTGGCCTTCATGGGACATTAACTGTAAAGTAAATAGATTCGAAGTTGTTTTCCTCTAAGAAAGATAGATGTTCCCACAGCCAGACTAAGTTAGTGCTGACAGAAAGGAAGAGAAGTCACTTGATCTGAGCATAAATTGTTGATGGATCTAGGTGTGATTATCAAGGGAAAGAGAGGGATTTAAAAAAATGTCTTGATTTTTTGGTTCGGCTGAAAGTGTAGCTGCTTCACACCCTGGAGCTGAGATTCAGTGGCTAGCCTTGCCGTCACATCTGAGCACACCCCCTCTCTGTGTGTATGTCTACCATATGGTTCTAAACAAATCCTCCGTTTATCTCCCCTGAGAATCCTCCCAAGCCTCACACATCCAACTGCACACACGCACACACACACACACACACACACCCATACACTCCTCCTCCAGTGATTTATGTCAGAATATTAGCTCTGGGAAAACCATAGGTTGATCTCTTCTAGTGCCTTCATTTTATAGACAGAGAACTGAGAAAGACCCAAGAGAGAAATTGGTCTGTTCAAAGTCCCCCAGATATCACAACATACACAGGAACAAGAGTCCCAAGGCCTTTTCATTCCCAAACAAATCGCCTTCTGCTTAATTCAAGCTGGCTTCTAAATCCCCTTGCCTCCATCATCTCTCTTCTTCCACTGCAACTTCCTGACGAAGTGGTTGATCCTCCCCTCCGTCTCCTCTGCACCTACTCTGCCTCTCTAGATAAGGTCAAAGACTGTGTCATCGTTTGGCATGACACACAATGCTGACTATATTACCTAGGCGATTCAATACACTTAGGGGATGCTGATTGATTATGCTGTAGTGCCACATTTGCATACCGACTCTCACATACTTTTAAGACTGCAGTCTCAATCTACATAGCAGTCAGGCACATCCGGTTCTGGTGTGCTCTAAAGCAAACACCAACTCTTGCTCACTTTATATCTTTATTATTATCAATGCTCTTACTGTATCTGCTCGATCTGTTGTAAAGGAAATTGCAGTGCCTGTATTATTTGATTTCTTTTCCCATCTATACACAAACTGGGCTAGACTAAGATCCGAGATTCTGTCTACTTGTTTCTAAATCCTAGACATCTCATTAGTGATCGATGACCTAATCCTTTTAATATGCCTTCCAAGAAGTCTTCCTCATTACACTCTCCCTCAGGAACAAGAGGGAATATAGGTGGGGAGGGGAGGAGAGAAGTCTACTAAAGTCTCTACAAATCCACTTGGGGTGTAGAAACAAGTGAGTTTCAGCCATGCAGAAACGGCAGCATTAATGCAGTGTGGATCCCTGCTGCAGCCACTGTCTGCTCTCCCTGATGTAACAGTTTCCTGCTTCTCCTCTGTTCCCATGTGATGCTGTGCTGCCTTTTGCTTCCTCCGGGATACACATGAGCGGCTGAGGACACCACCCCTGGACTTCCCAGCGGACTCGCTAGAGTGGAGCGCTCCTCATATTGCTTTACTTCCATTCCCTCTGCCATTCTCCTTCCGGGTTTTCTGCCTCTGAACAAGGATTTAGGTCAATCTCTCTCTACCTGCTTCTGTTGTTGCTGTTCTATATCTCCTGGATATCCCTGAGTTTTAATATCCCATAAAAAAAAACACAAACCAGACACACTTCGCCCATATTTTAATAATTAACATGTTAACACATCAAATATATTAATAACTGCCTTCTTAAGGCTGACCAGAGGAGGGTCTAAGAGACCTAAGTCGAAGGTCAAGCTTGGATCTTCTCAAATGTTACAATATTGGGATAAAAAGTTTAATCTCTCTGAGCCTGTTTTCTTCTCTGCTATTTAAGGATTAAAATCGTCCCCACGTGCACTTGTTAGAATTAAGGGACCTCACATATGTGAACCTCTTAGGGTGGAGTCTGGCACAGTGCAAACCACTCAGTGATCACCAGTGGCTCTTGGCATCACTGGTGTTGGTGTTAGAAAGCATTAGTGTGTCTCTAGGGGTTAAAAATAGTGATGACAGGATCAGGACAAGAGTTCCTTCAGCGTCTCTCTAGAGGTGGAAACAAAGGAAGCTCTGGGAAACCAGTGGAAGCTGATGCGATTCCCTTGGGTGGCAATGAAGCAGCAACCCGTGATTTCAGGGTACAATAAGCCCAGGAGCGCTACTCGGAAACTTCATCTTGCCAACAAAAGTAAGCAGGGGCTCCTGTGAAAAGCGTTGAAATCTGGTCACTAGGCAGTGTTTTGAACAGCAAATACAGATGACAGTCATATTTATGGTCAATTTACCAGAATCAGGTATCAGATGACCCCTGACACCAGCCATCGCTTACTAAAGAGCTAATTAGCTGTAAAAATGAGGTGACAAGTCAATTGTATCCACACAAAGGACGAATTTGTCATGTGAGAATCTGCTGGTAGTTACAGCTTCTGGGTGGCTTCTTGGCCTACAAAGGCAGCTAAGTTAGGGGTAGGAGGAGGAGGAGGCCCCAAGGACTAAGGAAACCCAGGAACAGTTACTTCCCAGGCATAGGTGACTCTGTACACAGCCTCTCCTGGCCCAGAAACCAGGGCTTTAGCATCTGCTGCTGAGGCAATGAAGAAAGCCCAGCTTCTTGGGGTGCTGAGGAAAACAGTAGCCAGTGTTTCCCTCAGCGGCACAGCGTTTTCCCCTATGTCTTAACCAGTGTGTTCACCAAAACTGCCAGAAACATAAGAAAAAAGAGAAGGGGAAATTCTCTATCTAGGTTTTCTATTCCTAAGCAAGAGGCGTGAGGACGATGGGTAGAGCTCTTTATTATATTAGTGAGGAAAGCTAGCGGCGGGCAGGATTCACAAGTCAACGTCTCTATTGACATCACATTGTACCCCTAAAAGCATTTCTTAGTGTTATTAAACATTTCCCAACATGATTGTGATTTATAGAACTGTCCTTTCCAATCAAGTTCTCCACGGCTCAGAGATCATTCCTTATTTGATGACAAAAGATCGTTGTCTTGATATATTGTGAAAGATGTTAAAATTTCCTCACTGCTGCCAGGTAGGAATACCCAAGGTTACCTGCCATTCCAAAATCTGTCTCGTGGGTCATTTGTCACCAAACCTGTGCCTGCACCATGGACTAGCTGCTAAGCACTGATCTGTTCTGACAGAGACCCACTCAAAGAAAGCAGGGTCCTATTTTTTCATAGAAACTACATAACCTTCACCAAATGTAGGGGAGAGGGGGAGGTAAGGACAGACAGACGGAAGGCTAGATAGAGAAGGTATGCTCCCTACTCCACTGTACCAATGTGAAGAAAAGATATGTCCTTATATCCCTGAGGTTCTGCTTAAAATCAGGCTGCAGCACTGCACAGGATCATAACGAATGTTTATGGTTAGTGTGACTGCATGCAGATCACCTTCCTACCTACCAGGTGAGTGTTCCTGTGTTCCTAGGAGTCCTCGAATGCAAGGAGCATACATTACAAAGCATCTGCCTCTCAAAAGTCCCATCCCATCTCATTTGGCTTCAGAGGAAAGGTAGTAAACATTCTCCTTCCCACACTCTAAGATATTCCAGACTCTTCCCAAGAATGCTGACTTGGGGTAGAATCCAGAAAAAAAAAAAAATGCCACTTTCACTCAAAGGATGTGGCAAGACTGTAATGGTCCAAACAAGGTAATGAAAAATTTGTCATGCATTTCCCAAAGTCATGATTAAGCATGCTAAGTAACACTGTGCAAGAAACAAGCCAAATAATTCTTTTTTTTTTTTCAGTAGGAAGCATCTAGACCTCCAGCATTTGGTCTGGTTACACCACCTCCTGGAACCAAATGTTTATAAACATTTTAAACCATCGGCCATCCGAAATTTCTATTAACATAAAAAGCATTTCTGTTTGTTTGCAGATTCACGATCTTCTATAGAAACACCCTTACCCACCACGGTCTTTGATATCTCATGTGTTCTGTTGCATTCCCCACCAAATCCCTTAGAGTGTCTTTTCTTCCTCTTCTCATGGGTCCTTTTCTATCTTCTTTACCTCTACCCACATTTACTCCCAGCTAGATACGCACATTTACCCCTTTAAAGCGAAGATCTGTGTATGAACGAGGACGTATTTTTATCTTTCTGAGCGGGGTTCCCTCATTTAATATAGAGTCTTCCAGTTCCAACTATTTTCCTTCTTTTACTTCTTCTTTTTTTTGATTGATGAATAAAATTTAATTGAGTGTATGTGCCACATCTTAATTAGCTATTCATCTGTTAGTGGACATCTAGGATGATTTCATTTCCTTGTTATTGTGGAAAAAACAGAAATGAACATGAGTGTCCAGGCGTCTCTACAGCAGGAAAGGAGTCCTTCAGAATATGCCCAGGAACGGAACAGCTGAATACATGGAAGTCCTACTTTTAGATTTGTGAGAAATGGTCTTACTAATTTCCATGGGCTGCACCAGCTAGCACCTCTACCAACAGTGGGTAAGAGCCCATCCCCCAAATCCTTACTAGTACTTGTCATTATTGTCTTGTTGGTGGTCATTATGACTAGGGAGACGTGGGATCTCAAAGTAGTTCTAATTTATGTTTTTCTGATGGGTAGAGATATTGAACACTTTTTAAAATGCTTATTGGCCATTTGTATATACTCTCTTAACAACTGTCTGCTCAGTTCATTGGCCCACTTGTTGATTAGCAGGTTTGGTTTATGTGACTAATTTTGAAGATATACATACAGATAGATAAATGATGACAGATAGATAGATGGATAGGTAGATAGAAAGATTGATTGATAGATTGATAGATAAGATGGGTGGATGGATAGATAGATAGATAGATAGATGGATAAGAATATAGTTATTAATCCCCTGTCCGAGGTATAGCTGGTAAAGATTTTTTTGCATTCTGTAGGCTGTCTGCTCACTCTGTTGATAGCTTCTTTTGCTGTGTAGGAGTTATTTTTAATTTCACACAATTGCATTTGTCAATTCTTGGAACTATAGCCTATGGTATTAGAACTCTATTCGGAAATTTCCTGCCTAGACCTATATCCTGAAGTGTTTTCCCTTAGCAATTTCAGTATTGTTAGTTTTACATTACGATCTTTGATCCAGCTGATTTTATAAAAAGAAAGATACGGTGCTAATTTCATCTTTCTGCAGCTGGACATCCAGTTTTACTACACCATTGATTGTAAAGGCTGTCTTCTTTCCAGTAAGTGTTTTTTATTACACTGTCAAAAATTAGATGGTTACAATTGCATGGACTTATCTCTGAATCTTCTACAGCAGCGGTTCTCAGCCTGTGGGTGGCGACCCCTTTGGAAGTCAAACTACCCTTTCACATCTGCACATCAGATGTTTACATTACAACTCATAACAGCAGCAAAATTACAGTTATGAAGTAGAAATGAAAATAATTTTATGATTGGGGTCACCACAACATGAGGAACTGTATTAAAGGGTCCTAGCATTAGGAAAGTTGAGAACCACTGCTGTATAGTGTTACATTTGTCTGTCTACCTGTCTGCTTTTGTTCCAGCACCATGTTGATTTTAATATTACAATTTTGTAGTATAGTGTGTGTTGGAGATTTTTATCTCTAGTTACATTTATAATTGTTTGCACATTGTTGAGGGAAGGGCTGCCCAAGCCTTGGCTGTTTGTATTATTTTCAGGTGTTGGCTATATGTAAATCTGTGATTAAGGTGGTTGTTCCCTCATGATCTGCACCTGCTCGCTGCTCTCTGGCTGAGCCATTGTGGAAGAGCAAAGTTGCTATGGAGGAATTCTTATAGCTTATCTCCCACAGTCTCTGGCAACAAGGAAAGAACACTTCCCTTAGGCCTTGAGTTCCCCTACTGTAAAGGTGGCACATAGCTGGGCTGCTAAAGGGTTGTGTGGGATAAGACTACACTACAGGTTTCCTTTATTGTACCAATAGGTGTTTGGATGAGGGGGGCAGAGTTTTTGTATCAGTAGAACATCTGAGAAGCTTCTATATCAATAAAAACACCTGAGATCAGATGATTATGGTTCCACTGTCCAGTACGGTGATTGCCATGACAGATGGTTCCCTCTGCTGAGGCCTGTCAGGGTTCGCATCTGTGGAAGTGTCCCCTTGTCTTCTTTGAGGACTGACACAGTAGCATATTGCTACAGTCTGAGGTGAGATAATGGAAAGCCTCCAGCTGTATTCTTTCTACTTAGAATTGCATTGGCTATCTGTAGTCTTTCATATTTCCTTAAAGATTTTAAGCTTTGTTTTCAATCAATGAAAAATACCATTGGGATTGTTATGGGGATTACAATGACACTGTCGATTGCTTTGGGTCATATATTCATCTTCAAAACATTCATCCTGCCAGTGACAGTTTTAATACAAGTCCATGTTTCTTTGAGCATGGGTCTTTGTCAGAGCAGATGGCAATGGTTAAGACCTATAGTCTATGAAAACCCTACTCCTGGGGTATGACCTGAGCCTTCCAGGAGGTATTGAGACTACATATAAATCTCTGCTTCATCGTTTTTTCCTTGCCACACCCTCATTCTGTTAAAGGGTTAGAAATAGTACATGCTTCTGATCACAGGAACTACATAGAACAGAAGATCTTGCTCAATTGCTTGCAGTTCTGACCCCAGTTCCTGCTTGAAAGTCCCAGGAAGTTCACAGGAGCTGTTTCTCTGTGCTTCTATGAAACCCTGAGAATGCCATACAATGCTGGCCGAAGATTCAACCTAGACAAACCGATCACCTATAGACATGGAGGGCGAAAATTAAAATGATTATCTGATATTTCAAAAGTTGGGCATATATATGACTTCTAGAACATAAAAGCAGTCAACTCATACAACATAGGAGTTGCCACTAAGAACGATGCATTTTATGCTAGTACTATTTTAACTCTAATTCCTTACATAGTTCAAAACTGGCAGAAAAATAGACTTTTCACACATTACATGGCCCATTAGAATTATAGTCATCACTAAAATAAGAGCAAACAGCGGTTCCAGAGATCCAGGCAATTTAGAAAGGAAAATAAAATTCACTTGAGCCTCAGTAAAAAGAACTTAGCAATCGTCTTTTCCAAGCTACCCACAGTAGTTGAAAACAGAGCAACAACATAGCTCTCGGGGACTCTGCACAGCTCTGTTTTAGGGCGCACTGTTGCCATTGTTATTGGGTCTCCCCAAGAGGTCACTGTGGCTTGTAGCCAAAGCCATTCACAGGACACTGATTACCCAGAATGCCAGTGGACCTCACTTAAGCAACCATGGTACAAGCAAAGCAAGTAACAAAACACACATCAGCAGCCATTATTTCTATAACAAGAATACACTTCAACTAACCAATCCCTCTGGGTTCTCTTTAAATAGTAAGTAACCAATGCACCTAAATGTTTATTTACTGTCCCTTCTGCTCCCAAGTTCACAGGCAAGAAAGACAAAGAGCATACGAAAGAGCAGTCAAAACTGAAGTTGAAGCACTTCTGAGACGATAATTGTAAAAAAGTAATTACATTAAATTGACTCAGTGTTTTGGAAATACGCCAAATGCTTAAAAGTGAATTATACCTTCTACCTGCTCCATCAATACTCGTTAGCCAAAATGACAAAAAAATTTAACTGCAGATGTTACCACCACTCAAAGTCTTGATAACACAGATTTCTGACCTGAACTAATATGACAATACTCGACTAATTTCTTTGACAGCCTCCATCCTCCCCCCCAAAAAAATGTAAATGATTTGCCACATTTGAGTTATTTTTTCATATTATTTATTTCTTTTTATTCATATTACGAAGTAAATAATATGGTTATTATAGAAAATTTAAATAATGGCATAAAAATACACAGTAAAAAGTATGCATAATGCCAGCACTCCGAAGTCTGTGATGTACTGACGTCCCAACGCTTTCTGTGTTTTTATTACAAAATTAGAGTCATAACTGTGGAGATTACTTTGCTGCCTGTTTTTCCTCTCACATAATAATATACTCTGGGCTTTTTTTATGGCATCAAACACGGTTTTACCTTGTCGTTCTTAAACTGTATTTCAGAACATGAGCACATTAATAATTGAAATAGACAGACAAATGTAACAGTACAGAGCAGCGGATCTCAACCTTCCTAACCCACGTCTTACAGGTTAGGGTTAGGGTTAGGTAAGACATGTGGGTTGTTTTCAACATTTTCCTATTGGAAATCCTGTGCTCGAGACATAAATTATCACGGACACTTGTATTTCTTTGGAATACATTCTTAGAGGTTAGGGTTAAAATGTTACTTTACGTAGAAAAAAAACTTTAAATTGTCAAGTCAAGACCACCTTCCTACCCCACCAAAGTGCCATCAGTTATAATTTCTTACTGTGCTTTTAATTGTCCAATATCAATTTATCTAACTCCCAATGTGTTATATGAATAAGAAATTAAAATCTTTTTTATGGTTTGAATTCCCTTAGTTTTGCTTGTTTTCTTTCTGTATAAAATGTGATGGGTTTTCTAATATAAAATACCTTAGATGTAGCTGTATAATAAAATAATTTAAATAAGAAAGCAAAGTGAGGCCAGAGTTTATCGCTTTCAGGACTGTCACCAATAGCCTTCATTTTGGCCCCAAAACCTTTAAGGAGTTTTGTCAAGGCAATTAAGTTATTCTTGATTTGTTATAGAAACCTTAGGGATATATATTAATCGCTGTGTAGGTCTATGAAAATTTAAATGCTAGTAATATATGTTACAGTTAGGAGTTATAGTGGTTATTCTACAAAATTAGCTTAATCAGTGCATATTTTATGAACTCCTGGAGAATTCCATACATTGTACTTTGATCGTTTTGCCCCTCCCCCAACTCCTCCCAAATATACTCTCTAATCCATACCCAGCTAACTTTGTGTTCTCATTTTGTTTTAAACCCACCCACTCTAATTAGTGTTGGCTATACAAACAATCTTGGGTGTGTGGCCAACCACTGGAGTTTGTTCCACCTACAAGTGGACACAACCTTAAAGAAGACTAACTCTCCCTTTCTTGGAAACTGTAGCTAAAAACAACTCCTCAGCTAGAGGTAGGGTTTTGTGCCTGCCTCAGCCCGCCCCCACCCCCATGCTAGGATTATTATCTTGCTTGAGCTTGGACATCTTGTGTAGTGAGCCTTAAATCCAATCTGAAAGTGCTTAGTTGCGTCTCTGACATTCATAGAAAAGCTATTGCACTAGCAGGTATGTCTCACCAGACCAGTCATGATGGTAGCACAAGGGGTTCACAGCTGGATAACATTAGCTATTGCTTTTCTCCTTCAGTAGCATTCATAGCACCTTCCAGCACTATAAAAAGCTAGTAGGGAAGAAACTCCAAGGTCAAGTCTATCTTGGATTTCTCCATGTTTTGTGACTCAACTATGTGGTAGTATCTTGGGAGTGCACAGTAGAGGAGGGAATATAGGAAGGAATAACTCATACTAAGGACCTTCTGAAAAAATCGTGAAAAACTACTACTGTCGATGTTTTCTACAATATAAACACACACAAACACATATATGTATGTATATATTACAATAAATACATATATAAGACATCTATATACATATATTTATACATATGACATTTAAAGACAGTCAATAAAGTTACAAAAGAAGCCCCCACTATTTAAAAGCAAACAAAATCCAAACCCAAGCAAATGACATTTTGTTAGAAGCAAAAGGCAGCCATAAAAGCGGTGAATATATATATACATATACACACACACACACACGTATATATAAATGGAGTTATCCTATAGCACGGCAACAGTGCCCCTACCAGACACCATAGGATAACAAATAAAAATCCCAATGCTAGGAATAGATTATTATGTTTAGAGCTGCTGGCTGGGAAGGGTCTGCAGACCCCAAAATGCTATAGGATTTTGCCATTGTTCTTGGTTACCCTCCAGAGAAAGTAAGGCCTTATTGCTAAAGACGTCAAAATTAATTTATTTGCTGTTGGCTTAGAGGAAAATGAACAATTCCAGTGGGTTTTCCCTGCTGAAGACACAGGCTCAGAAAACGTGATGCGTACTAATAAAGGTTACATGTTACTTCCAGCACCCCTGCCCATCCCCAGCAAGGTTTTCCGGAGTGCAGACTATTTGAAGGTTGACAAGTAATCTGTCTACGGGTAGCCAAGCAGCAGGTCAGCCCAAGAGAAACCCTTTGCACCACTGGACAATACAAGCATGTTTCCCTTACCTTTAGCCAATGCTTCCATAAATGTTCAGGTTATTTTTATAATATGACATTTTCCTGCCATCCTGTATTTTTCTGAGCAATGCACAAGAAATAAATAGCAAGTTGTATATGCTAAATAAATACAGCTTAGGTTTAAAAGAGAGTAAGTAAAGTAAAAACAAAAAAAGTCCCCACTATTTAAAAGCAAACAAAACCCAAGCAAATGGCATTCTGTTAGAAGCAAAAGGAAGCCGTGAAAATACTGAGTAAGGTTGTTATAATAATTCATTTGCATTTATTAGAAAGCTACGATGGAAAATAAAGATAAGACCTCCTGTTTAAAATTCTTTCTGCTCTGCTATTTCACAGACCGGAGGAGTGTCCTCCCAGGAAAGCTGCAACACTTGGATAGTATTTCCCCAGACCTCACACAGGAGTCTCCCCTAATGGCCTCAGAAGACAGAAAGGCGTGGGAACAAAAGAGGGTAAGTCACCAACTTCAACCCCTTCTCGTGCGTCTCTACTCAGCTCCTTCATCATGCTTTATGTCCACGCCAACCACAAACGGCATGAAATATAGGAAGCAGAGAACCAAGAGCTCCATCACTATCCTGTAAAGATACTTTAGAACAGATATGATTATGAAATAACAACTCAAACTTTTTTCTAGTAATCATATTTATAGGCACAGCTTAGGAATTATGTTACGATGAACGTCCGGCCTTAAAAATGTGTAAGACGTCCTTGGGACTGTCTTTTTTCCCATTTAATCCTGTGCCTACATATCATCGAAAACTTTTTCATTTCATGTAAAGTCCCTTTTGAAGCAGAAAGGAGGAGCAGTAAAGACCTGAGATGATCGTTGAGAAGCAACTGATACTCTTACGGGAACGGTCAGCTAAGTGAAGTGGAAAATCAGAATTAAGAGTAGGGGTAAGTCTCTCACAGCCTCAGAAGTGGCCCAGTTCTCCACAGCACTTTCATAGGTGGCTGTGGCCCTGATTGCTTCTCCAGCACGGCTGCTAATAAGAAAACTGATAAGTTGGCGCGTCTCTCAGGAAGTGTGAGCCTGTCTCAGTAGCTTTCCACAATGAGAGAGAGAAAGCGAGGGATGAGTTTCTCCAAATGCAGGTGTATTCCTCGGAGAGGGCAGACAGAAGTGGGGCACACTTGTCTACACTGTCTAAACCTTGTTTTTCGGATGTGTAAGGTCTTACAGCAAATAAGCGTGTGCTTTCTCCTGTTGCCGGGCTGTCAGGTGGTTTTTTCTACACAGAGACAAAGCCTCTGGAATTTTTCACATTACAGCTCACAGTTGCTTGGCTGCAGTATCAAGGCAGATCAAGCAGACCCCCTGAATGGAAGCTCCAAGACCCACCACAGACTCTAGCAGCACTAATGAACCGAGAACACAGATTCTGCTGGGCCCCACTGGGCAGCAGAAGAGGGGGACATAAAATCCCACAACAATGGGACGAAGCTAAGGTCATAAAGAATCTACTTCTCTTAGCAGGTGCTGTGTGTCTCAGCATCTGCTGGTCATATAAAACAGCATGGCTGATAGATGCTGTGAGGATGGAGAGACACTCTCCATCAAACGTCAGATGATGGATACATGATAGATAGATAGATAGATAGGTAGATAGATGATAGATAAATAGATGATAGATAGATAGATAGATATGTACATGTGTGTAAATACGTGTTGATATATTAAACAAACTTAGTTTTACTTTTTAAGCAAATGTAGAGACAGATAAAATGTATTTTCCTATATTTATTCTTAACCTAACACGCAGAAGCAGTGTGTTATAATGTCTTAAACAAAGTCTCTCCTAATTCAGTCCTTTTGAAATCAGTGGAGATTATCTATGGATGGCATACTGAGCATAGAAGTGAAATGCTTCTACCAACCCAGCCGGTCCTCAAAGGAAAACCAAGGCAAAATCCCGAAGTTAGCTGATCAGAGAAGCATCCCTGCAGCAGCTGAGAATCCAGGCCTCAGGGTCAGTGAGATCTGGGTTCAGATCCCAACCCCAGCTGGGTACTTAGCAGGTTCATTAACTTCTCCAAGATTCAGTCTCCCTCCTTTATAAAACAGGAATAAAAAATTCTTTCCTCAACAACTATGAACAGATTAAAATAAATTAATATCAAAATAAAATAACACTAAAGAATATAGAACACCACCCAAAACAAAATAGATCTCCAATTATTTGATTAATTATGGGTGTTATTTCTACCACTACTATTGACCATTTGTGCCCAAACTTACCCCAAAACAGATTCAAACAGATTTAAAGATAAACAAAAAATGAAAAAAAATAACACAAAGAAAATTAGATGAGACAAGAAGAATATTTTA
This sequence comes from Cricetomys ansorgei, assembly GCA_026225945.1. Classification (NCBI taxonomy): domain Eukaryota; kingdom Metazoa; phylum Chordata; class Mammalia; order Rodentia; family Nesomyidae; genus Cricetomys; species Cricetomys ansorgei. The sequence goes on from JAMJFZ010002461.1 coordinate 3,211,552, forward strand.
AATCGGTAGGTCCATCAGATTAAAATTTGTGTTTCTCTCTCATCAAATATACAGCAGCTAAAAGCAATGGCAACTTAACAACAGTGGAGGGCTCTTGGGAAGGCTAAAACTTCATTTTGATTTCACTTCAGGTCACAGACTCTTGCCCACGCTCCCATGAAAATACCAGTTATCGGGGAAAAGGTTACTATAAACTTTAGTGTCTGGGGCACGAGTACCAAGAAGGAGAATAATACAGCGTCAGCTGTCTGTGTCATCAGAGATCTATACAAACTCCCCATTCACCTTGCATTACAGCCCTCTGCTGATGCTCACGCTCAGCCGGACCCATAACCCCACCCTGTCATTTAGTGAAAACTCAAAAGGTCCCATCCTAAGTATCATTTTAGAAAAAAAAATGCCACACCACCTTCCATATCAGATCACCAGAAGGGAGGCATTCTGGTATGTATATTCACTCAAGTCTACTTTTGAATATTAATTATGTGTCACACTACCACTGGCATAATTAATTTTGTCATAAATTTGGAGTCGTTACCCAGCAAACTGTAGGATGAGCATTTTAAAGCCTTGTTGGAGATAGGAGTTCAGCCAGTAAATGTAAACACTCCTGGCCTCCTGTTTAGAGACCCCAAGTTATGATGCTCACAGTGTATGTTCATTCAGACAGAGATTGGGAAATCACTTCAGAGGTGGAAGGGAAAAGTCCAGTCTGTGGCTCCCTGAAACCCTTTGTCGAACCATAGCCTAGATCACTATCAAACCTCAGAGAGAAACAGTTTAACTTTGTAACCAAATAAAAACAGCTTATGATCATGAGGAACAAAGAATAGGGCCAAAAAAATGGGACCTGATGATGATATTTGCCCTTCCTGCTATCTATCCAAGATTCAAGTAGCACACTGCCTCATTTAAATTCATGCATCTGCGCGGTAGAATTTTAAGTAGAAAGCTCAGGAATGGTTCCTGATCTGCACTCTTTGAAGCTTCACACTCAGGGAAAACCAGCCCACGTGAGTCCTGACCAGGTGTTCAGTCAAAAGAGTCTCTTGAAATTATTACTGAGCCCAAAAACTCACTGTGGAAAAGCACCAGACGGTGGTTAAGGAAAACCATTTAAAACAGGAAGGCATTATCTCAGCATACCTCAAACATGCTTTCTTTGAAAGAGCAAAGAGTATTGCAGAATGTGTGTACCTGTCAACTGAAGCAAAGATTCCTGGGGCAGGATAATCGTTAAGCACAGAATCTCCTGCTTAGCAAATCTATCGCTGCCATCCATACAGATCTAGTCCAAACAGACCATGGCTGTGTCTAAAAATACAGACAACAAGGATCTCTGGCCCTCCTCCCGCCAGACAGCATCAACCACAACCACAGAGACCACTCATAACCTAAGTTCAGCCTTGAGGCCATTCCCCAGATTCCCTGTACCAAACACTAGGGGCACAATCTTTTCCTAAAGCACAGAATGCATTATCTCAGTAAACATGGATATTTCTCTTTGCAGGAACCAGGTAGGAGACATCAGGTGCTTGGTATGGAGACATGGCATGCTTGAATGAAAATGCAATCTTGTTTCAAACTAACCATTGCTGTAATTTAAAAAAATGTCTTTCTACAAAAATAGCTATAAGATAATTTGGAAAAATACAAGGGTTAGAACTTTTATGATTATATTATGCGTAAAATATCCAGAATAAGTATGTCTAGTGAGATAGAAAGTAAGCAATATGTTAGGGACTGGAGAAAGAAAGAAGCGGAGAGCAACTCCCGTCTTCCTGAGTGGGTAGGGAATCATTCAGATACACACAGAAGTGATGGCCACACCATCATGACCGTGACAGTTCCAGATGCTCTTGAATTGTACACTTTAAAATGATTAACTTCGCTTTATGTGACTTATAAATTTTGTCTCAATTAAAAATTTGGTGGTATTTTAATATGAGCTGGATATTAGATGGCTTTGTGGAATTATTAATTTCCTAAGGTGTGGCAATTGTATACTGGTCAGGTTGGAGAATAACGTCTTCATATTCTTTTCAAAGTTGAATGCTGAAGGCTTTAGGGATGAAGACTCATGCTATCTACAACATTTTCTGATGTTTCAGTAAAATATGTTTGTATACAGAAATTAAAGCAACATGGCAAAATATTTATGACTGTTGAATCTAAGTGAAAGGTGAAGGACTATTCATTGTGCTATTTTTTCAGTATTTCAATATGTTCAAAATTTGCCAAATATTGGAACAAAACATTTTAATGATCCTCTAAAATTATGAATAAATTCAAAGTTCATATTAATTAATTCATGCAAAAAATGTCCAAGTACCTTCTGGATGTCACATTCTGTACTAATACTTAAGATACATTAATGAACAACAAAAAAAATGCAATAAGACCTTATTATTTCAGCCTAGTAGGGATAGCTATAAATAACTAAGCAGCATTAGTGAGTGTAGAGATGCAAGATGCCAAGGACAGCAAAGTCTACACCTCAGGAGCTTACTGAAGAGCCTCAGGAAACATGGCCTGGAGGGAAGATTCTGAGCAAGAGGTTGCCTATAGGTGAAAACAGGTCGAGTACGTAAAGAAGGCAGTACAATCTGTAAGAGACTCCGCCGCTCAACTTCAGCCAATAGGAAGCCACTCCAGACTGAGAAAATCAGAAACCAAGGAAGCCAAGTGACCGGCGGGTCTCAGTTGTAGATAAGCCAAAGTTCGGGGCATAACTTACCACGCTTGCCTTTGAAAGTATCTGCCTTTCCTAATAGTGGGAGGAGGGGAACTGGGCAGCCAAAACTTTAGTAGAAAAACACGGGGAGCTGGAAAAACTCCAGGGCTGGGTGAGTAACCACAGCCACGACCACCAGCCAGGCATGGATCAATGCGTGGACTCATGCAGTCCAGGGCCTCCCCACTGAGCGTATTTCTCATTTTCTTTTAAATACAAATGGAAAGAGACACAGACACAGGGTGGTAATTCCCAGAGTTGTAAGCCTTCAGTCTATTCCAAGTTGAACTGATTGTCTTTCTAGAACTACGTAAACATACTCACTCGGCAGAAGGATGGTGGTGGAGGGTAGACATTCTGCTTTGCTTGGTCTGTCCACCATAGTGTCACTTTGCTGACTCATATTGGAGAGTTGAAGATGGCACCTTCTGTTTTTGCCCCCACGATCTCTACATTCACAGAGGAGAAAGATGACTGTGGGGAGACTTAGTGGAAATGGATACTCAGAAAACTTGAACTAATACGATGTTGGCTTGAAGAAATAAACAAACTGAGCTACACAATCTTTTAGTTAGTCTTCCCCCGAAGACCAGTAGTGGTTCCCACTCGTGGATCCCTGAGAACTGTAGTCTGGGTACAGGTCCAGCGCTGTATTTAGAATTTCAGACTGGGAACGCTGGGTTTCCACCGAAATCCATGACAGTACCCAGAGAGATGCCAGGCCAACTACGTCTACGAACCCTGAGCTGCCACTTCTCAAAATACATAGTGAAGAAAATCTCCCTAAAGAAAAATCTCCCCTTTTCCTATCATGAAACACATCTCCGGGTGTTATTTTATCCCGTTCTGGGGCCTGAGAAGAAGTCTCACTGCTAATTCGCAGCTCGAGCACTTTGAAGTGCCATTGATATTCCAAACTCGGGGAGCCTCCGTATCATAAAGGAATCTCCCACCCGCCCCCAGCCACACTACAAATAAACTTGCTTCAACAAACCTGCAAGCTTGCCCTGCGCCCCAGTGCCCCAAGGCCAGCCAGCCTCTGAGAAAGGAGCCAGGGCAGCACAAGCTCTGCAAAACAAAAATAACGTCCCCAGCGTGGAGCCTGGAGCAAGAAAAACAGTGAGCTATTTAAACCCCGCCATTTCTCTTTAAAGACTTGGGTGTTCTTCAGAAACAGAATTTTCCTCCCACCTCACAAGGGTCCAGAGTGTTACTCATTTTATTTACAGAGCTTTGAAGTGAGCCTCCAAAGTTTGAGTTCAGCTCCAAGGAATGTGAGGGTCAAATCATTTTCCCTTTCTGATGAAGGGAGACTGTGAATTTAATACCACAATGTATTCAAAACAAGGAAATGCACCAGGGCACGCTCCGCTATTAATGTGCAACTGTAGACACTTGGAACCATATCACACTCTAAAGACTGTACAGTTTGGCTAACAGTGGCAATACATTTAACAAGCCTTCTGGTTCATCCATTCCTACCACCCTCAGCACCTGTAAAACGCAAGACAATTTGCATCTAATAATAACGATTGACTGGATTTCTTTAAACAGTGCTAGACTCATCTTCTTCTAGAAATAAAATAATTAAAAATACATCTCCACAGTATGTGTATATTTTATGAAAACCGGAGGTTGAATAGCACAGCTGGGCATGTGGCTTTTCCTGGTAACCTTCCAGTTGACCTCTCTTTGTAAAAGTGGCCTTTTGAGCTTTATTATCTTAACAAGAACCCCCCCCCCCATTTATATAGCTGCTTTCTTTATGGAGCTTGAAGTGCTTTGTTGACCTTGGAATGCCCTTCACGCATAGGAGGATGCTCTCCCTAGCCCACAGAGCTGGCTAGACATTCACAGTCCAGAGACCAAAACATTCAGCTGTGAGCTAAAGTTAGTGCTGAATGTGCTTTTCAAACCACTCTCGCAGCTGGAATGAATGATGAGGGAACCCTGTAGCCTGCAGAACATGACAGTATCCATGCACATGTGAAGAGGCTACAAGGAGTTCAGCATTCTTGGTCTTCGCTGGGTCTGTATTCTGTCTCTTACTGGCCTGTAACCTTGAGCAGGTAGCTAGAATCCCTGTGGCCTGGGCACCCCTACCTGCTAAATGGGATGGCTCTTACCATGGGCATCTGTTGCTATGCAACACCATGGCTCTCATATGTTTACATAGCTGCCCTCTCTGTTTCTTTGTATGTGGCTGATTTTGCATGTTTGGTTGACTAAATATTGAATGGCCTGACACTATGCTCGTGGATTTACTTGTATTATGTTATTTAATTCTTACACTAACCAACTAAACTAGGCACACTTGCTAGCCGACACAAGATGAAGGCATTTAGAGTGCGCTGGGAGCTAGTTCATGAGCCGATGGAACCGAAGTTCAAGACTTCTGCCTCTGAAGCTTGTGCTTTATATCAAAATAGCTTCTTTCTGTCACTGTCACAGACCTTATGATATACGTCAGGCCTATAAATATTCAGCGTCACACAGTGTACTAAAAAGACAGGAAAATGCACCTTCTGATGGTCAGATACTCTTTAGTCATTTGGTCCACCTTAGGTGCTCTATACCGGACCACATAATATTGACAGAAATCTCACACTGCAGCACTCCCAGGCCTTGTGCATGGCCATCTCTTCCCTCCACTGGCCTGGTTTCTTGACAGTTCCTCACCTGGACTGCACTCCCTGTGTCCCAGTTTTGAACATGATATTCCCACAAGAGAGCAGATAATATTCCTATTTTGGAACTGGATCGTGTGACTCTCCAGGAATAGGCAAGATATTTCCAGGGGGCGTACGGGGAAACACAAAGGGAATTGGTTTCCTGAGCCTCTGCTTCTTGTTGTTACCTGTTTTATTGAGAGGAGGAGAGAGCAGGCCCTCAAGTTCTATGATTACTCTCTTTCTCAAAGCCTGCTTGCCCACAATTGCAAAAGTTCATTGGAAAAGAACAAACTCTTCTTTCTCACTTCCTTTTTCATTTCTCCTTGTGATAGATAAATAATAAATAAATAAATAAATAAATAAATAAGTAAATAATACAGCAGAGCCTGCCCAACCACCTCAAGGAGAAGTTAACTGAAGTGTCAGCTAATGTGTCACTTCTAATTACTCTTGATTGCAAGTTGGAATGGCTATCAAGACTTCAGACAATTGAGAAACGTCTCCAGAATAAAACTTCTTCCTCTGCTACTTTACTTGCTGAGCGTTTTTTGTTTTGTTTTGCTTTTCCATCTCTGAGTGGAGGTGACGCGGTTCTCTCCCACCTGAGCAATCCTGAGACGTTCAAGGCTCCACTAGCTACAACTTCACTAAATGAATGCAGTAAATGCAGCCCCGGGCATTAATCAGAAATGCATTTCAATTGAAGTTCCTGTTTTAAAATTATTTACTTATCAAAATGTATACATACATACAATTTTGACCGATTGAGTCATGAAAGTGACTCAATAATATTTTAACATGTATAGCTTGAAGCTACGGAGACATATTTTAATTGAAATGTCAACATACATGCATATATTAGTAGAGAATTATTATATGACAATCTATAAAAAAAACTTCAAGCTTTAAATGTATTACCTAAAGATAAAATTCCTTGGGGAACATGGAATGGAAAAATGACTTCAAAAGAAAAATAAATGAATGTTGTAAATGTCCCGCCTGTTAAAGGAGAGTTTGTTTGTGGACTTTTAAATAGGTGACAGTTAATAGCCAAGCAGTATTTAGACTCTAGTTGGTTCATTTGAAATGGTGATGTAATACTTTCATATAAAACTCAATATTTCATTTAAAGGTAAGCATTTACCATATAGTGGATACTCATCCTTTCAACTACTCTATTTCTGCTTAAAATGTGTAAGGTGACATGAAGTTCTTTACAATTCTCTGAAGGGGTACATGTAAGCAAATTTTGAAGACCACATGTAAAAGAAAGAAGCGGAATTCATGTCACTTATTTGGAAAACATACAGTAGGTGATTGGCAAAGCAGTGAATGGTGAAACCCTTTAAATCCAAAACAAGTCTACAAGTGGTAAAGAGCTGATGACTTGCACTGTCATAGCTGTGCCCGCGTGGGGCATCACAGCGGCTTTGGCCCTAGCCCTATGCCTGCTGGTTATTGTTTTCACAACAACTTGGCACACTTTCAAAATCTGTATGATTCTAACGTCAGTGTGTGTGGCTATTGGATAAAGTCGTATAAAAATACTACCTAGAGCAAGCACCAGAGGAGCGGGGCCCAGTGGGAGTGCAAATCCCTGTGCAGTAGAATCTGGCAATGCTGCCTAGCTGCAAAGGCATTTAACCTTAACTTGCCAATGATGCATCCAAGACAGAATCTCTAGACAAACTTTTACCTAAATAAAGTAACTATTCCATGAAATACGTGGAAAGTCTGGAAATTGCCCAGGCAGATGGGATAAATAAATTAAGTATGCTAACAACATAGAAAACTGTACAACTAAAAAAAATCTAATGCCTACAAACAGATTTTGAATTCTATCATTAAATGGAAAACAAAATCATAGGGCTTTATAATATTGATGATGTGCAAACCTCTGAGCAAAAAAAAAAAAAAAAAAAAAACGAGAGAGAGCTATTGGACTAGAAATGTTCATATCTGTGTCCCTTCTCTGTAGCTTACACAGTGCTTGGAGAATAAAAATACAATATCAGAAGGTACAGAGAGGACAGAGATGAAGTAAGGTTGAGTCTTTTAAGTGAAAACCTTTAACAACATTTTGATTTTTGAAACATGTATTACAGCCAATTCAAAACTTAAAGCCACTAAAAAATGTTTTCACCACCCGCACAGTGCTTGACAGAGCACATGCCAATTAGCTAGCCTTTTCTGAGGCCCAAATTTAAAGTCCCTGGACATGTTTTCTCTTTATGATCATAAATGCATATTTTATTGATTTTGCTACAGGAACAGTAATTGCTAAATTGGAACTCCATGAAATGCATCCCCTACAGCAGCTTAATTTATTTAATGGTTTTAAGCAATCTACAAAATGTGACCGAAGGATTTCTTTGGGGCTTACTCCCTACATTTCTCCTTTCTTTCCCATTCCAGTACTCAACTGAGTCTCTCGCCTTTCGTTGAGCACACTTAAATGTAGACCAGAAGTATTTTAATGGCACGTTTAGTGCCATTTATAATAATGTTTTTAGTCATTAAAATGTACCCAAGGGAGGGCCAGGACAGCAGCCTAACTAATTACAACCATGCAGAGGCTGGCACAAAAATAAAGGGGCCCAGCTCTCACAGCCTATTGCAATTTTCCACTAGCTCCGGACCTCAGCGAGGCCTCACCTCCCTGTGTCCTCCATTCTGTTAGTCTGTCAGCCCTCCTCTGGCTTCATTTCCTTCCTTACTGAGTTAGGACCCCATGGCGCATCATTTCAACCTGCCTGTCAGCACCTACAGTTTCCCAGACCCTTTGCCTTCCGCCGTGTGCCCCCTGCCAACCTCCAACTCTGGGTTCCTCCCAGCAACCTATCTTCTCTTTGCCGTGTACTGTTAGAGCTAAGCCCCGCTGGAGAGAGTCACACCACCCTACAGATGGATGCCATGAAAGATTGAGGTTTGCTGAACTCAGTTGAGTTCTCCATACCGTTTCTGACCCTATCTTCAGCGAACCTTTCCCCACCCATCCTCCCACCCCCGAGACCCCCTCTGCAGAGGGTTGTTCTGAACTTCCTCCTGATTCTCTTACCCACTCACCTCAAGAGGCGGCTTTGTCTTGGACCGCTCCTTCCCTGTCGGATCAACAGCTTTCGGCTCTCCTTCCCAGGAAGATCAGCGATTGCACACCTGGCCAGAGCTCCGGAGGAGGCCTGGCAGAAGCAGCAAAAGCTTTGCCACAACTTGCCCCTAAGAAAAGTCACCCCCACCCCACACACACATGTCCCCCATTCCTGTCAGTTGAGATCTAATCTTATCTAACATAAATCCCAAACCGGATGGTTAACCGCCAGTGCCACACAGTAGCCTTATGAACCAAGGGCTGAAGTCAGGATGGAAAAGGCTAGAAAAGACGAGAAGAACCAGAGGGAAGTGGAAACGGTGGCAAGAGTCGGCCAGGAGACTGTTTCCCTGACCCAAGGCTGTGCTTGACAATCCAGGTGTCTGTGAACTCCTAGGAAAAGCAAAAAACAAACAAACCAACAAAAAACCACTAGTGTTTTAATCTTCACCCGCCTTTAACTGAACTTGAGCACCCCCTCCATCATGAGGCAGGATGCGTTGGTGATAGCAGCGCCCGAGATCCTGACGCAGAGAGAAAAGTAAGCCGTTTTCATATTCTACTATAATCGCTGCAGATCTCTCAAAATGTCATTTACGCTGATCACCGTTACTGAAAACCATAGTAGCCACCAGACAGATTGCTATTGCTATCAGGCGATGTCCTAGGAAAGCACCACAGAGATCACGCCATCGCTAACCTGGTTTTTAGATATTTGAGGAGCTGTGTCACAATGTAACTGGTTGTGACTTCAGGGGTTGCGTGTGTGATTCCTGATCTAACGCGCGTGACTCAACTCAAAACAAGGTGACACAGATAGCTTTACAAGCTTACTATCTCTTCCCTCAGACGCTGAAAAAAAAGTATCTGTCTGTATTTATATTTTTGCTTCTTTCTTCACCCCATCCAGAAGGTAGGTGTCCCATATCCAGCAAAATCTCACCCAGATGTGGCGTTCCTGGTTACACCTGATATCCAGAATGGGTCCCTAACTATTATTCCTTTAATTTCCCCTTTCACTGACCCTTTTCTTCCCTTACAACAGAGACCTCCAGGATTCTTCTCCCATTCCTCTCTCAGCACAGGCACTGCTGTTCTTCTTCCAAGATTTGCTTATGCAAGGTTTTGTGGTCTCCCCATTACTACCATTTGGGGTCAGAGGACATGCTACTGTCAGAAGCTCTCTGAAGCAGCAGAGGAAGCGTAGGAGTATCCCTGACTCCCTTATCTCAGATTCCAGTAGCTCAAGTCACAGAAAATAAGGAAAACCTCTCTAGGCATTCTCAATGCTCCCTGGGGATCACATTGTGGCTGATTACAAGCCACTACTTGAGACATTAGCCTCCCTTCACTCTGCCTCTTCTTGGTCTCCCATCATTCCCTGGTCCACCACGAAGCAACGTCAACCCCTACCCCTTCATTGAAACTGTAGCTCAGCAGTTCTCTGGCATCGTGATCCTAATCAGGCCTCTCCTCAGCCGTTACACAGTTTTACCCTCCTGCCCCACCCCGACCTGCACTTCATTTCTCTAAGCTATTTATATGTGCTACTTTATGGAGTCATCACACCCACAACCATGAGGTAAGTTCTGTTCGCCACTACATTTGCAATGTCTGCCATGGTGCCTGAAACACGATAGACAGCCAATTAATACACGCTGTGTTGAGGAACTCCCAGGGGGATAAAGATGCAAATGAGAAAGTTCAAAGCTGTTTTTGAGATGGAAGGAAAAGTTGTGGTGCTGTTTTCAAACAAGGCCTTGTGAAATGAGCAGACATCTCTGTTCTGAGCGACGGTGAATACCAAAGTAGCTGCTTCAGAAATCCCTCGCTGTTCACACACTTGTGAAACACTACTCGGCATCCAGTGAGAACCTGTGTCTGTCTGACACCGACACATTACAGGTTAGCCTGTTCTCTGACCTCCAGCCTCTGTTTGAAAACATATATTAGCAGCTCTCAGACTGCTCATCATTCACCGTCGCTGATTTCTAACCAAGTACTTGATTCCGTCCTATAACGAAACCTAAGAAACTAGGGATTTTTTTCATCTTTTATCTTTTTCCTATATTGGGTACTTACTCTAATCACTTCCAAATGTGTTGGGCAGTACAAAGTAGGGATTAAAAATGTGAACTCTAAGTCTGTGCATGATGGTGTATATTTCCAATCCCAGCATCAGGGAGGCAGAGACAAGTGGATCTCTGTGATTTCAAGATCAGCCTGGCCTACATAGTGCAGTACAGAATAGCCAGGGCTACTTAGTGGGAATTTGTCTTTAAAAAAAAAAAGTGCGAACTCTGGAGCCGGAGTGTTGGAGTCTGCCACCCACCCGGGTACCCTTGGACTGTTCACTTCACCCCTCCAGGACTCCCTTTCCTCCTGTGTAATGAAATTGATGGCAGAGAGCTTGGTGTGTATTAAACAAGTTATCATGTATAATGTCTGGCACATTAAAAAGTTAATTAAAAAGTTAAAAAGTGCTCTGTAGGTTTTGATTTCAATCACGTGTTAACTTCTTATCTAGTGTATTTACTTGAACTAATTATGAAATTCTCACAGCTCATCTGTGAGGTAGGTGTTGTTACCTTTATTTTGGAGGCAATAAAATGGCAAAAGGAGATGAAGCCATCGACTATGTCACTGGTTAAATAAAGATGTGACCCCAGGGAGCCTGTGTAGAAACCACTGGCCTTATTCCAGGTGCCGGTTCAGTCATCAGGATCCTCGTGGACACAGAATCCCTATTCTGTGAGTGAAAGGAAGGCAGGTAAAGGGAAGGAAACCAGAGCAGTGAGCCCTATGAGGACTGTAAAGGGGTGCAGAGCAGGAACGCCCAACAACACTTGATGAAAAAAAAAACAAGAGGCAATGCTCTCAAGAGCACTCACCTCAACGCAGAAATTAACAGCCAGGAGATATGTAGATAATGACTCATAGAAACGGGAATTCTTCACCAAATTATTGTGAAAATAATGGGACTAAACCAAACATTCAAAAAAACGAGTAATTTACTGTGTCGAACCCCGCTACCTGGCCGCTGAAAGCTGTGCCTTCTAGGAATAGTTAATGACAAAGCAAAGCCGTGCATTGTGAAGTTGAGTGGAAAAAGAATCCAAGCCTCCAAGCTGTTTATTTCTATTACTGCTTGTGATATGTACACGTTTTAACTGCGTCTGCACGCACTGGAGAGAGACTGGGAGGAGAAACAACATGTTTGTAGCAATGAAGGAACAAGCAGAAGCACTGCAAGGATGTTTGTTCTCTTTCTCATCACAGTTTCGACATCTTCCAAATTCCCTGCTGCCAGATTGAAAGAGCAGTGCTGATCCTTAAGTACAGCCAACCAAAAACAATCCATAAAATAAATAATCTAGTGACTAGTAATGATTTAAGAATGTCATATATTATCTTTCTCATTTAAAAGTTCCAAAACTTAGTATCTGAAGTCATATACCTGGCTATGTTTCCAGATGAAGTTTCAAAGCGCATCATTTGACACCAAGATCTGTGAAGTCGGATAACTTTCGGGAGTTATTCTTTATTGTTTTTGAAGACTATATTCCTATTTAAAATCAAATAATCGTAAAACTAATACCTGCTTGGGAAAGCCAGTCAGGTAATGCTGAAATATAAAATAGGGTGACTGGCAGCTGGTAGCCAGAGAAGTGAAATTAGAACGAAAAAGTGAGAAGCTGCACCTCGACTCGGGAGCTCCAGACAGGTCTCTCTTCTTCACGTTTAATATCCCTTTATTGAATAACCCTCACCAGTTTAGCAAGCTGACTGTTCTCGCTGGTTTTTTCTATTCATCTCCCCTTGCTTTTATTTCTTTTTTTTCTTTTTCTGTCTTGTTTTCTTTCAGGTCTTCTATTGTTCTCATTTCCATTTTTAACTCTATAGGCATTTCCAAAGAATGTGAACTGAGTTGTTTCTTTGGATCTGTATGCTTCTGAGAGCTGGGCCTGTTTTAGCTCATTTCCTTTAAGCTCATTTCCCTTGCATTCTACCTGTAGCCAGGTAAGCCCCGTCTCTCCCCACCCCGTCCCTGGTGGTCTCCATTTCTGTCTACTTTTCCTTCCTCTACTTTTTCCTCAGTTGTTCCAATACGATCAGATAGTTGTATTCTTCTTTTTACCTTTCTACTCACACCCACAGAAACTAACCTTAGAGCACACTGTACTGCCAGTGTTCCTTTGACATGGTGAGTCTTTAATCTGTTTTAAGAGTGGTCCTATTGTGAGACAGAAATTCCTTCTGCAGACAGTACTGAACTTTCAGAGTACTAGTGGGGACGGAACCTGCGGCTCCAAACACCTGGGCTGAAGGTATAACTACCAAGCTAGGCTCTGTCTGGCCGGGAAAACAATACTTCAATACCCTACAGCTTGCTCCTCTTGGATATTGCAAATATGTCACTATATAAATAAGTATGATTTTTTAAAAAGTCCAACCGATGACTTTACCCCAGAAGTACAAGTCCCAACACACACACACACACACACACACACACACCCACCACACACACACGGAAAACCAAGACAACACAGCCTCTGAAAATTACAAGTCCCAGTAATGGTCTCCAGTGAAAACGAATTAGATTAAGTCCCAACGAATTCAAACAATGATTATAAGTATGTCCAAATAAATCAATGGGGACAAAAATAAACTCTGAGGAATAAACACAAACATACGTAGACAGGTAGCTGAGTAAAATGAGGAAGTAGGTGTACATGATATGAAAGTGCGATTTAATAAAGACAAATACTAAAAACATCGATCTGAAGTATTGAAAATGAAAAGTTCAATAAATTGTACGAAAAGCTCACGGAAAACATCACCAATCAAAGACAAGACAGGACACCAGGACTTGAAGACAAGGTGGATGAATTAAAACACTCAGACAATGACAAGGAAAAATCGATGAGAAAGTCCAGATGGAACGCGATGAAAAGGCCGAATCTACATGATAAAGATAGGAGGGCTTCCATGTTAAAGGCATACAAAACATTTTCAATAAAATCATAGCAGAAAACAGCTCAAATCTAAGGAAATAACTGCCTTTCCAGGATGGGGATCTTTTAAAACGTAAAGCACACAAGACCAGGAAAGAAGCTCCCAAGACCATGTGTTAGTTACAACTCTAGTCAGAACAAAGGAAATATATTGAATGCTGCAAGAGATAAATGCCAAGTCACATACAAAAGCAGGCTGATTGAAATAACAGTGGGCTTATCAACAGAACCTTTAAAAAACGGTAGAGTATGAAAGACAACTGTGGACTCAGACTGCCATACCCAGCATAACTGTCATAATCGGAAGAAAAGGAAAAGCTTTCCACAATAAGAGCAAGCTAAAATAATTCATGACGCCTAAATCAGCTCGATTCTTGAAGGAATCTTACTTAGTATTTCTATGCCTATAATAAAGCACCATGACCAAAAGAAACTTGGGGACAAAAGGGTTTATTTGAGCTCACACTTCCACATCACAGTCCGTCCTTAAAGGAAGTCAGAGCAGGAGCTCAAGGGCAGGATTGAGGAGGCAGGAATTGAAGCAGAAGCTATGGAGGAGTGCTGCTTACTGGCTTGCTTCCTGTTGCTCATTCAGCCTGCTCTCTTATACCATCCAGGACCACCTAGGGGTAGCACCACCCACAATGAGCTGGGCCCTCCTATAACAATCATAAATCAAGAAAGGGCTCCACAGGCTCATCTACTGTCCAATCATGTAGGGGCATGTTCTCAATCTCACATGACTCCAGATTGTATCAAGTGGACTTAAAGTAGCCAGTACAGAATCCCTCAGGAAGAGAAGAACAAACACATCCACAAAGCTACAAGAAAGAATAAACCACACTAGGACAGTAGCTACATAAATTAGAAATGGAACGCCAAGAAAATGACAGGAACTAATACAACCTTTTCAATAATAGCTCTAAATATTAATGGTCTCAATTCCCCAATCAAGACACAATACAATGGATTAGAAAACAGGGTACATTTCCTATTTCCAAGAAACATACCTCACTATCAAAGATAAACAAAGCCTATGGTAGCCCCCACAGACTCATATGTTTGAATACTCAGTTCCCAGTTATGAAACTGTTTGGGAAGGATTAAGAGGTGTGGCCTTGTTGGAGAAAGTTTGTCATGAGCCAGGCTTTAGGGCTTCAAAGGCCTCCCACCATCCCCAGTGCTTCCTCTGCTACCTGACTGTGGATCTAGATGTGAGCTCTCAGCTGTTGTTCTAGTGCCATGCCTACCTGCCTACTGCCATGCTCGTCTAATTCCTAGGCAGGTAAAGTATGTATATACATATATACATATATATGTATACACACACATACATATGTATATATACATATATGTTATATATGTATATATAGATACATATAGATAGATATAGATATAGATATGCATATAGCTACCTCCTCAGCCCTGGCCAACAATATTCTTACCAAGGTCTTGTGCAGGAATTATTCCCTTCAAACCTGGAAGTCTACAGGGCTGTCAGACATATTTAACACTAAGCCAAAATGTCCCTATGGCAAGTGATGTAACAGTTTAATTTCCTGTAATTTAAGTAATTAGAGTAGGCTTATCAATGATGGTCAATAACATCCTGACTAATTCACAAATGTTATCTCACTTAATATTTAAAGAACAGTGTAAAGTAGATACTGCTGTAAACCTACGTGTTAAGGAGTTGAGCTGGGTATGGTAGTAGACATGTGAAATCCCAGCCCTCCAGAGGCAGAGAAAGGAGAATGGAGTTGGAGGATGTCCTTGGTGACATGGCCAGTTTGAGCCACTTTGAGCTATATGAGATTCCATTTCAAGAGGAGATGTGAATCCAGCTGTTTGGTTGCCCTGTCCAACTCTATAGTTGGATGGCCACACATTCCTCTTTCAGTACTGCTGTGAGCATTAATCAGTTTACCTTCATCTATTCTTGTTAGTTTGGGAGCCTGTGTTGTCATTGTCAATGGGAAAATGCAGAATAAAAGTGTTTCATATACACAGACTTCAGTTGGAATTTTACCCTGTTAAAAGAAATCATTTCTTGGCTCAGAAGCAAGTGGTAAGGTTTACATTTACTAACAGTGTTGACCTATGACATAATGCAAGATCACTTACATCAGAGCTGGACCTGTAGACTCTGAGATGCTTGTCCACACTTAGTAGCAATTCCTAACGCAATCTGCCAACTTCAAGGGCCACAGTTTTTACACACTGCAGCTGTGGTTACCTGCACTCTACCAAACCAACAAGGTAAGCCAAGCATCTGAACAGGCGAGCACTGGTTGAACTCGGTACGTTACAAGAAGGAGGAGGAGGAAGAGGAGAAGGAGGAGGAGAAGGAGGCGGGTGAGAAAGAGAAGGAGGAGGAGGAGGAAAGCATGAAATTGAACGGGCTTCGGGATGTGCTGAGGTGTCTGGGGGAGTGTGAGCAAGGAGTTGGCATGGATACAATCAAGATACACTGTTTATATGTTTGAAATTGTTGAATTATAAATAAAAGATAACCTATTTTTTTAAAAGAGAGATGCACCCAGGTGGCACTGGATAGAAACAGAAACAGGAATGGAACATCTACGAGCCACGAAATGCCAAAGGCTGCTACAGTGAAGGCAAAGGCACATGAGACAAATTCTCTCCCAGAGCCTCACAGAGAGCACGGTCTTCCCAGCTTGATTTTGTACTCACAGCCTCCAGAATTGTGAAAGAATATGTTCTATTGTTTTAAGCACTTAGTTCAAGATACTTTGTGACAGTAGTCATAGGGAAACTAATGTAGTAGTACCCTGGGACATAATAATATCTGACTCACAGGGTCATGAAGGAGATTAAATAAGATACAAACGAGGAGCTTTACAATGCTGGCACAAATTAAATATTCAGAAAATGATACCTATAATTATCCAAAAGTGTGATCATCCATGAGTATTATTAATAATCATATACTGTAACAATGGTAAGCAAACTTTCCCAGAAAGGAGCATCACATCCCCCACTCCCCATCCTTCAGCTTGGTATGTTGGAATGTCCCTCCTCAAGGGCCCTTGCCCAGTAACCGTAAGTGAGTAGCAAACCTTGGGTACAGAAGTTCTTGCCCAGCCATTAGGAACCAGCCCTTGGGGAACACTGACTGACACCACTTACATTTCTTTGTTTGAGAACAGAAGAAGGACCCTGTCAATAGGCATCCTTCATAGCTTCCAAAAAAAAAAAAAAAAAAAAGAGCCATCAATCTCCGTCTAGGTGACTGTCACATTGAACATTTTCAGGCAGCTTTTTCAACCTTGGAGGTTTGGGCAACCTGCCAGTAATGAAGATGTATTAATGCTTAATGCAGCTTAATGTAATAGGTGTCATGTTCATAATTTACAGAAGCTCTTTCTAAAGCATTAAATTCATTTATACTCCTTAAAAGCTACTCAATCGTGGGGGCTAAGTTAGTTTGGTAGGGTTTCTTTTTTAGGATCAAATGATATATAAATTGTTAACATATCCAAACTCATCCATTAGTGCATGTGAAAGCAATAAATGTGCCAAAGGAGCAATAACATGATCAGGAAAGTCATTGTGGTCATTAGGGCTGAAAGGGTTTCATTTATGGCCCTGGGAAAGAGAATGAAGGTTGTAAAATAGACCCAGGAGCTCCCAGTGACCAGAAGTCTAGCCTCATTATGCTCAAATGAAAATAAAACAAAATGGACATTTTAGACGGTCGAAAGTGACAATGGACGGGGCCTTCTGCTTTAGAGGGCCTTGCCCCTCCGGCTTGGAGCCACCATTTTGAGCAAAGAAAATGGAATGGATTGCTGAGGCCTTCACAACCCAACTGTCTGCTTGCAGAGTATTGATTGGCTGCTTGGTAAATAACTCTAAGCAAAGCAGGAGGGGCATGACTAACAAGAGCCCTTGCTTGTTGGGCAGACCAGGGAGGTCAGTAATTGATGGGCTCATAAATCCGAGTACCGGGTCTCCCAAGTCACCCAGGGAGAGCAGAGGCATGGGAAGAAGCCATAGCTGCATCCCTCAGGTGAAGACACCTATGGGCCGTTTCCCACCATCCTCTGCTGTCAGCCACCGTAACTCATACGGCTGGGAGTCAACCTCTAGCAACACACAGCAGAGTTGAAGAAGCATGAGAGAAAGAAAGGTGGGTGGCCACATCTTAAAAATTCCGAAGGAAAGCTATTTCAGGCAGGCTTGTTCTCCTTGGGCCTCTGTATAGCTAGAGTCAATCACTTCGATCTAACCCAGACACTGAAATCTGTAGGGGTGAAGCTTGGCCGTCAGTTTTGGTTTGGGGATGTTGGTTTTGGTTTGGGGATGTTGGTTTTGGTTTGGGGATGTTGGTTTTGGTTTGGGGATGTTGGTTTTGGTTTGGGGATGTTGGTTTTGGTTTGGGGATGTTGGTTTTGGTTTGGGGATGTTGGTTTTGCTTTGGGGATGTTGGTTTTGGTTTGGGGATGTTGGTTTTGCTTTGGGGATGTTGGTTTTGGTTTGGGGATGTTGGTTTTGGTTTGGGGATGTTGGTTTTGCTTTGGTTTGGTTTGTTGTTGTTATTTTTTTTTTTTTTTTTTTTGCTTTTGGATTTTTTTTTTTTTTTTTTTGAGACAAGGTTTCACTATGTAACCCTAGCTGCTCAGGAACTCACTATATAAACCAGGCTAGCCTCAAACTCACAGCAATCTGCCTGCCTCTGCTTCCAGTGTACCAGGATTAAAGACATGCTCCACTATGCCAGGCTGCCATCAACAGTTTTAAAAATGCAACAGGGGATTTCCGGTATGGACCGGATTAAACATCACTAATTTAACTAATATTTAGGAGGGGCTATGAAGGCTCTCACTAAAGGTTGCATAGCACATTAGTCAGCTCCCCAGGAAGTGGTGAGTGACAGGCCATCAGTGTTTACCATAAGCAGTCCTCTTAAGAGCCTAGTAGTCTGTTCAGGGGTCCTCTACAAAAGCGAAGAGTCAGAGAGTAGCCATTTCTCCAAGCCAAAGCTCCATTGTTGATACAGGGAAACATGCCCAACCTCAGCCCACAAGGCAGGTCAGGTCCTGCCATATGTAGCTCTGGCCCTCACCTCGACAAAGAGCTGGCCCAGCGATTGTGAGTCTTTACCCAGGGAAAGTCTTGTTGAAGATGTTGCTGTGAGCTCACGTTTGTTCTATGAAATGTCAGACTATCTTCACAGCAAAAGAGCCCCGAGTCTGAATAAGGTTGGTGTGAAGGGTAAACACTGGCACAGGAGACAGGCACTCTAACTAAAACTCACACCCACAAGAGGCTCGTGTTACTAGTGTATCTAACAACCTCTAATTAAGTCATGTCATGTAGCCAGACAACTCAGAGAAAGAAATGCCTCCAGTAATTGCATTTAGTTCATCTTGTAGCACGCTCCCAATCATAACTGCTAATTCAATTGTACGTTCATCCTGCCAGCTCATTGCCATTAAGCACACATTTAATTACTTCAATAAAGGATTAATATGCAGCACACCAAAGGAGTGACTGAACACCGTGCCAAAGCACACAGCTGCCCCAGCGTTTAGCCCAGAGATAAAACAAGAATATCATTGGGCAGCATAATCCTGTTCCAAATACATCATTATTCAATGAACATTCCAGACTTTTATTTTCATGCTTGTATGCACCGTTCCACATGCATAGATTTCCATGTCACCAGAGAGAGCCGTCAGGGGTGCCCAAGGGCTTTCCATTGTTGTCTCGATAGGGCACCCACAGCCCCACCCCTATCTTTCTCTGGGCTTGTAGGGCTGTGCTTATCTTGTCTCCAGGCGAAGGCTTACAGTTCCTACATTACAACATCCTGAGATAAGAGCCCTCCCTTGACTTTGTTCCTTCCCTGGCTGCAAACAAGTAACAAACCTGGCAAGTATAAAAGAGAGAGCGAGAACAACAAAGCCCGGGCCCACTCCTCCCGTCCTCCTCCCAACTCCACCTCAAAGGACAGCCCATCAATTCTCCAGGATGTACACAATCATTATTGTAGAGAAACAAAGGCCAGTGTCAATTGTGCAATGTTATAAAGCAGTCCCTCAAATTAAAGCCATGTACCTAACTGCATGCGATGGCAGAAGCTATTTAGCAGTGATATTTTACAGAAAGGCAATGAAAAGCAATAACTGCTTTATTTAATGTATCTGTCCAATCCAGCTGCCCTGGATAGGCCTTAATAGAAGCTGTCGATCAATGTCAGGCCCTTAGAAATAACTGCACCAGACTGCAATAAACATGAAGGGAAGATAACTGGAACTACTGATCAGCCTCTTGTTACCTCTCCCGCACCCGGAGATTTGTCATTTGTTTATGCTGCTCATAATGGCTGGGTGCATGAGTATCACGTCACCCACCTGGCACTGTTGCGGGTGCCTCGGGGTTTAGGAGCAAGAGATCAGGAAGAGAAACTTCAGCAGGTGAAGGAAGAAGAATAAATAGAAATAGGAGGCCAGGGATGAGGGAGCAAAGAAAACGAGTTTGGGACACACAGAGCACACACTGCAGCACCGGCCCTCCTCCCTCAGCCCTCCCGTGACAGGCTTCCCCTGGGTTAATGAGATACAGCACTAGTGGTTAGCTTCAGCATCTTCCAGCCTGTGCTGTCAACAAGACAGCGTGCAGGTCTGTAACCAAGACAGCCCAACCAGAATGCTTCACTGGCCTTCTCCGCCCACACACCCTGAACACGGATGCTTCCATGATACATTCCACGCCCCAGCCTTACTCATCTACTCTGTCTTTGCAGTGGGTTTGGTGGTCACAGCACACACTCTTCCCATCCACAGGTTTTTATAAGTAAACTTTTATTGGAACGCAGCCCTATCCGTTCTTCTAAATATTGTCTACGGCTGCCATGGCTTGAACATGGCAGAGTCAAGGAGACACAACGAAGACTGTGCTGCCTCTAGAGCATGAAACAGTTTCTGGGCCCTCATGACGAAAGGTCTTCATCAGCTCAGGAGTCAGCATCTCAAAACATTCTCTTCATCCCGGATCCCGCCCCCTCTCACCTGCCTCCCGCTTTTCGAGGATGCCTCCATGTGGAAGTCTCCTGGCCTCTTGGGTGTAATACATCCAGAATGGAATCCATCCTGCAGTGTCTCATGTCTTGTATCGCAAAAACTGGCACCTCTATCTCTTTAGGAATCCCAGTGGAAAAGACGAGTGATTTTGACCTCAAAGTCCTTTTTTCCCCACCATCCTCTTGTCTTACTACTTTCCAATTAGACTCACTGCGCAGCACTTCATCACTAAAATGAGCGTGAAGGGTCTCCTAGCCCGGCTGTTCAAGGTCCCACCTCTGCCTACTCTTTCTTAACTTGGCCTGGGTTATCACAACCTCTTAGCGAGTCTTCCTGATCGTTACCACTGCCTTTAAAGCTGTGATATATTCAAGATCATAATTACATTTACTGAACATGAAGGACGTCTCAGGCAGCATAGTCCCAGAAGTCCTTGTCTATTCCAGGCTCCATAAGCCCGCTGGTACAAGATAGGAGGTGCAATTATCGTCCCCAAAGATAACAGACATGGGTTTCGTGACTTGACGACTTATAGTCTGCAGCTGGGTACACCTGGATTTGAACTCTTTGGCACTCTTCCCATAACGATAAGGATTTTTCCATGTTTTAGAAGTCTTGGTTAATTACCTACTCCTTATTGAATAAAAGTTAACGTTAATTCTTAAGGGCAACAAGCTTTCACATTTTCCTCTAATCACAAACTGTCACAAAACTAGCATTTCTAGTTCGTGAATACATGATCCAGTTTCACAGTTGACGTGCTGCCTCCCGCAGTGTTTCCCGGCCCTCCCATCCTCTCTAGCCTTCCTATGACAAACGGCTCTTCCCGGCGCTCCTGTAACACTTTGGTCACACCGAAGAATAAAACTTAACAGACCCTATTACATTTAACTGCACATATCTCTGCACACTCTGAAAGGTTCCAGACCTTTGAAAGGAAGACAATTTTCTACAGGCGCCTTTAGTGTTAGTGCCCAGGACTGAGTAAATAAGGAACGAATGCCAACTGGATTTTTAATTTTTTTTACTGGACTACACCTTTCCAATTTATTCTATGGTGGTTCTGCCTTTCCAGTTTTTTTTATGGTGGCCCTGTAGTGATCTTTTGGAAACACGAACGAGATCAAGCGACTCCTTTTAGACAAATTCACACCATATCCCTCATGTAGAGGATTTAAAGGCCCATACTCCTTTGAATGGCGTTTGGGGCCTGCTACGGACCCTCACATCGTAACGTCATCTTCAGCCTCTTTGATCCCAGATTTCAGACACAGACTGAGCATCAACCAGCATGAACCTCCATGTTGGCACACACCTCTTCACCTTTCCAGAATGATTCTTTACCCCACAGTCCACTTTGGGAACCATTGCTCCTTCTTCATAACCAAGGTCAAGTGTCATCTGCTCAATGAATATCTGCCTACCAGAGGAAAGTCAGCACCCTTCATTTGCACCTCCCTATGATCAGGATACAGAGACAATTCACTTCTGACTGACTCAGAGTCCCTCCATGAGGAGGAACGGCGGGGAATGCAGGTTCGTGTAAAAGCACTGCGCTGTGTGTTCTTCAGTGTGGACAAATGACTACTGCCTGGCATTGGCCCTTCTGTTGAGAACAAATGGAATACAGCCGTGGGCTCATAAAGGATCTCTTTGCAAATGGAGGGTGAAACTGGGAGTGCTTAGCTTAGTTGGAAGCTTTATTTGCACTTGGGCCTTCGCTTGGAAGGACAACATTTTGGAGATTCTCCCACTAGCAGCTAGTCAATGATCACTAAGGTAATTGGGTTCTCTGATGTGATGGATTGGAGTGCCCAGGAAGATGTCACCCTGAAACTGACTCTCTCTGAGTCTTAAACACTGTCTTTCTTGGTCTGAAGAAAGGCAAAGTCAGAAACGGGAGTAGATACAGAGTATACACTGGATTTTTTTTTTTCATTTTCAGTTTGTAAACTGAATAGGATAAATTGAATATTGAGACTATGCAGTGACCCACTCATTATCCACACAGGACTGGGTCTGAGCGCTCCTCCCACACACAGATATGAAAATCCTCAGATGTTCAAATCATACACATGGCATGAATACACACACGTGCACACACACATATGCTTTAAATATCATCCATAACGACTTAAATTATAAAATTTGTTATAACACCTAATAAAATGTAAATAGTGAGTGAATCATTGTGTACTGTATTATTTAGAAAACACCTACGAGACAAAGGGGTGCATACATGTTGAGCACAAACAGAGCTTTGGAAAGTATTTCTCTGGGGGACTGATTGTACTTCTATAACTTAAGCATCTTGTATAATGCTCCAAAATGAAAATCTGTATATTTCTGTTCATTTCTCTGTTATATAATAAGCAAAGGCAAATTTCTTCTGTCTTGTTTTGAAGAAATTAGCTATCTATTTCACCAGCAAATGTCTGTCTTCTAATTATGAGAAACATATTGTTGTGTGACACTATGCATGGAGAGATGCAAACAAATGTCTTCTCACCCAAATAAAGACCCATGACAGACCAAAGCACAGATACTACCAAGTCCAGTGGGTTAGGTGAGGGTTACTCACAGTAATACAGGCGAGGAGCTGTGGGAGCAGAAATGACTCAAAGTTAGCTGCATTACTAAAGTCCTGCCCAGCATGGATGACAGCTCTCAAACGTTGGAAGCCTGAAGCACACTGGAAAACCTGCAAGCTAGGCTGGAGGGTGTCCTTTCCAGGCAGCTCAGTTGGCCTGAGCCTCTTCCAGGCAGCTCCCCTGGTCTTTGTTTCTTCTAGGCAATTCCACTGATCCCTTCCTCTTTCGGGATGCTTGGCTGCTCTCTGCTTCTTTCAGGTGGCTGGACTTGTCTGAGAATGGCCCTCAGAAGTCTTTACAGGTTATATACAATTAGAAAGGGAGAGGCCTAGTGAATCTGGTCCGTTTCAGGTACTTCCTGAAGCTATTTTGAGTTGTTTACTTTCAGTGTTAATGAGCTTCCTATCTCAGTGAGGATGGAGTGGCCCAATCTGGAAAGAAACTGCTACACAACACACATGAAAATGTTATCTAAAGACTATAAAAACTATATGATAAAAATAACAATAGCACAAATATTTAGGACCTTAAAGAAATTAAGGCACTCTATCAGGAACCAGTGTAGCCCTGGGGATTAACAAGAGTGCACACATGCTCTAATGTATGTATAGTTCATGAATCACTTTTTGAAAAAAAAAAAAAAGAATTCAGATTTTGAAGAAAAATGTAACAGGTAACAGGACTGGAGAGATGGCTTACAGTTAAGAGTATGTACTACTCTCACAGGGGACCTGAGTTCAGTTCCCAGCACCCATATTTTGAGACTCAAAATCCATAGGATTCCTTGGGCAACTGCGTTAACTTATACATTACTCCACATAGACATACATGCATGCACCTAATTTAAATTTTATGTAAAAATATGAGCAAAGTAAATAGAAATGCCTTTTTATTGGACATGTCCCACTGTGTACCAGGCATTAGAATGATAACAATTCTCTCCCTCACTATCTCTTTCTCTCTCTTTCTCTCTCTCTCTCTCCCTCCATCCCTTCTTCCCTCTCCGCTCCCCCCCCCGCCCTTCCTCTCCTCCATCCCCCGCTCTTTCCTCTTCTTTCCATTTCTTATCTAGGTGAGAGAAGTTTGGGGAATAAATAAATAGAACCTCAAGTATTAGAAGCCTTAATGTATGCCCCCATGCTAAGCCTCCACTGCACAGCTTGCTGCCACCTAAACCACACAGGCTTTGATTTAAAAGGAACCACAATTATGATGTAACTGCTTCGCTCACGAACTCACTACAGCTGTGTTACCTGCAAAAGGCCCACACAAGATTGGGTCAGTCAATGTTTCATCACAGATGGGGAAGGGCCATGAAGCCTATCCCTCCCTGGGAGACTATTGACAGCTAATGGCCACTGGAAGAGGGGAATCAGTATCTTTGGTGGTGTGGCCACTGACAAGCTGTGCTTGCTCCAGTAAATTACCTCCCACCCATCCTTACACAAGCAACTCTAATTAAACTAGTGAGTCGCACACAATAAAGACAGGAATGCAGGAGAGAGGACTTGTTGGGGAGAAGAGGAGATATGGGAGAGAGTCATGGAAGTGTAAATGATTAAAACTTATTATGCATGAAACTGTCAACGACTAAATAAATATTTTAAAGGGTACTACAAGTACTGGATTTGAGAACTGCACAACAGAGTCTTGGTGTCCTGAGCTGTGTCTCAGAAGCCCTCAGCTTCTCCATTAAGTGGTGGTGTGAACTGGGCAGGTGGCCATTGCCATTGGCTTCATGTAGCAGATAGCTATTGTGTCAGTCCGCAAAGAAGACAAGGAGACACTTTCATGGACAGCAGAAACCCCGATCCTCTGATCTCAGGTGTTTTTATTGATACAGAAGCTCCTCACACAAAAACTCTGCCCTCTCATCCAAAGGCCTATTTGCGTAGTGAAGGAAACCTGGAGCTTAGTCTCACACACAATCCTTTAGCAGCCAAACAATGTCACCATTATGGTGAGGGACCCCAAGTTCCAAAGCAAGTGTTCTTTCCTGGTTGCCTGAGACTGTGGGAGAGGATCGACAAGAATACCTCCACAGCAACTCTGCTCTTCACAAGGAGATCTCAGTGAACCACAATGGCTCTGCCGGAAAGCAGTGAGCAGATGCAGGTCATGAGGAATCAAATATCTTTTACATAAAGGCAACATCTGCAGATAATACAAGCTGCAAAGGCTTAGGCAGCCCTTCCCCCATCAATGTATAGAACAATTATTATAAACATAACTAGAAATAAACTCCATTAACATTTCCTCCTTTCTGTCTAACCAATCAAACAAATTTTCTTTATCTCTGCAACAGCTCTGGGTTACTACTGTGTGCCACTGGGTGCTACATCTCAAAAATCATTGTTCTCCTAATCTCAATTCCCTTTGTAAAATCATAGAATTCATAAATTAATTCGTAATTCTTAATACTCTTGGCCCTTCTTCATACTCATAAAACCCTTCTTATGTCTTAATACAGTTCCAATTTGAATTCAGTTCTACTGTAAGAGCAATCTACTGCTGTGAATGGTCTAAAGGAAGGATCAAGAGCCCAGTATCCAGATGTATATCACCCGAGAGCTTCCAGTACCTTTCTACAATTGGTCTACATTCTAGGGATGAATGGAATCTGAATAAAATGTTGTATTTCATGAGAAAATAATGACCTATGGCCTGCACAATACCCTTAGAGCCAAAACCACCTGTGGGCTCAGTTCCGGCATTTTCAGACCAAATTGCATAAGTATCAATGACAGTAACATGTAAAATTAAGCTTGAATTCCATCTACTTTTGACAGGTAGGTGCATTGGAATCATGGACAATCCCTGGGTATGTCTTCCATGGAACATGTGAATAAATAGCTTCTATTTGAGGGAAGAGTGTTCCACCTGCCAGTTATCAAGGCATGGAGTCTGCGGCACTGCCCCCTGGAGCTGGGAGCTGGGAGCTGGTCCCTATATTCCCACCCACACACACACTCCAGCAGTATTTTCTACACTGATATGACTCCAAATGGTGGCAACAAAGCCATTCTGGGAACCTGAACCCCGTTTACCCAGCATGGTGGCAGTGAGAGTGTTTTATACTTCTGGAATAATCATGACTTAAATCTTTATAGTACTTTGAAGTCAAAAGAGGTATTTTCACTACCAATTAAGTTTAATTTCTGTTTTCACCTACACTGTGAAGTGTATAAGTGTGGATCTGAGACTATAAGCATAGGTTGGTGCAGACAGCTCAGAAGGACAAGGGTGTCAGGAAGACAGAGTGAACTGCCCACCATAGATGAACCAGGGAAATGAGCTCCTAGATGGAGTCGCAGATATTTGACGTGTTGGAAGCAGCCTCTGGGGGACACTCAGAGCTAATCACAGGGGCTCATTGAAGAAGAAGGCAGAATGCAGCCTACCTCCACGACCAATCCACCCTAAACTGGTACCGTTTAAAGCCCACTGCTTGAACACCACTCAGCACAGTCCCAGCCCAGCATGCTGCCCCATTCTGCAGCCCTGCTCCACGCTGACTCCACGACCCATGCGCCTCTCTGAGAACACCACACAGAGCTGATAGCTGAGTAAAGTAGCCGGGCCATTACCGAAGAGCCAAGCAATGGCCCACTGTTCCGTCATCCCTGTGGTTCAATCACTGCGGAGGCTCTTAATTCACAGGAATAAAACAACGGAAAGGAATGGTCCATTTAGCACAGCAGCAAGCAGGCTTTTTCCCGGCACTCAACCACTTTGTCCGTGGGAGCCAATTGCCTTCATAGAAGTCAATCAGTTAATCGCCCACAAAACCCCAAGAAGAGAAAAAGGCAGTTTAATGAGGGCGTGCTGTAGAGCAAACCTCGCTGAAGAAGTTAAGCACGTAAGAGAAGGTCGCGTGCCCTCTAGTAGCAGCAAGGCTGAGGGCATCCAACCTGAGCCAAGCGAAGGGAACCTGGAATCCTTTGTCTCAGTCAGCACCAGAGAGGACTCGAGGGACGGGGAAGAGTGCACTTAGGATTGTGATTAGAACAGATCCTATTGAGCAAGTCTTCAGAGAGCCATTCACTATATAATAGCAGCTACTTATTTAATCTATTTTTCTATCAATCCTTTGCCGTGTTATTGAAATAATTTAATAATAATTTGCCAGTTGAAATAAAAGAGCACTGCAGGTATTTTGTCTATAGTTCATACCATGAATGGTCAGTACCTACAGCACCTTGACATAGGGTTTGCCATGTTTCTGAGTGTTTCATATATTTTTCCTCACGTAATTCTCACCATAATCCTTCATGGGCTACATTGGTATGACCATTTTATAAATGAGAAGACTCAGAATAATGTCCGCAAAATGGCAGGGTGGCAATTTCTGCCATCCAATCTCTCACAGAAACGCTAAGTGACAAACTGTCCACACACGAAAACGCCTTCCCCAAAGTGAAGGAATGCACAGAAGACTAGAGAAACGAGTTACATGTGTGAGGGGAAGAGTGACAGTTTCTCATTACCCTTGCCAGGACATGGGGAGGGGGAAGCAGAGTGAAGTGACTCTGCACTCATCACACACTGCAGAACCATCCTGGCCCAGTGACCCCCACCATTACAGTCCAGCACAGCATCCCCAGGCCCCAGAACAGACACCGCAGTGCCAGCCCAGTTCCTACAGTTCTAGCACTTAGGCTGGCACTCACAGACCACGGCTCCAGGCCACAGCCAGAGACTCAGACTTAGACTGACCCCTGCAGTCCAATGTCTCAGACCTACTACATTTTAAAGGGAGGTTCCTTAGCCATGTGTACCAGACTGGGATGGATTAACGATATGAATGTGCAGCAGAAAATTCTTTAAAACATCTAGGGAACTACAGACCGTCTTCTCACAATTACTCTGCTAATGAATTGGCTTTAGCATCTCTAGAAAACCACACTTTTTGGCTGAAGATAACCTTTTACTTTTTGACGCAGCTGGAAGAACACGAGTATTCCTAACTACAGCCACCTGATATTCGATTTTTTTTTAAATGCCAAAAAGTGCTCATTGGAAAAAAAAGACAGCATCTTCACCAATTGGTGCTAGAAAACCAGGGTGTCTACATATAGAAGAATGAAATTAGAACCCTACCTAATCATCCTGCACTAAAATCAACCACAAATGGACCAAAAGCCTCAGTGTGAAACCTGGAACAGCGAAACTGCAAGAAGAAAACTTAGGCAGCACCCTACATGATAAAAGGACAAGACATGGCTTCCCGGATAGGACTTCATTTGCCCAAGGTTAAGGTCACAAAGCTACAAAGCTTCTATACAGCAAAGGAAACAATCAATCAAGGGAAGAAGAAGCCCACAGAGTGGGAGAAAATATTTTCTATCTACACACTTGATAGAGAATTTTACTAGCTAGTTCGCGTTACGCAGCTTGACGTAGCTAGGGTCATTTTGCAAGAGAAAACCTCAATTAGGAAAATGCTCCAACCACACTGGCCTGTAGGCAAACCTGTGGTCATTTTCTTGACCGATGGTTGATATCGGGAGGGTTCAGCTCACTGTGGGCGGTGGCACTTTTGAGCAGGTGGTCCTGGGTACTATTTTTGAAAGTAGGCTAAACAAGTCGTACAGGAGCAAGTCAGTAAACAGTACTCCTGCATTGCTTCTGCCTCAGTTCCCGCCTCCAGGTTCCTGCCTTGAATTTCTGCCTTGACTTCCCTCAGTAATGGAGTGTGACCCAAGATTGTAAACTGAAATAAACTCTTTCCTCTCCAAGTTGATTTTGGTCATGGTGTTTCATCACAGCAATCAAAACTCCAATTAAGACAAGGATTAATACTCAGAATATCCAAAGAACTCAAAAATAAAGTCACAAAATGAACGAACCGATTAAAAACTGGACTACAGATCTAAATGAAGAGTTCTCAAAAGAAGAAATTAAAATGTCTAAGAAATAGCTCAAAAAATGTTGAACATTCTTAGCAAATAGATGCCTGCAAATTAAAGCTACTTTGAGATTTCATCTTATTCCAGCCAGATCGACTAAAATCAAGAAAACAGCTGACAGCAAATGCTGGAGAGGATGTGGGCACGCAGGGACCCTCACTCACCCTTGGGGTTGCAGACTCGCACACCCCCACTCTGGAAATGAGTGTGGAAGACCCCTAAAAGGCTGAAAGTAGATCTAACACATGACACCACGAAACCACTCCTTGGCGCGTAACCAAAGGACTCGACATCGTCTGCCACAGATGCTTGCTCAGGCGTGTTGCTCATTCCTCACTCTCTTCACATTAGCTTAGAAACTGAAACCACTTAAATGTCCTTCATCTGATGAACGGGTAAGGAAAGCGTGGTACATATACACAGTGGGATTCTACTCAGCTGAAAAGAAAAAGAAAAGTATGAAATTTGCAGATAAATAGAGTTAGAAAATATTAATACTGAATGAGGTCACCTAGACCCAGAATGACAGATGGTACATGCTCTGTCTCATTTGCAGATCCTAGCTCCAAATCTTTGGAAATGAGTGTATAACCTGAGGCGATGACAAAAATTAAGGCAGTAAAATGGGACCATGGGGGGGGGGGGTGGAGGAGGAGCTCTCCAGAGAGCTATAGTATACATAGGTGCTATGAAAGAGAGAGTGGGGGAGTGAGGGGGGACTATAGCTAAGAAGAAGGTAGGAAGAGCGATGCAGTATGTAAAGGAGAGAGGGGAGTAAATAACACTAAGAAAAATAAAACTGGCTAATAAATAACCTGAAATGTTGAATATTCTTAACAAATAAACATAAGGAAGCAGTTTGATGTTCAGTTAAAATATATGTAATATAAAGTGTATGTGTATAAACATAAGTATTTTAAATGAAGTTATGTCACAATGCTCCCCACAATAGCCATAGGCTACCTAAAACAATAATCCCAGTGCCAACATGGGAAGCCTCCCTTTGAGTTGTTTGTCAAAGGAATCCAAGAGACTCCAAAAACAATATAGGTTGTTGCTGATGCTCTTCATTGCCTTCCAGATCTTGAAGGTAAAATCCCATTGAAGACATCATACAATTCTGACACAGGGCTTGGAG
Source organism: Cricetomys ansorgei (assembly GCA_026225945.1). Taxonomy (NCBI): domain Eukaryota; kingdom Metazoa; phylum Chordata; class Mammalia; order Rodentia; family Nesomyidae; genus Cricetomys; species Cricetomys ansorgei. Next base: position 3,241,748 of record JAMJFZ010002461.1, read on the forward strand.
GAATCAAGCTGGAATTGACCTAGAAGCCTTCTCCCTGAGGAGTAGCTCTCATGGAATATAGAAGTGCTATGCAAGCTGCCTAGGAGAAAAGCAATCACCAGTCCTATCAGTTGTAAAGCCTACAAACCACCACAATGACCAGCACAGCAAGATATCCCCAATGGTGCAATAGTGGTACTTATATCTTGGAAGCAACCAACAGCTATCTAGTTGGACTCAAAGCCTTCTAGGTAGGAAGGAATTCATATAAACTAGCCAGCTACCCTTGCTGGTGGGGACATGAGTTCTACAAGAGAACCTACTACTGCCGCATTTCTACACCAGTATGATTCCTAATGGCCTTCTAAATACTTACCTGTATACTCACAGGTAAGTGTAACTTTCATCCCTCATCAAAGAAGCTTCTTTTTGCAGAAGACAGATACCATTACAGAAATCTAGAACTAATCAAAATGCAGATATTAACTGACCATGTGGTACCCAACACCAATTGATTACATCCACAACACAACACTTATACCTAACATTGACGAAGACACAGCAGAAAGACTGTTAGGACCAGGAGGCCAGGCCCGCTGTGAGATACTGTCCTCTGTACATGACATGGCAGGGAAGCTGCACCTGTGAAACCTCAACAGTGTGCTTGCCTGAAGAAAAGTGCCATAATCAGTAGTTGACATGCTGATGAGGGTGGAGGAAATCTCACCAGAACCCACCCCTAGGTGAACAGCTACAGGCAGCTAAAGACTGTGGAGAGAAGGTGGATTCCATCTTCTCCAGGGGCCAGCCCCCCATAGGCTATCCAATGCCACATGGCCAGCTCTAAACACTTATACATAGGAATAACATTAAATAAACTCCAGTGTGTGTGTGTGTGTGTGTGTGTGTGTGTGTGTGTGTGTGTGTGTGTGTAAAACAATAATTAAAGAAAAGGTTATTGGGGGGTGTGGGAGAAGTTGGAGGTAAGAGAAAGGAAGGGAATAAATGATGTAAATACAGTACTCATGGATGGAAGTCTCAAATAAATAGTTAAAAACTCATATTAAAAATAGGTGATAGATTAGCACTTTGGTTTCAAGAGAAGACTAACTCTTCATTTGACAAAATTTCCCATGAGTATTAAATTCAGATTATGTGTTCTATTTTGGATGCAAGCGAGAGTCTTGCAATACTGTGCAATCGATTGCAGGAAGTTTTCCCACCTTTTGAAATGCTCTTATTTTTATCTTTCAAGCTAAAGATGCTTTCCTGTACAGATTTAAATATAGAACCTTCCAAAAGTTTTAAAATTTGATAAGCATAGGAAAGGAGAGCCGAGGAGAGGTAAGGAGAGAGGTAAGGGAGAGAAGAGGAGGGGAAGAGAAAAAGGGAAGGGCAAGGGAGAAGAGGGGAAAGGAGGGGAGGGAACAGGAGGAGAAGAAGGAGAGGATGTCCAAAACACATACACACCAAAACACAGTTGTTGCACTAACTGTTTTAACTTTTGGGTTGTGTTTTATTACTTATATATATTTATTCTTATTTAAGTGACGTGTTTTTCAATCTATAAAAATCATTTGGTTATATCTTGATTTATAGTAAAGATACATTTTTTCCTCCTAAATTACTTATAAATATATTTTATTGTAGTATAAAATCATATAACATCAAATTTACACTCACTAAAATGTTAACTCTCCACACGCTGCTGTAAGCTAGATTTCTAGAGCCTTCTCATGTCACATAACTGAACATCATCCCCACTCTGTCCTGAATTCCTAGCAACCACTATTTAACTTCTGTTTCTGTGACTACATATATGGTTTTGTATTACTCAAGATAGCTACAAATTTAAATTTCAAAAAGAAAGCATATTATCTCCCCGAGAAAAGTCACAGTATCCATTCAGTATATAATTTTAGAAGTACAGTCTAAAGGATGCTTCCACAGCTTTTAGACCTCAAACCAAATGGAAGAAATCCACCACAGAACATGCAACTCTACTTCTGTGAAAATTAATTACTACAATTTCTTTGTGTCATTTCACTGTTTAAGAGGTTAACCTTCTGTCCCGCCCCCCCCCAAAAAAAGACAACCATTAATCTATAAACCATATAAATGGCTTTTTTTCCTTTCCTCATTTTTAAATTCACTTAAGGAAAGCTTGGCAGAGTAGCATCCATCCCTGTGTAATGTGTAGGATGCTGCCTTCGAGAACGACTGTTGACTTTTAAGATAAGAGCTCTTAAGGATTTTTAAGCCATCAGGCAGTGTCCATCAGAACAAATAAATGAGGGCGTGTGCTCTTCTTCTGGGCAGGATATGCTCTGTGACCTATCTTTTCTGTGACCTACAAGGCTTTAGGAGAAGAGATTCCGGAGCTTTATTGGCAATGCCACTATTAGACAGACTTCCCTCTCTCTTCCAAGCTCTTTGGGGGTCAGCTTTAAAGTGAGCATTAAGTGGATGGCTAATGGAATTAAGGGTATAATAATAGAAGGATATAGTGAGACAATTGTATTAACAAGGAATAAATCATGTTGAATGTAAGGTAAGTGTTTTTTAATTGATTGATGGGAAGGTTGCTCCACAGGTTTTGTCGGGGACTACCAGCCATTTACCTCCTCATCTACAGTAAAAAGCCAAAATGTAGAAAAAAAGATAAGAAAATTATGCAAGGGGGAAGATAAATTATTCAGAGAAGATGGCCATTTTGTGCTGACATCACTAATGTGAAAAGGCACTAAATCTTTGACACTGGCTTCATGCCGGGGGCTGGGGGCCGAAACAGCGCTTTGTTCCAGGGATAAAAACTGAAGTGTCTCCCCTAGCGCTTTTCTGCGCGCCGTAGACGGGGTCCGAGATGCTTGGGCGCCGTGCTTCCCACCTTGAAGCTGACTTTCCACTTGGAAAGCTGTTGCCCCGCCCGTGCTCCTGCAGCACAGGTACTTTTCCTGCCCTGGGCAAAGCTCGTGGGCACAGGTGTCAGGGATGGGATGAGATAAGTAGAAAACATTTGAAAGTAAAATTGATGCTAAACCAATCAATGGCTCACACCTCTAATCCCAGCACTTGGGAGGCTGAGGCAGGAGGACAACTGACTATGTAGTGAAGTCAATGAAGTCTTGTTATATATATTAGAAGGAAGGAAGACAGGGAAAGAAGATGAATAGGGAATGGAAGGAAGGAAGGAAGGAAGAAAGGAAGGAAGGAAGGAAGGAAGGAAGGAAGGAAGGAAGGAAGGAAGGAAGGAAGGAAAGGAGGGAGGAAGGAAGGAAAAAAGATAGAGAGAGGGAGGGAGGGAAGACGGGAGGGAGGGATAGAGGGAGGAAGCTTTTGTAAATTCTTACAGTTACCGAGTTCCCTCCTTGAGTCTACTTTCTAATATATTCTACCACAGCTCTGTTACTGTAAGAGTCAAGTGTGAAGGACAGTGAGTTGATTCAAACAGTGTGTGAGGGAGACCATTGCTCTTTCTAAGATTCCTTTAGAAGTTGCTTTTGCTCTCTGCACACACACATGCACACACACACACACACACACACAGAGAGACATGCACGCACACACACACGCACACACAGAGACACGCACGCACACACACGCACACAGAGACACGCACGCACACACACGCACGCACGCACACCCATTTTGGATAGTTCTTAGCGGTTTCCTAAGCCATCATCCAGGACACTTTTCTCGTGACACTACAAAAAACACATAATGACCCTGCCAATAGGCCTACCTTTCTTTAAAATTTCCAACCTTTACCAGCTCTCTTTTCTTTTCAGAATAAAATTTGTCTCTTTGTAAATGGTAGTACTTTCTCCTTGGAAGAGGAACTACTCACTCCTGAACAGCCGCCGTGAGCCAAATACCACACTAAACACTTGATATTATTTAAAATTCATTTCTTATAACCATGCTTCACAGTAAATGCTATCACCCTCATTGCACACGTAAGAAAAGGTTTAAGGTAATCAGATACTTCCTCAAAGGTCACACTAGTAACTGGACAGGAAGGGCTGGCTAGAAACCAGAAAGAGTGCAGCCTACAAAGAGGCTGCAACTCCTGGAAGAGTCTGCTGGAGCACCAGACTACATCTCCACAGGGCTCCAGAACAGCCTGCCCTGTGTCTATCATAAAAATAACTTCATGGTTTCCTTAATGGATGGTACATGGTACAAAATGTATTATTAAATGACTTATTTGGTTATATCTTTATTATATTATCCAATGTGATAGAGGAAACATGAGGGAAAACTTGAATGAAGGAATCCTCCGCCCCCCCCATCCCTTACAGTGCAAACACTGCACTCTCTCTATGGCCTCAGTGAATCTCAAAGAACTGGGCACTTACACTGTGATTTGTGTCCAAATGCCAGTGACTGCTCCAACTACCACTCCTGAGATCACCTCTTTCCCAGATAAGATCAGTCACTTCACCTTCTTCCTCACGCCCTCGTACCTTTCACGCCTTCTTGACTATCCAAGCCTCTTCTTGGCTACCTCAGTTCTCCTGATCTTATGCATCATTTGCCTTGTAAGGCAGAGCTCCCACTTTCAATTCTTCAGGTTCACAACTCACCCCTTACGGACCATAGCTTTTAATTATCATCTAGAAACATGAGTGGTTCCCACAGCTCATCATGCTGTTTACAACTCTGGGATTTTAATTGCGATTCTCCTGTCTAAAGCATCCACAAAGTTTATAGCAGGTTTTCCTTCCCCGCCAGTACCATTCTGTTGAGATTGTGTACACCTCCTTGTGTCTCCGGAGAATATGGGTATAGTGTGAGGGTCAGCAACATCCCCTCACCCTCTAGTTCCGTCACATCTAAATTCTGAATTGTAAGAATGTAATCAACCCAACCTACCCCTAGGAAAACAAACAACCCCTAAAACTGATGTAGCATTGCACACGACGGCCCTTTGTGTCTTTGGGTTCCGTGTCTAATGATTCAAGTGGCACAGATCAAAATAATTCAGAAAAAAGTTGTGAGTCCACTCGGCATGTGCAGACCCATTTAAGAAAGACATTTATTTGCTGACATAGCTTGATGTCTTAAGGGCACAGACCAGTTCAGATGCGGGAACATCCTGTGGCTTCCGCTAAGGTAAGAAATCCAATCTCAAGCCAGTCAACTGGCAGGGGAAGCTGTTGCTTATATCGCAGATATTCTGTTTGCCACCTTGTAGACGAGGAGAAATTGTTCCTAAAATAGCTGTAACATTCTATCAAATGTACTGAGAGCTTACTACATGCCAGCTACAGTATTACTGGTTTCCATTCCATTTAGTTTTCAATGGTCTAATGAGGGAGTTCATGCTTATAGTCCCAAAATTTACAGAGACTAAACTAAGCATCAGAAATATTAGACTCTGTTCTGTAACTTCAACGGGATATGATGGAATTGAGATGTGAAGACAGCTAGTGTGACACTGGAGTCACAGATCTCTCCCTTCAGCACCATATGCCTTTCAAGAAGGGATGTAGAGTAAGATGAGGCAGAGCACCCAGCAATATCCACGGCAGTCACACTGCCCTGTTCCCGGGTCACAGTGGGGAAGGGTGGCTGGCACCATTTCAAACACAATGACTACTTTCCATGAGAGCATAAGGACAAAGCTCAGAACCCCAGCACCCATGTAAAAGCCAAGCGCTACAGCATGCGTCTACCACCCCAGCAATGAGGGACTAAGATCAGTAGATCCCCACAGACCAGTCAGCCTACTCAAATAAGTGAGATGCAAGTTCAATGAGGGACTCTGTCTCAAAAACTAAGGTGCAGAAGATACTCAGCATTGACCTCTGACCTCCACGTGCACACACATAAACTCGTATGTATACACTTACATGTGCACCCTCATGAATATACAAGCTGGGTACACACACACACACACACACACACACACACACACACACACACACTAAATTCCACAGATCTCCAATCACTGAGCATTTATTCCTTTAACATTAGTGAATTTCAGATGCATGTGTTAAACTAGTTAACTTTGACTTAAACAAATGTAGATCTTTGGTTAACATATCACAGGAAATAAAATCTGTTAGTACGATAGTGGAAATTTTGGTGTGTAGTAACAAAAAAGCAAAGAAAAATTTAGGAGAGACAGAAGGTGAAGGTAGGGAGGGTACTCTGCCCTCTTTGTTGATCTTTGATGGGTTCCCTCCTTCTCATCATATTCTTCAGACATTTTTTTAAAATATATACCTTACCTGTCCAGAAAAAAAAAAAAGTTACCAGCCAACTTGATTTCAGTCATGGGCTTGTTTGCTTTTGGTTTTCATTTTTATATGTTACATGTATGAGTGTTTCGCCTGAGTATATATCTATGCACATGAGCGTGCAGTGCTCATGGAGACCTGAAGAGGATGTTGGATTCCTGGGACTGGAGTTACAGATGGCTGAGGGCCACAGTGTGGTGCTGGGACTGGAACCCAGGTCCTCTGACAGAACAGCCAGTGCTCTTAACTGCTGACTCATCTCGCCAACCCTCAGTTATGAGTTTTAAGATTCTCTATAAACTGGTACCCCTACATGTGACATTGTCTATATGTAAAGTTCTGGATATGTTAAACTCGCGTTTGGTTTCTGAATATGTTTCTAGTCATGGAGTTCCACAAGCTACAGCCCAAGCTAGAGCCCATGACTCTGCCCTCGCACTCTTCACGGCCATCGCCAATTGTCTGTTTTTAAAACTTGACCTTAGCCAAGTGGTTGTGATGTACACCTTTAATCCCAGCACCAGGGAGGCAGAGACAGGCGAATCTCTGTGAGTTCGAGGCCAGCCTGGTCTACAGCATGAGTTCCAAGACAGCCAGAGTTACAACAGAGAAACCGTGTCTTAAAAGAGAGAAAGAAAAGAAACTTGATCTTAAACAACAATCCACAAATCATTTGACCAGTCTTTGTGAAAGGTTAACTCTCACTTTCTTAGAACTAAGATGCTGATAGAGATCAATTTGAAGTGGTGAAGAAGATTGGGGTCTTGGGGTCTCTAGGAAGATTCGACAGCTGAGAGAGAATGCACAAACACACATACATAAACACACTCATGTACACACACACATTACACGCACAGATAAACACACTCATGTACACACGCATACACACACATTACACGCACACGTAAACACACACACACACAGGAGGAGATAAAAGGAGTGTCTGCGGAGCAGCAACCAAGGAAAAGAGCAGAAGTGTGCAGTGGGTTCACTCCTCAAGGTTTCTCACTTTCTATCATTACAGAAATTGTTAAGAGCTGGGGAAGAAGTCCAGGGGAACAGGATGGTGGGAGTGTGCGTTATCTGGAAAGAGCTGGGTGTGGCCACAACGCTAAGTAGGAAATGAACGGAGGTGTGAAGCAGGTGGCGTGCTGGGAGGCATGGGATGGTGAGAGGCAGTGTAGGCACGGGAGAAAAATCACCTTACCCGGGCATTCCAAGTATGAGCTATTAGAAGTGGGATGAAATTGCCCTTAGATCATTTACAGTAGTAGAGGGACACACAGAAAGCTGTGAGTTGGGCTATTCCACTGTTTCCTTCAGGTGGTTCTTGTCCTTTTCCTCCGCGAATTGGATGAGAAATCTCCCTAGCTGCTAGAAGACATGCACTTCTGTTCCCAGGGCCATCCTCTTGCTCTCTTACGATGCAGTAGACAGTTGTGGACCTCAACACTGAATTTCCACATTCAAGTTCTGACTTTCTCCTCTTTTAAAGATGTGCGTGTATATGCAGGTGTACATACACGTGTGTACATAGGTGTGTGGAGGCCAGAAATCAACTGCTTGTGTCATTCCCAGGAATGCCATCAACCGCCTTTGAGACAAGGTCTCTCATTGGCTCGGAGTCTGCCAATTCAGCTAGACTAGCTGGCCAGCGAGCTCCAGGAATCCTCTTGGCTCCACCTCCCAGTGAAAACAGCACAAATCCATACCACCACCCCCAGCATCTTACATGGGTTCCAGGGAGGAGACTCAGGTCCATGCGATTGCAAGCCAGGTGCTTTACCCACTGAGCCCCAACCCAAATCCCCTTGTTTATATGGTGCCCTCACTCTTGGGAGATTACATAAGATTCTGTGCTTCTGCATTTTTGTCTACAAAAACAAATTAGAACTTTTCCCAGGAAAATTCTGAAGATACAATAACACTTGTGAAAATATTTAGGTTATTGTAAATACATAATTGCTTTATTTTAATATTCTAAATTCTCCTTCACTTGAGTTTGGTGGTTGTCTGTCCTACTGAACTGTATTCTGACTAGAAGCAAATATACTGACTAGAAGCAAATACTTGTGTTATGGGTGAATGATGTAATTACTAATTAAAAATTTTAATAAAACGATTCACACCAAACTGACATGATCCAAGGAACTTTAGTAATTTTTAAGGTACCAGACTAATTTTTATTTTGTGACATACTGGTGTTCAGGCATGAATGTATAGAAGAGTATTAACCTTTTGAGTATTTACATTACAAACTCGGAAAACTGTTTACTTCAGTTTACTATGACATGAAGCTTCTTATTCTTCTAAAATATTAAAAGATTGCAAGTCAGTCTAGATCACATCTCAGTGTAGAGCTGTTTCTTCATCGCTAGTGACAGGTCTTCATTTTCTTCATATGTCAAACCATCACTTTCTGGGTTTCACCTTGCATTACTGTTCACTGGGGGTTTCAGACTGTCAGTGCACTGCGGCCCATCAAAGACAAAACCCTGACATGCCCTGAAGTAAATGCCTCGTCTTTCCTTGGGGTGATTCACTCTTCATCTTCTAAGATACAAGTCTGTGAGATCATTTGTTATATAAAGGCCTTGATCTTCTGGACTTCTTGAGATTTCTACAGTTGATTCTGACCACAAGAGATTTTTGCTATTACCAAAAGGAAGATGTGGAGCAAAGAATTGAAATATCGATGGTAACACTCTAAGCTCAAATGCTATTTTTAACCTAAAAACTCTATGCAGTCTTACTGGAATGTTTTCATATTTAATCCACAAGATCTGTAATGCCTCATGGGTAACTGAAGCCGAATCTGAAGCATTGAAAAATTAATCCCAGAAAGCTGAATTTTCCAAGTGGAAGATGATGTTGAGTAGAACTTTCTGGTGATTAATGCAATGTTTGGGGAGTCGAGGTGGAGAAGAATTTCCTGATTTCCAACGGGGTTTTTCATTGTTTAAAATCTGCAAGAGTTGGTTTATTGAAGTATGAGTTCATAGAATAACGAAATTGAATTTATGTGGTGACATAGTAAATCTACTAACACGGTTCTATTCAAGCCAAAGAATTCATAAATTACATTTTTCATTAATATTGTGTTGAGAATGCCACACCATGATTAGAATTGTGAACTTTAGAGCTAGCTTTGGCTCAAGTCACATTAACAACGTGAAGCTGGCCAAGTCCTTCGGTTCACAGCCATTCATTCTTCTCTAATCTATACAAGAAGATGACAGGGGTGTCAATGTCATGAGTGATTAAGAGAATAAAAGTCATTTCAAAGATGAAAAGCACTTAGACAATGTCTGTCATAAAAATAACAGCTCAAAATTATAAATTGCATCCAAATTAAACATTTTCATGCTAGCTTTCTTTGGACCACTTTGCTATCCAATCCTGCTCACTTTTTTAAAGTTTGTTTTGCAGCTTATTTCTTAAGTGGAGTTATCATGGAGGAAAAACTCAAATTATCAAATTATTCAAAGTGTAAAAAGGACCTGAATAACTGGGTAATTTGGTTTTATCTATTGGGCTATTTTATATGGATATGTGTGTGTGTGTGTATATATATATACATTTATATACATTTATATCTGTGTATATATAGATATACATTTCATGAGAAGTTAATATTTCTATATACGTTGCATATATAGTAACATTAACTCTCACAAAAAGTATAATTTGTAAATATTTTCTTCCACATGATAGCTTGCCTAATATTTTTATTGTTCCTTTGCTATACAGAAACTTTTACACTTTATGTAATATGTGATATATGTAATGTGGTTTTATTTTGCCTTTGTTTCTTGTACTTTTGGTGTCCATCCAATTCTTCCAATCACTGACCGGACCAATTGCTCTCATTCCCTCTCCCCCTTCCCTCTCTCTCTCCCCCTCTCTCTCTGTATTTCCTCCCCACCCAACCCCTACCTATAAGGACTTGCTATGCAGCCCAGAGTGGCTTCAAATCCATGGCAGTCCTTCTGCTTCAGCCTCCCAAACGCTACAGTTCTAGGCATGTGCCACCTGCTCACACTACTCTGTTCTCTACAATAAGCAGGATGTTTCAGGACCTCGGTCTCGTCCATCTTACTTGCTTCCTGTGATGATTGGAAACAAAGGCCCAATTTCAGTCTTCTGCATGACTAGATCTGGTTTTCTGAGCATCATCTACTGCTGCCTGTATCTCCTCTGTGAGTCCTTCACACTTTCGACAGGGAGCAGCAATTCCACACGCATGTGTCCGATTCTGGACTTTCTGCTTGCCTCCGCTGGAACATGTGTCTGCATTTGTTATAGTATCCTATTACTTTGATAACTGTTAGTTTGAGATATAATTTGAATGTACAATGTCTTCAGTTTCATTTTTTCTTCCCCAAAATAGCTTTGGTTGCTTGAAATCTTTTATGGACTTGAGTAATTTTGAGATTTTTGTTTGCTACTCTTGGGGAAATTGCCTTTGGAGCTTTGATAAAATTGCACTGAATCTGTGGACCGCATTTACTGAGAAACTCACTGATAGCCTCTCAGTGGACAGGAATCTCCTCAAGAAGTTCTCTTCTATATGACGGGTCATTCTCTTGGTACTTTCTGATTTGTCTCCTGGTCTCAAGTTTTGACAGTTTTATTTTAATCTTTCTCGTGTAAATAATTTTTGAGTTGAGTCTGTCTGGAGAACTCTGAACATCATGTACTAGACTCCCATAACTCATCTCAGATTTGGGGATTTTTTATTTTTTTTTGCCATTTTTGTTAGAAAATGAAGTATCTTCCCCTTCTCCCTATCGTCTTTTTAAATTTCCATAATGCAAATGTTAGCTTCCTTGATGACATCACATACGCCCTTTAGGCTGTCTTCACCCATCTTCATTCTTTTCAAATAACCTGTCCTACGGAGTGTATTTTTTCTTCTATTGGATCAAGTTTTCTGTTAAGACTTTCCGTTGAATTTTCCATTTCAATCATATAGCCTTCAGCTCCAGAAATTATACTTGGCTCTTCCACAGGTTTCTATCTCTTTGCTGAACACTTTTTTTTTTTCTTCCTGAATTTGTCGTATTATCTATTTTCTTGCACTTTGAACTTCCTAAAAGAATATGAATTATCAGAAAACTCACAGATATTCATTTAGATCAATTGCTAGAGTATTGTTCCGTCTTTCTGATGTCAAATTTTCTTAATTTGTGTGTGTATGTATGTGTTTCTTGAAGTCTTGTACTGCTGTCTTTGTTTTAAAGAAGAAATCATTTGAGGCTGGAGAGGTGGTTCAGCAGTTAAGAACATTGGATGTTCTTCCAGAGGACCCAGGTTCAATGCACAGCACCAGCACGATTGCTCACAGCCATTTGGAACTCCAGTTTCAGAGGATCTGACACCCTCTTTGGGTCTCCACAGGTACTGCATGCACGAGATACACAGACACACACCGATACATGTAAAATAACACAAAACATCCATACGTGTAAATAAATGACTAGACTTTTTTAAAGAACCAATTATCTTCTCCTGTCTTTCTTTGAGAGAGAACAGCATTCTCTAGTCATCCCCTATAGGGATTTTAGCCCCTCAGATCTTTCAGTGACTGCATCTGAAGTGTGGTGAGAGTCTTCCATGCTCAGCTTAAGACAGTATCTTGGAATGTTTCAGTTTGTGTGCCTTTATCTACTTAATCAAGCTCATTGCTCATGTGATTCCAGCCCTGGGTCGTCTGCAGGTTGAACTCCAGGTGTTCACTGTGAAGGTGAGATGTAAGTGCACAGTGCATTTAGGTTATGCGTGATCCAGTTGAGGAATTTCTCTGGGCACATATGTCCAAGTTACTCCTTGGAAGGTCCTCTGAAGGACTTTGTGGAATAGTCTGTAAGGTCTGTGGCTAACCTCCCCTCCTCGAGGCCTCTTCTAATGCAGCCATGCTAGTCATCTCTAGAATATACAAGAAACAGGACTCTCACAACTTTTTTTAAACTCAGGTTTTATTAAAAAGTAAATAAAAGCCCCTGTCCTCTACACAATCAGAGACAAGCTGCTGTAGGACCCATATTTTAATGTACACAGACAAACAAAAATCAAGGCGCACCAAGATATTTAAGGTAATGTTCGGACAAGAGCAGGTGCACTTTACAAGGGGAGGGGACACACATAATTGGTGTCAAGGCCACCAATAAATGTCACAGTGGCTGTCTAGAGCCTACACTGGGTCACTGATGTGCAGACATACCAATATTACCAAAACAGAACTAGTTTTCAGATCAGTTTATCAGAAAAGAAAATCTTCTTTGCCTAATGATAAGGAGACCATTAGTAAAAAGTTCCATGGGCAGAAATACGGCTACATGTTTAAGGCACTATGTTATTCAGTTCAAATTGACGGAAAAATGTTTGGGTGGAGGAAGTAAGAAGCTATGTCTCATATTTCTGGGGACAACAAGCCCAGAGCAGGTATAGTAGGGAGTAGAGCAGGTGCAGCATGCTCACACTGACCTGGTGAGGCCTTCCATGGCATGCAAATAGAGACAGAGAGGGAGGCAACAGCGCCTATGTCTCTTCCTGTAGGACATTATCCCTTCATGGTGATCCCTCCCTCAGGATCGCACCAAAACTTTGTGACTTCCCTTCTCCAAATACCTCTCTGTCAGAGTCAAGGCTTCAGCACAGGAAGTTCAGAAGAAGAGGCACACAGTCATATCACACCAGATACCAAACTGGAAAACAATGCTGGGGACAGCAAGGGGCTGCTTTTGTTGGTTTCGTGGAACTTTTCACTCTGCTTCACCAAATTCCATTCGTCATCATCCTCAAAAGAGAAACGGTTTCATACCAGCTTGGTTAGAGTGCAGAAATAAGGGCCAATGTGGTATCCGTTGGTGTTGAAGACCTTCACACGGTCAATATGAGAAAAACTCTCTTAAAGTTCTTTCGGTTCAGTTCATAAACCCACCCGCAGGCTTTTATCGGGCCTTCCTGGCAGCTTAGAAAACAGAAATGTGCAGGAAAATGGCGTTTTGTGTAGCCCGCCCCCACAAGCGTTAGACTTACAGAAATACTATTCACAGCAGGAGGCTATGAAAGCCTTTTCAGAAAAGAAAAAACAAGACCCCTGGCCCAGGGACTTCTCTCTACTCTTCTAGGAGTGGATCAGTGGACCAGGTGGAGCTTGTACTCCCGGCTGTGGACTTTTAGGCATAATTGAGGACTTTGATGCTGACCTGAATTCATAGAAGAAGAAAAAAAAATGTCTCTGCCAGCCTGGGTTGCTGCTGACAAGAAGAATATTGATTAGGGCTGATGACAGAATGTTCCTGCTCACTCCTACTGGAAGGCTTGTCCCAGTCTTTCTAAATTTCAATCAACTATGCTGCTGAAGATTCGGCCTCAACCAGACGAGTAAAGGAACAACAGGCTTCTCACTATGTAGTTCAGACTGACCTAGAACTTACAATCCTCCTTCCTCCGCCTCCTGAGCCACCATGCCTCCTGAGTGCCAGGATCACACCACCATGCCTCCTGAGTGCCAGGATCACACCACCATGCCTCCTGAGTGCCAGGATCACACCACCATGCCTCCTGAGTGCCAGGATCACACCACCATGCCTCCTGAGTGCCAGGATCACACCACCATGCCTCCTGAGTGCCAGGATCACACCACCATGCCTCCTGAGTGCCAGGATCACACCACCATGTCTCCTGAGAAAGTGCATACCACCATGCCTCCTGAATGCTAGGTTCATAGGAATGCTCAATATTTCCCAGCTGATGCATTGTACTTGAACTTCCCAGTTTCCTATCAGGACTCTTCACTCTGTCCTTGGTGTTGGCCAAGCAGGAGGGTTTGCAGTGATCTCTCCTTTGTCATTGAAGTTGTCAGGGCCAGAGTCCTAGCCCTGGAATTCTTAATAACCAAGACTCTGCCAACTAAATCAGTCAATTAAAGAAATAAGTAACAACGAGAAGGGAAGGGGAAGAGAGATGTATTCAATATGACCATGTTGAAAATAGAACAAAGAGGTCAGGCGATCCCCCAAGCCCATGTCTGGGCTCTCCTGACATGTGATTTAAATAGAAGAGAAGAAGTCAGCATAACCAGGAGTTCCTAGTCAAGGTGAGGTTCCAATCATCATCGCTGTCCCCGCTCCAGCCTCCCGGTCAGGTGGATGGAAGAGTTGCCAGAGCTCTGTAAAATCTCTTTCCAGGAAACAAACTCCTCCTCACGCTGACTCCAAAACCCCAGGCTCTTCCTTCTTCTCTCCTGAGGTCCATTGTCTCAGTAGTCTTAGAGCCAGAAGAAGGACCCCAGGTTTTTCTTGGGGACACCTTCATTCCTGCCAAGATGATTACACCTCCCACCTGGTCTTTCCACACCATCATCGCCACCTAAGGGCTGACGCTGCATAGCACAGGCGTTGGGTTTTACTCTGGATTGTGAAATCACAGAATGATTCCCACAGGGAAACTTGAGCCAGGCTGCTTAGATTCAAAGTCTGGCTCTGCTAATAGGTTCAATAAGATTCCCTCACTGTGCCTCAGATTGCTCAGCCGTAGTGGCTTCGATGCTGTGACAACTGAGCACTTGGAAGAGTGTCTACCTAGCTTATAGTAAGCATCAGAGTTATTACTATCATTTCATCATGCTCAAACTTCCTGGGCTCCTTTCGCTCCACCTTCAATATAATTAGAGTATTAGGTGTTTGTTGTTTTTCTTCTTCTTCTTCTTCTTCTTCTTCTTCTTCTTCTTCTTCTTCTTCTTCTTCTTCTTCTTCTTCATCTTCTTCTTCTTCTTCTTCTTCTTCTTCTTCTTCTTCTTCTTCTTCTTCTTCTTCTAATTCTTCTTCAAGTTTTTTTATATTTATGTATTTTATGTATAAAGCTGTTTTGACTGCATGGCTGCACACACATATTCCATGGAACTACAGTTAGAGATAGCTGTGAGCCACCATGTTGATGCTGGGAATTGAACTCAGGACCTCTGAAAAAGCAGCCAGTGCTCTTAAACACTAAGCCATCTCTGCATCCCATTTTGAGGGGCTGTTGTTGTTGTTGTTCATTTGTTTGTTTGTTGTTAGTGTTGTTGTTGTTTGAGACAGAATCTTAGCTGTATTACCCTGGCTGGCCTATAACTTGCTATAACAGGCTAGACTCAGACGCATAGAGATCCCCTGCCTCTGCCTCCCAAGTGCCAGGATTAAAGGTGTGTAACACTATGCTGGCTGGAGTCCTAGACTTAAATGAATGAGTAACAGAATCTAACATATCTATTAGGATCCTATATAAATCATCTTTGTACATTTTGATAATCAACAAAATCTCAATAAAAATTCAGTGTGCACAGTTAATTTGACACTTGATTATCAAAAAAGCAATTGTAACTGTTTCTGTATGCATAACTCATTTACTTACTATGCATGTATTTATGTATCAACTTATAAAAATACAATAGAATAGCCAAGCATGGTGGTATAAGCATGTGAACCCAGCCACTCTGAAGGCTGAGGCAGGAGGATCACAAGCTCAAAGCCTGTCTGGGCAACTTAATAAAACTCTGTTGTAGAAGTTTATTTTTAGTTATGCATTAAGTAATTGTTTTGTGCATTGTTGGGTGAGGGGCTGCCTAGGTCTGGGTATTTTTTATTGTCTGCAGGTGTTGGATTTATGTGGGGGATGTTTAATTGGTCATGATCTGCATTGCTATCAATAGAACACCTGAAGAGTTCTGGATTAATAAAAACACCTGAGCTCAGATGCTCAGGGTTCCACCATCCAGTATGGCACTGGCCAGGATAGTGGCTCCCTCTGCTGAGGTCTGGCAGAGTTTGTTTGTATGGTTATGCCTCCATGTCTTCCTTGATGAGTCACGCCACAGCAGCGTACATTAGTAATGAAATAGTGACCAGAAAAGTATCTCAGTTACTGATCATTCACAAAGCTCTGGGTTTAACCCGCAAAAACCCCACCAGGAATACAATGATGTAAAGTCACCTGCAGTCACCCCTACAACTCTAACTACATCAAAGTTTGGTGTAGAATCCTACCAAATTTTTCATGTTTGCGCTGATGCTATACATACACACATATAGAGAGCTACAGATTTCATATTCATAGATCCAGGACAGGGTAGAGTATTATAATTTTTGGTTTCAAGGTGCTTTCTGCCATGACCAATATCATCTTATCAAGACATAGATATTCGGCTCACTTTTCCAAACCGTCTTGGCCCTTATTATATGCTAGACCCCTCCCATGTCAAGAAGCACACACTTCCCTACCCCTTTAACAGACTCTCTTAACCTCGCTGTGAGAGCCTACCATGACTCCTGAGTCACCCTTCCTTTCACTGAAAGCAACGTCACGGCTCAACCACCCACACTTGTATTGTTCCCACAGGACTTTCTAGATCAAAAGCCGCAAGCATTTTATAGATTTTTCTTGCACTTTCACTTTAATTTTTAGCACATAGTCCATGTTGATAAATGAAATGTGACTTGAGGCATCCAGCTTGCCATCCCCTGTCTAAAGAAGACTGAGCCTTCTTTAGACTCTCTTCCATGGGTCCCTTCCACCTCTGCACTGTTCCTTGTGGTGTCTCCACTAAGGCTTAGAGGTCCGACCAAAACAAACAGCCCTTTTCTCTTGGTGATAAGCCTGTGTGACAAAGCACATCAACTACTCCAGGGGAAGAGATGGTGGAAACCGAGCTTTGGAATGTGAACAAATGGTTATTAATGAGCTAGCCTCGGGCAGAGGAGCAATTTGGTCCTACTGATCACCTCATAGTGAGACAGCCTTGTTGTGAGGTTAAATTGAAGTTAGTAAATACACAATTATCCAGCTTAGGCCTCGGTAATAAATGTGCCTTCAGGCAGTGAACCTGCCAGTCCTCAGAGCACCAATCTGCTGATTAAGGAGATAAAAAGAGGATGTTGTGGACAGGGTCATTTCAAGAGCAAGGAATCCTTAATCTGTCACTGTACTTTGCCAACAGGGAGACCTTGAGCCAGGTGAGACGATCTGGAACATCCAGGTGTGAGGAAAGTCAAATCAGAAGTAACTACTGCTGAGCTCCGGGAAACCAGCAAACTCCATGGTAGCTGAGAAATGACAGGATGGGTAACTAAGTAGGCCTCCCGGTGAAGCCTTATTAAATTAGCTTAATACCTTATTGCATGATCAATAACAATGTATTTATTCTGTACTATGGCCTTGAGCGAGTTTTCATTAGAAATTTAAATGGCCTTAGAAAACTGCTATCAATTTAGAATGCATCCAGGAGCGATCAGCCTGGCCTCAGAACCAAGGCTGAGTGGAAACAGGGCTCATTGTTTAAGCCCAAAACACTCCCCCTTGGCAGTGAGGGGGTAGTTCATGTTTTGTGCCCAAGTGATTGGGGGTGTGGCTCAGTGATAGAGTGCTCACCTGGCATTTGCTAAGAAGGCCCTGGCCCATCACGTGCACACACACACACACACACACACACACAATCATATATCCAACCAACAATACTGTTCCCTTTTTTTTATCAGAATGAAACAGATCAACAAAGTGCTCACAATCTCCATAGCTTACAACCCAGGTAACTGTTGAGATACTGGAGGTTACAAGATCGGATGGATATATTATGTTAAAGCCAGTGCAGTGGTGTGTGTGGCTAAGACTCTGTGTCACTGTCTGTCGGTGCTCACCAGTGCTCTCTTAGATTCTTCTATAAATCCCATGCTCAAGGACTCATGACCCAACAGCCAGAACGAAACACCAGGATAGTTTGGGGGATCTTGATAGCAGCCTTGATCCAATAACAAACACCGTACACGGGAATTCTCACACTCCCAGCTTTTGACACTGGAGCAATACCATTACACCATTACTTACAGTGTGGGGGGCATGATATACGTATTATAGGAATTGTGTGATGATTGGCTGTACCACTGACCTCTCCAGTGGGTACCCATATCCCATTTTCCTAAAGTGATAGCCAAAAAAACAGTCTTCACGCACTGTCAAATGTCCCCTGGAAGGCAGTTCATCTTAGTTAGGAACCACGGGTGTAAAAGTATAAACATGGCAGCTTCCTTGCTCCTAATTGGACAGTTCTGTGTGGCACTGGATGTTCCTGAGGGATGGCCCTCTGAAGAACCTTTGCTTGCTGACGTTCTCTGGTTCCACATTCTTCTCTCCCCACCCCCACCTCCTCGGTTCTCAGGGCCTTTCCCCTGGGGATGACCCCCAACACACAAACATTCACAGCATTCACATTTCCATCTCTGCTTCTGAGGAGCTCAACCCAAGGCAACCTGGGTGGTTAGAGGCAGGAGGTGCTTTGGTGGCTCTGCCCCTGTGCTGCACCTCAGGACAATGATGAAGTTCCCGTGTGGTTTCCTTAGAACAAAGGCAAACGAGGGGACGAGGATGGGGACGATTTTGATGCTTGGTACTCTGTGTGTCCACATCCTGATTCATTTCCTCTCTCTGTCCTTTTCTGGCAAATCCTCCATCTTTGTTCTACAAGGAGGCTTTCCTTAACGTAAGGACACTGTCCTTCTGTTTCCATCATTCAGCCTCGCAGAGAAGCACAGCAAGCTTCCTCTGCCTCTCTGTTCTTGAACCTCCTTTGCTTTCCAGCCTTCTCGTGTCCTATTCTTTACCCCCCCTCCCCAGGGTGCCTGAGGCCTTCTCCGGTGCTCTCCTCCTGGGCTTGCCTATTCCTACCCACATGCCTAGGCAGAGTTGCTCACTCTCCCAGCATCCTATTGTAAACCCTCTCTGCTGACAACTTTCAGCTACTCTTCCAAGTGACTTTTCTAAGGGTAAGAGAAAGGAAATAGACAATGTTTGAGCAACGTGGGATAAGCCAATTGCCTGAGGATACCCAATCCAGTCAGATATTCTCAGAGGGAAAAAATGCATCAGAAAATTTAGCAATGATATTTAAAGGCAAATATCCGCTACTTTATAGAACAGTCAGAGGTATATCAAAACACAACCAGACATGCTTTAGTGGCAACACCCGAAATACATAGCTGGTTTTAAAATCCCTGCCACTCTGTGATTTTCTTGAAGAGAAAAAAAAAAATATAGCCACGAGAAGACGTCTTTGCCTGGCTGCAGATTTTCTCTGAATCCCTGTTTACTACTCAAGACTTCAGAATGAGATCCTGAACACCTCTAATCTGGTGCCTTTTATTTTCCAAGTGTCCTTGAGACACATCTCAAAAGGAAGATAAAAATAAAAATAATCCCTTTCTGATGAGCCTGCTAAGCCAAACGAATACAATCAATAAAAGTGCAGTTAATTTGGATTCATTTGGCCTGAAGAATCATGAGGCAAAATAAGGAAGTATGTTCGCCAGGGTGTGTGATGTAGCTTTTGGCCAGCAATCTTGCTTCCAGAAGCATCCATCTCAGACCTAGCGGCCGTAATAAACTCCCTGCGTCCTTCATACTCAGAACTTCTTGTCCCAACCGTGACTACAATGGCCTCCTCTCTTCAACCTACACACGGCGGTTCCAGACACTAACCTGAAATACTCATTACACCTCAGAAAATTACATTAAGACTCAGAAGACACCGTCTCACGATCTTTGTAACTATAAGAAAAGAAAAAGAAAAAAAGATGATTGTCTACAGAGATGGTTCTCTCTAAGTACGTCAAACCCAGTGCTCAGAGACGTGGATGAAAAGGGAAGCAGGGACTGAGGAAGGTGTTTGGGTGTAATTAACTACATGAATATGTCTCCAATGCTGCAAATATTGTCTCCAATGCAGAAGTGTTGGGAGGTAGGGACCTAACGGGGCTGATTAGGCCCTGAGGAAGCTGTCGTCAATGGATTGATGCCATGATGCCGGAGCAAGTTGTTTAACTCTAGGATAGGTTGTTATAAAAATGAATTTGTTCTTCACACCATGGGAGGACACAGCACAAAGACACTCCCCCAGAAAAAGCCTGATTTTTGTATTTGCCAGCTTCCAAAAGTGAAAGGAATAGATGGAGTATGATAATTGTTGTGCACAGAGAGTTCTGCAATTCAAATATCGAATCTTTACTCGCTGGTACTGCGGTGTGAAGAGGCCGAGAATGTGGCAGGTAGCCAGGGCTGGGTGACATCACTAAAGCAAGGTCCTCAGGAGTAGGATCAGTGTCTATACAAGACAAGTGAGACAACACTCCTTCTCTCTTCAGCAGGCGAGGGCACGGTGCAGAGACAGTCAGCTATGGCCCAGGAAGCAATCCTGACCACGCAGTGAATCTGCTAGTGCCTTGACCTTGGGTTTCACAGCCTCCAGAACCATGAGCGCACGTTTGTTGTCTAACTCACTAGTTGATAGTATTTGGTTATATCCCCCAAACAATGGAGATTATTGATTAGAAATGTAACTTGCACTCTACTCGAGTTTTACTGAACAAGGTAGAAGTTAAGAGGAGCCCTACATGTGAGACAGCAAAAGGACCTCAGCAAGAACCAGAGCCCACTGTGGTGCAAAAACTGCTCAGGCTTCACTAATCGGGTATGTATCCATCCCTGGGTCGGAACTGGGCCTTCAGAGGTTGGCGGGACGGACCAATCCTAGAGAGCCTGAGCTCACATTGCCTGAGATTATCGGAAGAGGCAGCAGGAGTTCCTGCAAAGGCTTAATGAAGGCGATGAGTTGGCATTTGTTATTAGAATCTAAGGTGAATTAGACTTAGGAAAAATCTTAGCCAGGCGCATTACACATCCGTAATTCCAGGGCTCAGGAGGCTGAAGTGAGAGGATTATGGATCACTGTGAGTTTGGAACCACCCAAGACTGCATAGAAAGATCCTGTCTCAAATACAGTAACAGCAGACAATGCAGAGTAACTCAAAAATACTCAACTCTTCTGATGTGTAGTAACCCCAGTGGAGTGTCTATGCCGCTCTCCGTGTCTTTAGTATTGCATGTGTACGTCTGGAAAATCTGTCTACTTTATTCTAAACTATATCCAAATATAGTTTGTTTCTGCAACGGATAAAGCCACAATTCCCTTATGAAGGGTAACTGCACACATTAGTTCATGAATAAGGCAGGAGGAAAGTCATATAAACTAAACAGAAAATTCAAAGAGCTGCAACGAGCAGATTTCAGAGTTTAATGTGTGGAATAGTTCCGAGTCTGAATAATCTTGTGAGGAAATAGATTAATCGTCTCATTCCCTGATGAGTCATCGTCCTTTTTACGGTGTCTTTATCGCCCCAAAAGTGACTATTAAAAGAATATTCTGCAGCTCCATATTTATTCCTCCTCATTCACTTCCATACCCCATTCCTCCAGTTTACAAATAGCAAAATCATTTTCTGGAAGCCTTCACACGGCTCAATCGAGCAGGGAAACAGAAACACACACACACACACACACACACACACACACACGCACACAGATGGGGAGTGGGCGATCAATACATTTCCTGCTCCTTGCATTACCAGCAGGTGGAAAGCTAAAACCATCCATTTGCATTTTTCACTAGGGATGCTTAGAGAGCTTTTTGTCCACAGATTCCTGGCTCTAACCTGCTGCCACCCAAGTCTAAATTCTATCAGAAGGATCAAAATGGAGGAGAAAGAGTTATCTTTCCATCTTCCATTCATTCAGTGTGTATATTACTGAGAACAGCATCGAGCATTATGCTGGCTGCTTTGGAACACAAGAAAGGATGGCATATCCTCCATGTTTCACTGAGAGAGAAGGGCAAGAACCAGATTATTAATGGTGCTACAAGGGCAAGACATACAGCTGTGACATAAGCTTAGTCTCTAGGGAGGAATTGGTATCTAAGTTGATGCTGGATGGATAAGAAAGAATCATTCAGTCCCTAGAAAAAATGTCAAGAGAGTGGGTGCAGAAAAAAGTAATGCAGGGAATGAATGAACCAAAGGAAGAAGGAGCCGGACCTCAACGTTCTTGTCAACCATGTCAACAACTTCCGGCTTTAAGAAAGGGCAAGAATATGTTTGATAGCTGTAAAACATATGAACTATTTACTATGTACCTGTATGGTTATGGAGAAAAATTGTTTCAAAGCTATCTTTTCCCAAGTTGTGAATTTCACTGTTGTATTCTCATTTCGGAGTGCCTCCTTCTCCTGTTCTTCCTGGAACGTGATGCTACAGTGGAAGCTGACTATGAGCAAGCAAGTTCTTAACTACTTGCTGGTGGTGTTAGATCTGCCAAATATAGCATTGAGGGGAGCATAGATAGGATTCTTTGGATCAGTGTGATAGTGTTGACACAAGACAACAAGAAAACAGAGATGCTCAACTTTTATTTCCTTTCATCTTCTAAGAGAAGTATTGGTGGAAATGGTAGAACAAACACGGGGATGAGATGGCTGAAGATCAAGACAAATAGGGGGACAAAGAAGCATGTTCAAAATGTGTAGATCTCTTCTGCATCTCTCATGACCTGTGGAGAACACGAGTCTTGCTGCTCGGTGAGGAAAGTGTGACTGCTCGGTTTTCACCAGGAAAGGGATAGCAGGAAATACGTTGATTGTGTCTTGGTGTAATTTCTGGCTCACAGATGTTCAGTAGAGTTTGAATTCTGGCCTTACATCAGAATTGCTTAAGATGCTCTTACCTGTAATTCATCCTTAAAGTTACCAATAAGGGTTGGATTTTTTCAGAGAATCTTTGTAAGATTTATTTTTATCCTATGTGTGTGTATGTTTAGCCTACATGTATGTCTGTGCACCACATGCATGCCTGGTGCCCAGGAAGGTCAGAAGAAGGCTTTGGATTCCCTGGAACTGAAGTTACAGAGATTGTGAGACATTATGTAAGCAATGGGAATTGAACCCAGATCCTCTGGAAGAATGACCAGTGTTCTTAACCATTGAGCCACTTCTCTAGCCCCCTTCAGAGAATTTAATCTGGTTCTCTCTTACATTTTTCTGTTCTTCACACTACATTTTTTTCTCTTAAAACCAACTTTTCGTAGATTATTTGCTACTTATCTAGAGAAACAACTGCATTGGATGAAGCATTTTGTGCTGTCTGTCCAAGGACTGTGGAGCAGCACTAGTTGCCCCTTCTGTAGCTACAGTATCCTAAAAGTACTGATAGGTTCAATATAGTCAGCTAGAAGAAGATCTCTGATATCCATTGGTTTAGCCATTAAATCATTCAGAAACATTCCTTAAAGACAGGCTCTTCAGCAGACATTGTCATGGTTAATATTTTCATCAGTAGTTTGGAGTGTGGGGATGATTTGTTATGCATATCAAGTTTTCAAAAGTGCAGAGCTGCAGGTTACAGAGGGTATGTAGGCTGCTGGACAATGAAGGTAAGATTCAAAATCACATCTGTACATAATAATAATTAATTAGGTAAAACCCAATAGTGAAAAATAAGTATTCAATCAACACATGGGAAATAATCAAAAACATATTAACTATAAGTTCAATGCACATTAACAAAAAAGTTAATAAAGTATTAGAATGCACTAAAGAAAATAATGTATCCCTAAAAAGACATTTATTTCTTCTGATTATTTCCTGCCTAAAACCAGACCAGAAGTAACATGTTCATCATTGCTGCCCAAATGAAGATGATCACCAACTGGAGGTTTTACCTAGAGGAAAGCAACCACAGGGACTGAATCTCAAAGACAGTAAAAGGAAGAGGAATGGGAAGACTGACAATATTACTCTCAAGGAGAGACAATGTGGGTGTTTCAAATCCATGATAGCTATGTTTAAATAAATAAATAAAGGTGGGCTCGATGCGTTTGCCACTAGTTATTACTGACAGCAATAAACAGTTAATAAGGGCCCCACACAGGAAGAAGTTTATAACAATATCAAAAATGTAACGGGTCCAAAGTGTAGGAAGCTGCCCTTTTCACTCAGTGCATGAGCAGGACCTTAATTACCGCCTTTCAGGATGTCTGTGAAGAGTTGGACTATGATTCTATTTGCTCGTCTATAATAGGAACAATTTGAACTAGAGAAGCATCTCCAACGATTGCTTGTTGCAATGAGCTTTTGGTCCTATTAGCCTTGTAGAGGAATCCCGGTTGTCTGTTACTGAGTACCTGACCGCTACCCTTCCTACCTCAATCATTCATTCACAGTTATTCATTCAGTAAATTCTTACCCTGTACCAGGTTCCATGATAAGCACTGAACATTATGAATAACAAGAAGATGTTCTTTATTTTCTATTTTAGAATAAGGTCCAAAAGAGCAATGAGAAATAGGAGTGAGGGAGATTTTAAAGCTCTCATTTTGTTGAGGACTTGATCAATATAAAATGACTAGAACATTCTAGAATGCATTTTCAACAGATATGTGTTATACACCTTCTAAAACTTGACATAGGACTGCTTTCTACACTAATTATGCCCCAACCTCCGAGAATTCTGGCTCCTTGGTTTCTGTTTTTTAATTCCTCTAACATCTTCCATCTCTCTCCTCCAAATACCGTCTTTCTATGTTCTACCTGCCTCTAACAGGTATTTGTTTGGCTCTGTTCCCCACTCCCTTCCTATGACTAAATTTCCTTGGATCTTAGGTCTAGATTCCTGAGACAGCCTTGTCACTGATTTTCATCATACCCAGAGATGTTCACCCAAGTAATCATGACCTGCATTACCAATCCTAAGCAGACATTATCAGCATCACGTCAGGTTCATCCCCCTCAACTGTGTCCACTCCCCTAACAAGACATCTGCTATTCAAGTTTCCCTGTGGGTTGCAGGGTCACTTCTGACCTGGTTGTTCTCCATCTTTGATATTACCAAACCCATCTTCCGAGCCTGCTCTCCAGGGTCCCTTCTATGCATAGTATTCATTCCAGGTCACAGAACTCTGCTCCTCCTCCACCTAACCCCTATTCTGTCATGGAAGAGTTTAGCTATGCTCTGTTTGTCTGGACAACAGTTTATTAAGTGTACTTCAGGGTGGAATGATGTGGGTAATTACAAGAATACTGCCCACAGCCTCCACCTACATTCTAATACTGGTTTAAATATTGTCTCTTTTTCTAGACTCATATCTTTAAACTCAATGTCTAGTATATCACTTGAGTATCATCTGATAGTTTCATATGTGTTAGTTTTGTCTTCCTCTGTCTCATCTCCTTAAGAACAAAATTGTTGTCTGTGACCTAGAAAAGTCCCAAGTCTGCAACACGCATGAAGAAATACTTCTTGGCTAACCAGTTTCACTTTGAGAACAATAAAAAAAAATTACCTGCCAAATCCAATACTTGGCCAAAGAGCGAATCATTGCCCAACAGTTCAAGGTAACTACCTATGAGTAGCACTAAATTCTATCTAATTCTAGGTTATCAGAGGCATCTCTGAAGTCTGAACACAAAAGAAACAATGGATTTATCAAAAATGCTCCCTGATGCTCATCAAATGCTTAAGAGCCACCTTGTTCAAGGGACACAACATTCCTTGTGAAGCCAGAGCTCGGTAGACAGCCAGGCTCCTGGGCACCAGAGAAGCTACCAAAAGTCCTACATGTCTTGCCACATGCTCTTGGTATTCATTCTCTCTCCTAAACTTTTTGAAAACGTCTTTTTAACTACCAATGCACAGGCACACGTATCCTTAGCCTCAGTGTGCATCACTGCCCTTTCTTCGCTCTGAAGAGAGCTTGGAACAAGGTCACCTCTCATCTACCTCAAGTCTATACCCAGGCAACTTACATCTTATATAATTTATTAGAAAGGAGTTCCCAGATGTTTCTAGAAATTACTGTCGGGAAATTAAGGATTTGGTGGCGGAGAACCTGAGTTGATGGCCTATACTTAAGTCTTGTTTACCTGTTCTGTCTGTGAGCACCTTAATTTCCTCATCTGACAAATGGGGTGTTTGTTAGACCTGGAATGTCTATGAAAGTCTTACATAAACTAAAGCAATATACACCTTCCAGTGTGTTTCTAGGTAAAATCAACAAGCGGTGGCAGTTTCTGTGGGAGGCCAATTGGCTCTAGTTAAAAAGTCCTTGTTGAAGTAATGCTTTCGCTCTCTTGCAACAACTCTGTCTCATGATCGGATATAAAGTATGTTTTATGTGACAATTGCATTAGATTGTGAGAACTATTGTCTAGTTTCAACTCTAATACCTCTAACTAAGAAATAATGGTGGTGTATTGACCAGCAGATACCTTCTTCATTATGAGGAACACCAGAGAGTATATCTTTCACACATTTTTGCTTTATTCAACAGTTTTTGGTACGGGTGACCTTACTCTTAATGCTAGGCGGAATTAATTAAAGACACTATTTTTTAATGCAATAACATGATTCGCTTTAAAAAAAAATGTATCGCTCACCAGTTCATTTTTCATGAGTACAATTATCCCTTTTGTGCAGTTGTCATGGCTTCATATTCTTTCTTTATGAGCCATTATTTTTTAAATATAAATTTTAGCCTACCGTGTAAACATGAACAGCTACTGAGCTTGTAGTCCAGGAAGGACCATTCACGTCCCCCAGACAATCTGCCAATGTTGTGACTGAAAAATCTATTACTTTTGAGCTTGCCCAGTGAAAAGGAACACAGATCTAAGAAAGATTTACTTTCTTCAAGATGGGTAAGCCAGAGCCTGTGGCTGGCTGAAATTCTGCTCTTAGAAGGGTCTTTCAACAAAGGCTTTTGTGGTTTTCTAATTCTCTCTAGAAGTTTTTAAGCAGAAGAGCTAACGTTATAGACTTTGAAACCAAGCCAGAGAGAGCCCCACTCTTATTTACTTACTGCGTCTGCCTGTGAGCATGTTAACTAACACTGGAGGTTTTCAGTTTCCTACTGTGGAAGATTGGAAATAATAATTATCCCACAAAACTACGTCTATACAGAGTTTAATGGGATATCTAACATACAGTAAGTCCAGTCAGCCTCTGCACCCGTGGAGTCCACATCTGCAGGTTCAACCGATGGCAGCTTGAAAATAAATTTTCGTAAATTTTCTGCAGAAAACCTACATCAAATAACCAAAAATTATACGAGAGACATGAAAGTAGAAGGGGGAGCAGTTGGGAAGAAGTGGGGTTCAGTAGGAGTGAGATAAGGACCGGATAAAGCAACAGATCTAAAGCAAGTGATCTAGTATGATCACTAGACATTGCATACAAGCAATAAACTATCCAAATAAAATGTAACTTATAAGGTTTATAAATATTGAATATGTTTTTTTTCTTGTCATTATCCCAAAACAGCCCAATAGGCTAACTATTTATAAAGAATTTACATTGCCTCCTTCTTCTCTGACCCTTGTGCATCTCTGCAGTTCTCTTCCGCCTCTGGCGTCCCAGTACCTTCTGCCTCTGCCTTTCAAAGACCTCATCTGTCCCCACTGCTTCTAAATTCACACACTGAAGCTTCATCATGTGTCTACATCTCTGTGACAAATAAGCCCAGTTAGACAAATCTCTTAAGGCTGCAATTTTTTATAATAAAACTTGTGTAAGATCTGCCTGAGCAGGGTTTGGTTCGAGTGCGTCCACCTGAGGTGCATGATGGAAGCTTGATCCCAGCCTGGCAGAGTGAGCCCACAGGAGGAAGGGGATGGCTCGGTCACGCAGGGCACTGTCCTGAGAAGGGATTCACGTTGGAACCAAAGAGTTATTCTGGTATTTCTCATGGGTGTGCTGCTGCGATACTAAAAAGCAAAACCAAAGCAGAGGTGGCTGGGATATAAAAGCAAGACCAGTCCCTCTCCCTGTTCTCTGTCTCTCTACCGTTCTTTCTCATCATATGCTCTCTTCGTGGCTCTCTCTCTCTCTCTCTCTCTCTGTCACTCTCTCTCTATCTATCTGTCTCTCGTGTGTATGGAGTAGGGGTCCTTGAAAATGCTGTACCTCTGAATTATTTCTCCAGCCTTTATTGTTGTTTTAATTTAGAGGTAGTGTGTCATTAAGTTTTCCCAGCTGGCTTCACTCTGTAGCCCGGCGAACTTTGTAGCCCTCTTGCCTCCGTCACCCACACGCCTGTGGTTGTAAGTCTGCACATCTGGCTGCTCTGTGTGCTGCTGCCATGTCTCACCGGCGCTCTCATGTCGCAGTCAAGGAGGTCGTCATCAAAGACCATGCCAACAAGGCCACCTGATACGGACACTCAGCATCCAAAACGCTAAGCAAACAGACCCCTTTTCTTCCTAAGTTCCCAATTTCAAATCCATTGTTACAGCAACAGAAAACTGACTAATACAAAACTAAGTCTGTCATAATCTTTCTTTTCAAGCCTGGCTCTTCTCAGTACTTTCTTTCTGTTCTTCTAAATGCTTTTTTTTAAAAATCAGAGCATCTCCTGTTTGCTGATCTTTTTCTTTAATCTCTTGGCACTCCTGTCAATACCATGAATTTCCAGTATAATTTTCTAATGATTCTTCACCTGCACCCTCTTTATAATTACTGCCATAATTTTTGTCCAGACACGTATGTCCCCCATATGTTAGTCAGTTAATTGTCTAACTAATATATGTCTTAAACATATATTCTGTGTTTTCCATTACATTTCCCTTCATTCCCCTGCAAAATATGAAATCTTTACATATCCAGCTATCAATATATAATTCCACTGATTAAAAGTTCTACACAAACAGGTCCTTAAATATCTCATATATGCAAATATCCCTGACTCTGTTCTTCAAAACTGGGCATGTGGGAAGACTGTGAACTGTGGCTCTCAACACATTGTAGCACCGGGATTTCATTTTACTCTGCAGTAGACAGCTCCAACACAAAACACACTTAAAATAGAAAATTATAAGTAGATCAAGGAAAAAAGTTTACAAAAACTTTAAATTGGAGTCAAGAACAGCTGTGGCGTCATCAAATCCAGCATCCAAATTTATTTACTCCACTTTATTGGAGGGAAGTCTTGGTTTATAGGACATTCCAAAGGGCATCAATGTTTACATTAGCTTTTTAGTCATCTTAGATTTCAAATGAAATAAACTACAAATTTTATTCTAGATACGAACAAAATGGGCAAAGCAGAGGAACACGGGGTAATGCCTTACTGCGTGTGTGTTTATGTAGATGGCAAATACCAAATTTGAGCATATAATCCTGCCAGGATTTTTAATAGTTAAATAGATTTGAATACTGGATTTCTTTTAGAATTCTTCGAGTGCTATGCGCACACTGGATAGTCTGAGAACCGTTACCTTACATGCAACTATCTTTTTAATAGTGACTTTCTCACCTGCAGGTAGGCTCGACATCTCTCAGACACTCCAGCACTTTCTGGGCTTTTTCCTGAAGGGATTCTCTGTCCACTACCAGCTGCCCCAACAGAGCAGAGTCCTGCTCTTCCTGCCAGGTGCCTCAGGAACCACCTGACGTACATCAGCTCTAAAAGGTCATTCCTAGCCACTGCAGCCCACAGGGACCTCTACCTTGCTTCCATGCCCAATGTGCACTCGGTGTCGGTCACGGTCATTGGACACATCATTCTGGCCTACATAACTGGCATGCACTGTGTTAGGCAGCCAAGAAGCTCAAAGAGGAAGGGAAGGAGAAATTTCTTTCTGCTAGTTGTTGAGAAGGGAAGAGGATAAGGTTCCAATGTGGGGGAACTGGGTAGGTTGCCAACTAGGGTTAGAACCAGCATGAATTTATGTCTGCCTTTATAGGGTAGGTTCCCCAGCCCAGCCCCAAAGGGACCCAGCAGGTCATAAGGGAGTAAGAAAGCCTGGTAAACCCATCTTTAGTCTCCACATTCAGGAGGTGGGTGATGAGGACTAGGAGTGGAGGTCATCCTTAGCCACCTTATAAAATTCAAGATCAACATGGGTATGACGGTGAATGTCAATTGCAAACATGACAAGATCTAGAGTTACCTAGAACACAGACCTCTGGATATACCTGCAAAGGAGTTTCTAGACCGGGCTAACTGAAGCAGGAAGATCTTCCTTAAATGTGAGTGGCGCCATTCCAGGAGATGGGATCTTGGAGAAAGTGGGTTGAGCACCGTATTCTCTACCTCTTGACTGGAGATATTGCTGATTGTGGGTGCAGTGTGGCCAGCTGCCACTCACTCCTGCCATCATGGCTTTCCAGTCACAACAGGCTATATCCTCAAACCATGAGCAAGTTAACCCTTCCTTGGATTGCTTTTATCAGCTCTCTTGTCATGGCAGTGATAAAGATAACACGGTGAGCAACATGAGATGGTCACTCAAAATAAAAAATGCCGTAAGACCAAGCTGACGGGCAGAGAAACAACGGAGCAGGTGGCCCTTCTTCCTTCCCGTTTCCCCTCAATTCTATCCAGTTGACTTTCTAGTCCCTTACACTCCACACCCCTGGCCCTGTCACGTCCCAGATATAATACCAAGGGAGCCCTGCAGAGGAGGGATGAAGAAAAGCAGGCCATATAGGAGAAAGAAGACATTCTCCCTGAGAGTGCAGATAAAGCAAAGGCAAAGACCTAGTATCAGGTGAGGCCAAAAGCCAGGAAGCTTTGATTTCCTCATGAAGAAACTCCAGAAAGGGGTAGTGATGCTTCACTGCAGGGGACCACAGCGTAGACAATGACAACACAAAGAACAAGCAGCTCTCAAACCAGGGCCAGAGGAGAACTTGGTGACTACTGACCACAGCAGAATGGCAGATCTTTTCAGGGAATGTCCTTGCTCATCAACAGCAAGTTCACAGGATGACTTGGGCTCCTCGTCCCTCTTTCTCCATCCACTAGGTGGAATGGGCACCTGCTCAGAGTACAGTGAGAGGGCCCAGGAAAAACTATCTTGGTGGGGACTGCAGAGAAGTTCAGGTAGATTGAGGAAGAACCCAAAACTCATTTCTTTGGTTAAACTGAGAATTCACACCTTCACTACATCCCAGAGACGAAACCAGCAGTTGACAAAGAGTAGAATTCACTAGACTTTTTCCTTTTGTGAGAACCTGGAAAGGTGGGATTTCTCCTTCTGGAGAGACTGTCCCAAATTTGATGGGGCTAAGGTTTGAAATAGTGTGGTAGATTTAGCATCCCAAAGCTAACGGGCACTGTTGCGAAAGGCAAATTGAATGAGACACGTTTTCCTTGTGTTTGGGTGTTTTGTGGCTGTTCATGTTTCCTAATTCCATGGTGGAAGATTTAGAGAGGCCTCAAAAAGGAAAAGTGATCATTGGTCCAAAACTTCAGCCATCACATAGGTCCTCTTACAATCTGCCCCGCTTCCCAAGTCATTCAAAGACAGACAAACACATGGGCGCCTTCCCTCTGTCCTCCGGGGAAAGACTAGAGAAGGGAACACAGGCGGCTGCTTGAAGCACTCTTAACTACTGAGCCATCGTTCCAGCCTGTTGGAGAATTTTAAAACAAGACATTTAGGTACAGAGTCTGTGGTGGAGAGTACTTATTTGAGTTTTGTAATTAGGAAAAAAAAAAAAATACAACCAATCACTTCTGAACTTCTGGTAAAGGATTTCCTCCTCTGTACAAGAAAAGAGCTGTCATAGGTAGTTCTAGATAGCTAGGCACCCCTCCCCACACAAGCCTTGACTTCATGGTTCCTGTTTCTTATCCTGGTTTCCAGCTCTTACTTTGCTGAATATTGAGACTGGAGAGAGCACAGCTCAAGCCTTTGCTTTGCCTGCGAGGTGCATCAACAGCGCCCCCTAGCATGTTCCCTGGGAACACAAAAGTCTTGCTGTTCTCCTTTAGGATTTACCAAAGAGGAGAAATGCAAAATGGGGTGGGGCAAAAGGAAGAAAAATGCCTAGCAAAGAGATTTTTATCATCTGCTATATTTCACTTTGGTACATTTATATTTCTACTGCTGAGCTCAGAAGTCTTCGGGGAATGTATATATTTTGGACAAATTTTATAATAAAGACTGTAAATAAATCCTAAATGCTGCTAGACCTGGAAGTAGATCATTAAATTTTTATAGAATCGACATAAGCTTGGAATCTGACAAATCCCGTTTTAAATGCTGCGCATAGCAGCCTCCCCGCCGAGCACAAGGCTGGTGGCATGCATTTAATCTCTACGAAGGCCTCAAAAACAATACATTTTAAATAATGTTAAAACTCACCATCACTATCTTTGGCAAATAATTTATTTCCAGAATTCTGGGTGTAGGGATTTCAAATTTTGACATAATATATGCATACATGGAATATACAAATAACCCAGATTCTCTGAACGCAACTGATATAATAACAAAGCTGAATTCCCAGGAGACACCTAGTGTTTTATCTGTGCAAACATGGATGATCTAACTCGGTGGCCAGAGGGCCACTTCTTGCCCCCCTTCCCTCGCTCCCTTGAGCAGGAAATGTTCATTCTCTTCCTAAGAGATCATCTCTTCCAACAAGTGTGCTATTCTTTCTTTGTGTCCTGCCCCCCGTGACACCTCATCCCGTGAAAAATGACTTACAGGTTTTTCATCTTTTGAAACCATTATCACTGACCAGCATCTCCTGTAGAAAGAGGATAGATTGGATTATGATTCCCAAGCCTGCTGCAAAACCTATTACGAAGGGAAAACCTCTCACTCCTCGTCCCTAAGTTGCCCAGTTGGTAAGCCAAATGCCCTAAAATTTGGGTAGCAAGTCACAATCAACTCTGTGTGCCGGACCAAGGCGCGCTTCAGAGTTCTGTGCCCGGGAACTGCTTAGAGGTGCCTTTTGCTCTCCCTGGGCCTCTGGCTTTATGGCTGGGCCTCCTGAAACCCAGCATGCATCAGGCTGATTTGGGTGGTCCTACACAGAACTACAGAGGTCCAGAGTCAGAAGGGAAGCAGTTAAAGCCGCCGAGGCATGTTTACTAAGCCATTCGAAGTTGATAGCCGTCACGGCCTGGCTTTTTTCTCTATCTTCGTAAACCGCAGTGAATTGATGGAATGACCCGGACTTGATCTTCAGGGCAATATGTCTGATGGCACCGCTGGATTGATAAATTGATTCAAAACTATTACCATGGTGAAAAAGCAATAAGGTCATAAAAATTGCATCAGCTGGCTAAGTAAATCCTGGCATTTCATGACGAGTAATGCAGAAGAACCGCGGGAGGATCTGGGCATGAGGCTGAATGAGTGAGGGAGAAATGACTTTGAAGAGCTCATCATCTTGGATCTATTCTTCCTGCCAGCGATTCATGCCTTCGCATAGCACCACTTCATTATGGGGAAATAACTGTACACTCCTAGCATATTCCTGGCCTCCCTGGCGGCCCCTGGAGGACCCTTAGCTGGTTAATACCTCATCACGGGCTTCATTGAACACTTTAATCTGCACTTGTGTGATCAATAGAATCCTGGTGTAAATTAAAAGGACAATTTCATGTAATCAAGCCTGTTAATGCTCATTTTGAAAACCATTATTTGTGGAAGGCATTTAGAAGAAAATTACAAAGTGACAGCCTGATGCACTCTGAGACAATTTGAAAGCAGGTCTTTTTGTGTGTGTGACCGTCTACCTGCTTCAGGAGCCGGATGGCAGGGGCATTATTGAATGCGTGGGGGAAGGGAGGGAAACAGAGCCAAGAAAGCAAAGAGGAGCCCAGCAGGAACGTGTGTGCGCCTTGCCTGCTTGCTTGCCTTCAAGCGGGAACGAGAAAATGAAATTTCCCAGTGTTCTATTTCTGTGGCAAATTCAATTACTGTGGGGACTTGTTCAAAGCGGTGTAACTTCCAAGAGGCAGAAATTGAAAACCTGGCAGCTAATGAAATGGCAAATGACTAGGAAGTTCAGACAGGGGCCGTCAGTCGGATCAAACACCTGGAGAAAAACAGCAACTGTCCCTGTTGCCTTCACGAAGCCGCTCTCTCATCCATCCCCCAGAGGAGAGAGGAGACCTCCTGTCCTCCGCATTTGACTCCAGCTGGAATAACATGGTAACAGCCGCAAGTTTCTGTGTGTCTCTCTACCACCAACCAACACGCACAGTACATGAAGCATGAAATGCAAAATGCAACCAATACGCCGTTTTTCCTCAATCTGGGAGATCCTGTTGCATATAACTAGTGTTAGACATTTTGCTCAGAAACATATTTGTTCAAACCTCTGGTAGCTAAGAAATATGCATAGCTCTAGTATATGGGCATTAGTATATAGCAGTATATGGCTTAAGAAAAGATGTTTTTCTTTTTTAAGACAAGGTCTCACTGGGTAGCCTTGGCTGGCCTTGAACTCATAACTTTCCTGCCTCAGCCCCCCAAGTGCACATCTGACCACACCTACCTGGGAAAGCTTTATAAGGCTGTCAAAATTGTGCCTCCATTCCTGAGATCCTACTGAACCCCAAATGTTCCATGTTTGTAAACCCTGGAAGTGAGTCTGAGAAGTTTTGAATGTCTTGCAAGCATGAATGTGTGCAGTATTGTTACAGATACAGGTGCACATATGCAGATTTCCTTCTATTATGGAATCTTGGATACCAGTGTTACGACCCAGATAGCATGACATCCCAGCAGTATCAGTGATAAGAAATTACAAAATCCAAGAAAAAGTGGTTTTCAGGCCTGACCAACTGAAATCTAATTGAAAGCACTTACCCTGAGCTGTTGGCTTCACTCACCCAGGCTCAAGAGTAGGAAAACTGGATATTCTCTTCCCTGCCTTCCTTGAGAGTCATCCTAACACTCCAAAAGAGTAAAATCATTTCTGTTTGTCATGTGACAAACAATTCCAGTCGACTCTGATTAAGCTGATATAGGTTTACTCAAAATAAGATACGCTTCCGATGCAATTCCCTGGGCGAGGGAATTTCCTGTGGCTCTCCATTCAAATTGTCAGATAGTCTGATAGTTTATTCAACATATGCTTGCTTCTATTCCACTTTATCCATGTCTCTATTTCAAATAAGCACATAATATATTTATCTCTAAATCATGGTTTGCTGTCTCTCTCCTAAATGACATCTCTCCCAACCTTCCCATTCCCATTCTGACACTGTGAGGCCGAGCGCCCTTGCTGATAACTGGTGAGGATTTCTCTGCCATCTCCGCGCTCATCCAACACCTTTAAGCAGTATTTAATTTGGTTGCTTAGACTTGGGTTATTGTTAGTATTGTCTCGCAAGGGTGAGCTCCATCCTTGTGAATGTGCTGATTCTAGGATCCCATTGGACCGCTATTTGGGCTTCGTGTCACCTCCAGAAGAATCCAATA
The DNA here is from genome assembly GCA_026225945.1 of Cricetomys ansorgei. Lineage (NCBI taxonomy): Eukaryota > Metazoa > Chordata > Mammalia > Rodentia > Nesomyidae > Cricetomys > Cricetomys ansorgei. The sequence continues at coordinate 3,277,055 of JAMJFZ010002461.1, forward strand.
TCTTCCCTTTGTTATTATTTTTAAATTTTGCACATGGCACTGGGTTACTTAGGGATATTTTCATGCAACTATGTATTACATGTTAAGCATATTCCCCCATACTGTCCTGCACACCCTACTCCCCAATTATTTCTTTTTCCCCCTAGATAGTCTGACTTCTGCTTCATTCCAAATATGCATACATTATTTTATCTATTTATGTAAAATCTAGGAACCACAAAAGAAAGCATAATATTTGTCTTTCCCAGACTGACTTAATTCACTTCATGATTAGATCTAATTACATTAATTTTCCATAGACATATATGACTTTGTACTTTTTTATGGCTGAAATTTTTCATTGTGTACGTATACCACATTTTCTTTATCCATCCTTTACTGGACACGTTTGTTGGATCCATAACTTAGCGCTCTGCATAGTGCAGGTATCTTTGTGATATTTGACTTGGTATTTTGGGGTAAATACTCAAGGGTAATATAGCATGATAGATCTATTTTAAGTTTTTTGAGAAACCTACATCCTGATTTCCATAGCGGCTCAGCATGCTTACAAAGTACAAGGACTCCCTTTTGTCTACATCATCACCAGCATTTGTTATTTGTCTCCTTTTCTTTTTATCAATAATAATTTTATACAGTATATCCTGATCAGTTCCCCTCCCTTGGCTCCTCCCAGATACTCCCCACCTCCCCCCCATCCACTTCCATGCCTTCTTGCTCTCCTTCTTTACAAAACAAACAGTTCAATTTTTTAAAAAGCAGAATATAAAGAAACCAGACAAACAGAAGAAAAGAAAAATCATGAGAAACTCACACACAGACACCACATACAAAAATACCCACAGAAACACAAAATCACACACCATAATAAATAAGCAAGAGACAAGTAAGGTCAAAATGCCCAAGCAAAACATTACAAGATTTAAAAAATCTCCAAAAATAGCATTGAGTTCATTTTGTGTTGGCCGTCTACCGATGGAAACAGGACCTCCCCAAATGTGGTTTGTATTCCCAGTAAGACTCCATTGTAGAAAACTAATTTCTCGTCTGCAAGCAATTGTCAGTTGGAAACAGCTTCTGGGTTAGAGATGGGGGCTTGTGTTTACTCCCCCTCTAAGCTGTGGCACCCCATCTAGCTTGAACCTGTACAGGTCCTGTGCATGCTGCCACTGTCTCTGAGTTCATATGTACACATGCCCTGTGGTTTCTGGACGGTTTCTTTGTGTCTTCTATCCCCACTGGCTCTTACAGTTTTTCTACTTCCTCTGCATAATTCCTTGAGACCTGACGGGAGAGACTTTATGAAGATATCCCATTTAGGACTGAGTGTTCCAAGGTCTCTCTCTCGCTCTCTCGCTCTCTCTCTCTACACATTGTCTAATTGTGGTTCTCTGTATTAGTTCCCATCCACCGCAGGAGGAAGCTTCTCTGATGATGACTGAGTCAGACACTGATCCATGGAGATAGTAGAATGTCATCAGGAGTCATTTTATTGCCATGTTCCTTTAGGAGAAAAATAGTATTTGATTTTCCGATAGGTCTCTGGCCTATCTAATCTCAGGTTCTTGGCCACCAAAGCTGGGTCAGGCATGGGTTCCATCTCATGGAGTGGGCCTTAAATCCAATCAGATAGTGGTTGATTACTCCCACAACTTTTGTGGCACTATTGTACTAGCATATCAGCCCGACAAGTCGCCGTTATAGATAGAAGGGTTTGTAGTGGGGTTGGTGTTTATCTTTCTATTCTGGTAGCAAGCAGAGTACCTTCCAGTTCCATGAACACTAGTCACTAGAGGTAAAGGTTCTCGTTAGACATCGGCTCAACTTCTCTGTGTCCAGTGAGATGTGTAAGTGTTGTCTTCAACAATAAGACCTTACCATCAGTTTTTGGAAAGCAACCAATAGCTTGGCAATAGCTTGTGTGGTTTGGGGTTTTCGTGGGGCCCTATTGGCCAATAACTCAAACACCCATCCCTGGCCCTGGAGGTTTCACTTAGTGGGCTTTGTCTCCCATGTTATTTGATGAGTTCATTTAGATTCCTTTCATGTATGTTTATATTTTTAAAAGTTCTACTATAGTAGGTCTCCATGTGACCCCTCAAAGTTGCTCTTTGTTTTCTTAATGACTGTCATTCTGACTGGAATAATAATAGAATCTCAATGTGGTTTCAATTTTTTATGGTCAGTAAAGTTGAATATTTTTTCATATGTTTATTGGCTATTTGTGTTTCATCTTTTGAGAACTGTCTATTTATTTCATCAACCCATTTATTGATTGGGTTATTTGATTTCTCTTTGTCAAGCTTATTGGGTTCATTGTATGTTCCAGATATTAATCCTCTGTCAGATACATAAGTAGCAAAGATTTTCTCCTATTCCATAGGCTGACTCTTCACTCAATTACTGTTCCCTTTGCCTTACAAAGCTTTTCAGTTCCTTGAGATCTAATTTGTCACTTGTTGCATTATTTCCTAAGCCACAGAGGCCAAAGTTGAGAAAGTCTTTGCCTGTGTCTCTATCCCAAAGCATTTTTCCCATGTTTTCCTAACATGCTCCGAGTTTTAGTCTTATATTAAGGACCTTGACCATTTGGAGCTGCTTTGTGCACAGCATGAGAGATAGAGATTAGCTTTGTTCCACGTGTGGATCTGCACTTTCCCCAGCACCATCGTTGAAGAGATTGTCAAAAGATCCCAGGTGCAACTGTGTGGGTTTCTGTCTGAGTCCTGTATTCTAGTCCAGTGATCGAGATGCTTGTTTTGTGCTGGGATCATCTTGGTTTTGTCACTATGACTATGTATATAACTCTTATCGTTCAGTATTTTTAATGATTTCCAAGTATATCAATCACCTACTGCGATCCATTTTATATTTTATTTTGAGATTCTACTTTTACGAAATGTACAGAAAAAGCTCAATATTTAGGGTTAAAGTGTCTTTGCTTGTTTACATCTCAGAAGCAGCAAGAGAAGTTGAGACGGCGAAGGGTCTTGGATACGTGGTGGGGATACTAGGTCTGTGCCTGTCTTGGATGTCTTCTATGTCTGACGACTTCATTGGAAAGGTTGCCGAATCAACTAAGTAAGATGTACTCATATACTGAGATCTATCTGGCTTTTAAAATAATAAAATTATCCACCAGTGATGCAGACAAGGTGACTATTACATAAGTCACTGTTAAAAAGTTTCTTATACTATTTGGTTGAGACTTAAGATGTTGGGAGTTCAAAAGAAAAAAAAACTTTGATCCACAAGAAACCTTTAGTCAGGAGTAAAGATCTGTCTTTTTGAACAGGTTCTGACTGTTGCTCGTTTATTTATAAAATAGAATAAACATTAACTGGAGCAAGAGGTTGAGCTGGCTAAGGATTCTTGCCACACTTCTGCAGGTAGAGGGTTGGGGAATGGAAGAGGGCTGCTCTGAGGACCCAGGCACAGGCATGCCTCATGATCTTCCTTTTTCAGAGCATGATGCAGAGAAAGATGAGCTGAGAAAGGAGGCAGTGATGAAAATCATTGAGATCTTAACTGTACCAAACCAAATGAAAGCACAGGAGTCAGGAAATTTGAAGAGAGTAAAGACACGTAGGTGGCATCGCGGCAGAAAAGCTAGCTATGCAAAGAAGACTAATGTCTCATTATGGAAGCCTACAAGAAAAAAGAACATTATCACCAAACGTGGTCTGGATTGCTTGCTCTTCCTAAGACAGTCTTGTCAGCAATTTCCATGGACACACAGCTCCAGCTGTTCTTCTTCACCGTGACTCTTCTCAAGGATAATATCCTCCAGAGCTCCCCCCCATGAGTCCACATGACACCCTGTGTTTGCCCAACCTGACACCTATTCCTCAGCTCCCAATCCTGGTTTATTTGCCTCCTGATTGAGAATAAATAGCAACGGCAGATGCTAGGCAACCTAGCACAGGATATGGCACTAAGCACGGGCAGAACAAACTTCTGTTATACAAACAAAGTCTTCCACAAGTCATAACACGTTCGCAGGCCTAAGGTCTAATAGAACTACTTCATAAGACGTTTACAAAGGAAGAAACATTAAAGATTCAATTATAGGCGCTATTATAATACTTAGATTTATTTACTATTATGCATAATAATGTTCAGATATTCATCTCTTGTTCATGATAAAGAAAACAGGCTAATGTGCCAAAGCTTTTAAAACATCGATACAAAACTGGAGTATATAATAATAAATGTTTACCCAGATTTATCAATAGCGATCCTGAAAGCTAACCATCTCCTCTCAAGCACAAGGTCTCACCCATGGTAACAGTGACCTATATTACCCAATAGGAAGTCACATCCTCCAGAGAACAACTCTAAGGTTAAAGTGATTCTAGCTGTACTCTTCTCTTCCTGTAAGAGTCTTATTTGGGCACCAGGTTCTTCACTGTACAAGAAAATCAAGGTTCCATTTGAATTTTTTAATGTTTTTCTACTCTGGTAACGGCACTTTGTTTTCTTTCTGAGAACCACACTGTAATAATAAATTGCATTTGTAAAATACATATGAGGTCAAAAAGATGATCTTGTTGCTCCTTCCAGAGAACCAGGGTTTGATTCCCAGCACCCATGTCATACAGGTTATAACTACCTGAAATTCTAGCTTCAAGGGACCCAGTACCATTTTCTGGCCCCCATGTGTATGGGCACCCATACGCATGTGGCATATATATACAGACACACATACATACACATAATTGTTTTAAATCTTTTTTAAATATGTATGTAAGGTTTATAAAAACAATTGTCACTGCTGATTATTTACCAGTTCAAAGAACATTACATTCTTTCATTCATTCACTGAACTCTCTTATCTGTGGATAACTTTTCTGATGTAGAATGAAAGATAAATTTCTCTACTGTGGGTTTGGAATATTTCCCATATGCCATCCATTATATTTCAATCTCAGCAGAATTATTCCTTATATTGATATTCACAAATAGAAAATTCATCAGCATGCACATTTCATTACATTTATAGCACAAATGTAATGAATCATTTAAAAATTCTTTAGGAAATGGTTTTATTTTCATCTTAAAATTAAAACTAAGAGCAGGGGATGTAGCTCAGTGGTACAACACTTTTCTATCATGTCTGATAACTTGTGTTTTATTCTCAAGCACCTTAAAAAATAAATGTTAAAAAACAGATAGTCCCCAACGTAAACATTTTTTCCAAAGGAACATTTTATGTCAAGAGTTTAGAGTTTTGAATATTGTAATCTTAGGATACAATGTTGAGCTACACTTATTGGGTAATATTTTGTCTACACTATAACAAAACCCCCATCATGCAAAGCAATGTTTCTATTGGATCCCATGCTCAGACACTCCTGGCTGAATCGGCAGGTAGGAGCCTTTCTCCTTCCCCGTCTTTGCTTTCTCGCTCCTCTAGCTGGTGGTCATTGTGAGACACTGTTCCAGTCAACCACAAGTAAACACAAATCCCGTTCTTTATCACAACAGAGAAAAGTACAAGAGGAAAGCCCCTTCAGCACCACTTCTCCCTCTGTTTTTTAGACTCAGATGTGTGATGCCTGGAGCTGTGGTAACCTTCCTGTGATAGAGCACATAGCCCAATATACCTACCAAAATCGGAGATCAGGAAAATGGAAAAACAAGAGGCCACGATGACACTGGAGGGCCGCCAAACACACACCAGACACCAAACCATTCCAGTCATCTTCTCACATGAAGTGAGTGACCGCGGTAAAATAGATAACGCTGAATTTTCCATTCCACACTACGTGAGACAAATGTCAACCTGGAAATCTGGGATCCCGTGGCTCCTCCTGTGTTTGAACTGTGGACTGCTTGGTTCCTTCTGTCCACTAGTCAGGGGAGGTCAAGAATCCTATTTTCACAAGCTCTCTCTTCACCTGCAGCTTAAAACTACTGTTGGTCTTCATGTCAACACAGGGCTGCAAGGGTAAAGCAAGACAAGATGAATCCACATGGTCCCAGAAGAAGATGACTACAAAGTTGAAGCCTGGCGATACTCATTGCCGCCACCACTAGAGTAAGTTTGAAGACTGTTCCATTTCCCCCTCGCTTTTCAAGATGCAAACCCTCTCAGTTTAAAACTTTAATTGTATTTCTTTTTCATCTCCTCCAAGTCACAGCCGAGGCTGTCCGCCCCCCCACCTCCCCACCCCCCCCCCCCCCCCCCCCCCCCCCCCGCCACCCCCCACCCCCCGCCACCCCCCCACCCCCCCCACCCCCCCCACCCCCCCCCACCCCCGTTGTCTCCAAAACAAGTGTGTAGCTTTTTAGAAGGTTCCTAACAATGTATGCTGATGGCCTGCACAGAACCAGAGGGGGGAAAATATGTCCTGTCTAGTATAAAGTCACACAACCTACCTGGAAAGTAAGGGACTAAGCAAATACAGCCCAAACCTTCGCGATTATAAGCACTGAACTACTAGAAACCCATCCTGGATGCCACTCAAAGTGCTGGGTACCCTCATAAAATCTTCAGTCATCTGTTCAACAAGGAAACGTCCCTCACGTCAATTGCTTGCGTTACAAAAGGGTGGAGACTAAATTCCAGTAATATGACCACAACAGTAATTGTATTCAAAAGCCCACAGAGCCTCCATCTCCTGTCGTACACAAGTAATTCCAAGATGGCCGGAAGTCATTCTCATGCTTGTATCTGCCTCCCTCTGAGTGTGGGTCTTCTTGCTGAGCAGAACATGGCAAGGGCCACACAGTACCTTCCAAAAACGGACGCAAAAACTTTGACTTCTGTCTTGGTGCACTCCCCTCTTCTGTGATTGGCTCACTCACTGGGAGGAAAGACAGCCCCCACGCTGTAAGCCACTCTGTGGAGAGACTGCCACCCCAGGAAGACTTCTGAGATGACGCCGGGGTATTCCCCAGAGCCTTGAAGCCTAGAACTGAGTCAGGCCCTGGCTACCTGCGCTCGGGCCCGGTCCTCCGCAACTGTAATGTCGCATGCTTGTCACTTAAGTCACCAAGTTTAGGGGCTAGAGAGATAGCTCAACAGTTAAAGAGCACTGGCTAATCCTCCGGAGGATCCTGGCTTGATTCCCAGCACCCCCATGGAGGCTCACCGCCATCTGCAACTCCAGCTCCAGGAGTTACAGCGCCTCCAAGGACACTGCACGCAAACAGTGCACAGGTGTACATGCAGGCAAATCGCCTACGTATCTACTATATGTGATTCTTAACGAAAAATAAACAAAAGCACAAAGCTTTTTTTTGTTGAAAAATAAACAAAAGCAGCAAGAGGTAACATGTACACTTGTCATTTATGAGAAAGGAAAATTATGTCTTACTCTGAAAAATATTTACAGTGAATTAATTCAGTGCAATTCTGTGACAGGGCAAAACAGTAAACATAAAAATGAAGGAAAGGCTAAAAAAGGGATGTCACTTGTGAAAGTAGGAAAACACTGGGATCATTCTAATCACTCCTAAGATCCTCAAAAATTAAATTTATATATATAATCAAGAGAAAACATCTTCCTTCATTTGCATTTTTATTCTTGAGGAAAGCAAAATATCTTTAAGAGAAAAATAGTGACTTTCTCTACATAGTCAGAATTCACTAAATTACTAGGAACCATTACTAGTACTGAGAATCCAGTACTAGTAAGCTCTGTGAGTTCAAGGCCAGCCTGGCCTACAGAGTGAGTTCCAGGACAGCCAGAAGTAAAACAGAAAAACCCTGTCTCAAAAAAATAAAATAAAATAAAATAAATAATAGAATCTTGCTGCAGAGCCCACCCCACAGCAGACAGAAGAGGGGAAGTTTGAGGGAAGAAAGAGGAAGGGGCCACCTAACTTCTTATCTCCCTTCTCCAATTGGTCCCAGTCTATACCCTTGTCCCCAGAGTTCCAATTAGATCATGGAGAGATGGAGCCAAAAGATCTACATATTTAAATAAATCAAATGCAATGCTTTATAAATAAACCAGGGAGTAAGGAAAGCCAAAGCACATCAAACAGATGCCCGAGGCAGGGAGACATTGAAGCCAAAGCCACCGAGGTAAACGCAGGGGTCATCTTACCACGTATACTACAGGCCCTGCAAGGACACAGAGTAAGAGGTATGTGGCCTTTAATGTAACAGGGTATGGCATTCCAAGAATTGGTTAGGCTACACGTATCAAAATACTCCTGTAGCTCTGTTAGGGATCCTGCTAGGCATCTGCTGTCTCCTCTCTGCTGTCTTCAGTGAGCTAGTGGGGTGGCCTCTAATGCTGAAAAGCTCCAGCTGCAATTCTTTAGATCTCTAGCTTCTTTCTATTCTCTTCCCTCTTGTTCGAGCTCCTAATGTGTGTTGAGATACTTTTTGCTCCTTCCATTACTTCCCTCTTGGTGTTCAGCTGAGTATCCCCTTAACTGTGTTTTAACCTTGACTAGAAGACTGCCAAGGGGCTGCCTGGAGTGACACCCAGTGGCGATAATGAGACCTGACGGCTTCTCCCAGCTTCCCAGAGGCGGCTCTTCACAGGTGAATGTCTCCCTGGGAGCTCTTTCAGAGTTACTTTATTGGAAATCCCTGTGAGCAATGCTCCCCTGCTCCCCCGACCCCAAAAGGTATCCATGTTTTGTTCGTCTAAACCATTTGTCTTTCTGCTTAAGTATTTATAATAATTAGCTGCTGGTGTGCATCACTTTAAGAACCCTATCATTTGCAGATGGTGGCCATCTGCCGTTTAGGGAAATAAGAAGATGGGAGGAATCCTTGGCAGGAATCAAACAGCATCAAACATCTTCTAGCCAGCTTCAGGGTGCATGCCTATAACCCTAGCACTTGGGACGTGGACACAAGAGGATTCTGGGTATGTAGCTGGAATATATACTGAAACCCTGTCCCCAAATAAAACCTGCTATATTGACAGGTCCTAATTTCCAACCACGCTTGCAGAAGCTCCTTATCAGAATTTTGGTGAATAGAAATGTAGCTATACACCAAAGTATAACAATGTGACCTTCCACTTCACCCAACACAAACACATAGAGATGTCTGACATTTTTAGAACTTCTGTACTAAAGTAATTTAGTACTGTACTTTAGTACATTATTTTAGTATTACATTAGTACATTATTTAGTACTATTTTTAGGGTACCTGACCATTAATAAACAAAGCAATTAACAGGACCCTAGAGAAAAGCCCAAAGCAAATTATTATTTAAAACAAAAATCAAAATATTCATGCTAACACTGGAGTCCCCAGTCACATTTGCAAAACTCTCTCATTTCCAACTGTCTCTCAGTGACCTTAGTCAGGCCTGCTCCCTAAGTGTTATGTCCACATTCAAGCCCCAAATACTATCTCCATAGGCTCTCATCCTACTCTGCTGTTTCTGGACAGTCTAAGTAACATCAAAAAGGCCAAGAGATGTTAAGTCATTGTCAGAAATGAGACCGTGATGCTGTTTATGGTGACACAGACCCGTAACCTTAGCAATCAGGGAGCCAAAGTAGGAAGACAGTAAGCCCAAGGTCAGCCTGAACTATATAGAAAGTCCTCGCCTCAAAAAAGAGGGAGAAAGAAAAAGATGAGAGAGTTGAAAATAAGAAACTCTGCCATCCAGGAAAGGTAATACACAACTTTAGTCCCAGCACTTAGGAGGCAGAGCCAGGTGGATTTTTATGAATTCAGGACCAACCTGGTCTACACTGTGAGTTCCAGGCTGGCCATCTGCTTACTGGGGAGCTGACCTTGACCTAAGTGTGTAATATTCCCTTCAGTCTGCACCTGTGTGACTTCCACCTGATCTCATGGGGTGCTCCAAAGAGTACGTGGGGTAACCTATGTAAACAACTTGAAATGCACTGTAACTCGCTATTGTTCACTATTTGTAGCCATTTTAAAAGGAAATATAAAATACTTAAATTTTAAATATTTTTTTCATCTTTAGCTATGTGCCTGGGGGAAAGGGTATATGCACATGAGTGCAGGTGCCAGTAGAGGCCAGAAGAGGGCGCCAGATCCTCTGGAACTGGAGTTACAGGTGGTTGTGAGCTATGGACTGTGGCTGCTGGGAAAGGAACTAGGGACTGCTGCAAGAGTAGTATGTACTCTGAACCACTGAGCTCTTTCTTCAGTCCCAATACTTAAATGTTTATAGACATTGATCTGGAGCAGATACCAGTCAGTACTTTCCACTTAGGAATACAAATGTTGGAGCTGGAGAGACTGCTCAGCAGTTCAGAGTGCTGGCTGTTCCCAGTACCCTCATCAGGAAATTCAAAATCACCTGAAATTCAAGTTCCAGGGGACTGACTCCCTCTAAAAGTACTGCATGTACATGGTAGACACAAACACAAATAAAAATAAATAAATCTCAAAAAAAGAATGAAAACATTTTTGGGGTTTGGGGAAATCTTTACTTTTATAACAGAATAAGAAAAAGAAAAAAAATGTATGTGATCATCAAGCAAAAAAACATTTTTTTTAACTTGAAAGAAAGAGCTACAGCCAGAAATGTAGTAGTTTTGGTCTCTTGAAAACTGTTACATAGAACTGGCAGAAGAATAAGTGTGTGCCAACAGAGACTATCCCCCACACATGTCTGCATCTGGGCCTCTTATCAACGAGAACTGAAAGTCACAAGATTCCATTAGCCCAGAGCTATCAAGGTATTGATGATGCTGTGGAAGACTTGTCCTTTACTGTAAACTGCCTAGACGCGCTCTGCTGATGGCAAAAGGAGCCTGCAGTATCCCCTGCATGCTTAAGTATCCCTGGAAATACTGGGAGGGAGAAAGGGGACCATTAAACCAATTTTATCTTAGCCCAGGACTGCATCACATGTCTGAGATCAATATGAGTCACAAGACATATAGGTGGTTGATAGAGAGTAAGTTATCTTTAGTAAATTAAGGTAGGAGGAGACATGATTGGGGCTGGGAGGAGGCACACTCTCTTTTGAAAGATTAAGCCAGAAACTTCTCCCATAATTTGACACATCTCCAAAAAAATGTTTTCTGCAACTGAATCTAAAATAGGTTCCACTCCCTGGGGCATCATTTGTCCTGAAGCTCAACTTAACAAATGAGGGCTGCCACCTTCAAGTCTAATTTTAAAGATTTTTTTAAAGAAACTATCTCCTAATAAATACTTATGAGCTGTACATCGATGGCTTCAAAAGCCAAAATGTTGACTATTGCTGAACTATTGTTTTTCAACATGTATAAAGAAAGAACTTCATTTTATTATAGGCCTGATCAACAGTAATTAGGAAAATCATATATATTAATATATAGCATTACATTTGAATATATCATGCAATTATATAACAATTATGTTGTATTTATGATTTATGTACATATGATAGGTAATTTTAAACATAAATGTAATTACGTTTAATTTAAAAGGCTATTCAAAGGAACTTTGATTGAACTCTTAGAAGAAAAAAAAATGCTTTTGTAATTCAATCATTCCTTCAATTAGTTTGTCTAGTGAATCTGCATGTGTGCTCTGTTACAGAAGGATGCTTTCATTTTCTGAAGAAAAATGTACAGGCCTATGTATAGATACACTCAAAAAAATATTTAAGTTTTCCTCAAGGACCAGTATTTTGAAATATAAACAACCTGAAGAAAATTTGGAATTCTTATAAGACCTGGGCTGGAAAGGTCTGCTCTGTGGAGAGAAATGCAAAGTGGATGATGTTTGTCAAGAGGTGTGTGAGGTGAATAAGCACACCAGGATAGAACGAGGCTCTGAGCTCTTCACCCCACAGTCATTATGAATGAAAGTGTGAAAAGTGGAATGGAAAAAATCTGAACTTACCGATCCTCTGAAAATTAATCGTGAGGATCTAGGCAAAAGGCCTCTTTCCTTGGCTCCCATTCCAGATGTTAAAAGAAGATATGGTGAATAAAAAGGGAATTTACGTGTCCATCCATATAAGACACACAACCTTTGCCTGCTTTGTCACTGAGAAGAATTGAAAACATATTTCTTCCCAATTAGGGAGTGCCTGATGCAAAACCCCAATAGGCAAATGGCATCGTTCCACCTTCCTGTTTGGCCTGGGATGGCTCCAGAGCTCTCTCCAGGGACTCCACATCACCGAGTCATTGGTGTCCATCTAATGCCCTTCTTGCTTACCGGTGAGCAAGAGCAAGAGCGAGTCTGACAGAGGATGCCAAGGATCCTGGGATTGCTCCCGTAATGGAAGAGCTACAGCCAGAGGCAGTGACCACGGTGAGAGCTACTGCTGATAAAACAAGCTGGTCTCAAGAGTCAGGGAGATGGAGCTATCTGCAGGAATTGTCCCCAAAACCAATTACCCCCAGGAGTTATTCTCAGGGACTTGAGATGAGTGGAGAAGGGGAAAGCCTAACAGGTTTCACTTGAATTTCAGCACATTTGTCTAGAATCGGAATTAATGTTATAGACATTTTATCTCTAGTTCTGAACAGAGTATGCCTTGAGGTCAAGGGATCATATTGGTTTACCTTTGAACTTCCATTATACATATTTGTGTGGACTCCAACCCGTATGTATGCAATGTGAAGATTTATTTATAAACCCCTCTCTCTGAGAGGCCCTTTAAGGCCCCACCCCAATCTGGAATCACTCAGCCACAATCAAGAAGGACCTTATCATTTATGCTGCTCATTCTCCTTGGCCTAAAGCAAGAGAAGAGACAAGTGCTGAAGAAATAAACTACCTCATAACTGTAGCAATCTGAAAACAAAAGAAGGTTATGAGGAGAAACAAAGGATAAACAAACCCATCCCAGAAACTGTCACGGGAGGCCAGGAGAGCCACACCTGAGTTTCATCATATTTCACTTGAGATGACTTTGACTGCTTTAATTTAGAGGGATGAGTCCAGGGTCTAAGCCCTCTTTGTCATTGATAGACTTGACTGGCAGGCGTGGATCTTCCCTGTCACAATATCTGAGCAGCTAAGTAATGATTGGTGCCACTTGAGTGGAAAATTCTGCACACTGTCAGCACAATGGGCATCGGAAACACATTGTTACTCATCTAATGAGAGTAATTGTACACGCGGACCAGCCAGGGACAAGAGGGAATGAATGCCTGTCTGTAGGCAACAATGCAACTTCATTTAACCTTAACAGACCGGGTGGCTGATATCATTTCTCCCTGGCACTCGCTGAGATTCCAGCGTCAAAACAGCTTCTCATTTGCAATGTATGACAATTTCCTCACATCTAAAAAGACACTGCCACAAGTCAATAGACTATAGATTGCACTTGGAAATAGGAGCGTCTTAACTAAAGCCTGCCTGCTTTCCCCAGGAGGCCAAGGGCTGTTCCCCCTCCTTTTAATAATTTGTATGTTTAGGTGTTCGGTCAATTTACTCTACACTTGTAATGTCTTATAGCCAAGACCATCAATCAGATTCAGTCTGACAAAAATATCCTGCTACAATATTACAGGTTATTAAAGGGATGATGGGAGCAGGCTGCATGCATTTACTGGGGCCTTTTTTTCTCATTTCAGAGAAACTGTCATGGGTCTAAACTGGTGATTCATCTTCTCTACGTGCTCAACAGGTGGCTGACAAAAGTGGACTTTGATGAGCTACTTTCATGCATCTCTTTTATCTTACCAAGCACCCCCTCCAAATTTCTTCTTTCTCTACCTTTGCTTTCTTATCCTGAAAACAGCACCGCTTGTGGAAAGAACTGTGTGAAACCTTAGCATGCATCATTTTCAGCTAGGTGCTTGGAAGGCAAATGATACTCCAGGGACTTTCACAAGGTACATATGTTTCTATTATTCTCCTACAGGGGAGTCACCCAGACGTTTAAAGGACTCTTATTTCAAGACTAGATCTTGAACCACATTCAAAAAAAAATTCATAAATGGAAACCTAATGGTTTAACATTTCTAACTCAGAGGGGTTGTCCGATTGCTTGCTGTTTCTTTTAATAAGCAAACTCAAAATAGCAATGTGGTCGACACGGCTTTATTTTTCCAAACTTAGAGACAGAAGGGCGACAGCATCGAAGGTGTGCATCACAACAGAACCCTTGTCTTGCTGCCCCGGCTAGCTCCTATTCCCTCTCCCTTACCAGGCTTTCAAAAAAGCAACATGGCTTCTAAAAGAAAGGCTTGATTTTTTTTCCTCTCTCTCTCTTTTATTGTGTTCAATTCAGTTCTTAAACTTCGGCATACTTACAGTGCTCTGCGCAGGCATGTAGCCCACTGAGAAGACTGAAGTTCACGATCTCTGCCACTACCGTACAAATGATCGAAGTAGCCTTATGAGGACAAAGCCAAGTTTACCGACGCGGAGGTCCAGGCTCATGCTCCCACAACCCAGACATGAAACTTGACATGTGAACAGATGGCTAGAAATGCTCATCTCAAGACATATAGACCTGAGCTTAGAAGGAAACAACGTTACAACGCACCGGCAGGTGTGCGTCTGTGTAGTTTGTTCTTCTGTTTTGCTATTGTGTTTGCGTTTGAACTATGGTTTGGTCTTGTTGTTTGAACCTCAGGAGAATTATTTCAGCCCTGCCTCTTTCTTAGTTGTCTCTGGTGGCAGAAACAAATTGAGCCACCATATGCTTCCAGGTAAACAAATAAACTACTATGTTTCTTTTTAAATTATTAGAAAAACATTAGTTCATTCCAACATGATTTTCTGAGACAGTGTCTTACTATGTAGCTTTGGCTGGCCCAGAACTTGTTATGTGGACTGGGATCCCATGGAACTTGGAGTGCCAAGAATTAAAGGCATGCATTATCACACCCCGGACCATTCCAACATTTCTTAAAATAGAGCCACAGGATAACAATAGCCTTACTATCTCTCAGGGACCTTCCACAGTGAGGCTGGGCTTACTTATAGAAACATGTGGGTGTACATGGGCCTGTGTGGAATTTTGGATTTCCGACTTAAGGTATGAATCCTACTTAGGTAAATGCTCATTTTTCCTTAAAATGAATGTATCCAGCTGTTGTTTCTAACTCAATTTATCTTAAAATGTGTACCGTTGGAAATCTCCAATACATTCTCCCAAACCATAGGGTTGTCAGGCCTCCAGTGTTCTCAGAGTGCTCTGCTAAGATTAATGAAGTACACATAGTAGGTCCTCTTCTGCCGTCTTCTGCCTCCACACCTCTCCTAAATGCCTTGCTTCTCTCATGGCCTATCAAACAGCCCACAAGTTCTCGTCCTTTTTAAGGCAACCTCTTAGCCTCTGCAGAACTCCAAAATTAGACTTTCACTGCCTGGCCTATCAGGGAGAGCTCCCAAAGACCTGTTCCAGATTCTGGTCATCCATACCAATCACTCAGCGCCCGTGGGGCCAGACCTTTAGAATACCCACCCTGACTACCAGCACACCGGTAAGCACGGTCGCCCAGGGTTATAAATCCCTTATATGCTTTATATAAAGATGTATGTTTATATATTATCAATTATATATTTCTAAAAATAGCATGGAATGCATATTTCTATCATAATGTATTCTAAACAAACATCATATTTTTATTATTCTGACATTAATGATTACATTAATATATTAAATTTATCTATTTCAGATATGTTTCTATAAATTTATAGACACATTTATACTTTGGAAATTCTGACATCTTATGAAATTGATAAACTTTAATAAGCAGAAGGTAGAAAAAACTTGGATGTAAATATTAATTTTTTAAACATGAATCGGTATGGGGGAGGTATGGGGGTTCTTGTACTCACAGATAAGCCCTAGGGGAATCAGATGTGTTAGACACACAGGGTTGATCCTTCAAAAGGAGGGATGCATAGCCTGTGGTCCACCCAGGAGGCTGGGAGCAGACATGACTGTTAAAATAAAGTTATGGTGCTTAATGGAGAGTCCAGAGTTGAATTTTCCAATGCTTTTTATTAATCACAAACCATGTCAAATCTCAGGGAATTCTATACCAGGGCAGCTAGGCCGAGAGCTCACTCCAAGGCTTCCTCACCCCATGCTCTCCTCTTGGTTCCTCTCCTACTTCTCCTATACCTCCTCCTCCAGGCTCCCTCCTTGCTCCACCCCTCAGTCCCCAGGTGTTTTTCTTCCTGTTTTCACACAAACCCTCAATCAACAAATAACAGGAACCTCCTGTGCTGGGGGTGGGGGGTGGGGGGGTGGAAGCTGGGGATGGCACAGAGGTGTAAACAAGTAAGAGACTAATCTTAACTAAGATATTATCCACAACTAAACATACCACAACACGTGATTAATAGCCTGGTGACCTTTGTGCTATCTGTATGGCTGAGACCAATCTGGGGGGGATCTGTCCCCCCCCAGACCCTTATCATGAGCTTGTCAATCTATAGAACCTACCCTTATGGAAGGTGACACACATATCTTACAAGGTTCCAATGTAGTCACATCTTAAGCTTTATTGTGCACATGGGAATGAGTTAATCATCACAAGGAAAGTTTTCACCAAAGTGTGCTGTGTTTAAATATACCTAAAACAAACTCCTTGAGGTCAGACTCCCCAAGTTTAAACCAGCACTGCTTACTGAGCCATGTTGAACTGAACTACTTTCTTGCCTCCTACAGTTCATTACTCTGCTGGCCGTGATGATCGTAGAGACCCCCACACTGGTGAACGCTGGACAATATTCTATAATTAACATTTCTGTAACAAAAGTCCAGTGTATATTCCTCAGCTCTATTTTCAAACCCAGAGAGACTTTTTTCCTTAGGGTGATTTAATCAAAGCCCTAAACAAATCTACAAAGTGTTACGACATTCCACAAAGAAATGGTCTGCATGGTGTTCCTAGACCAAGCAGTGAAAATCAGCACATGCCTACGGAATACTGACACCAAAGATCAAAATTAAAGGATGCTCAGAATCATAGAGCACAGTCCTGGAGGCAAACCTTACGGTGTCATCTTCCCCAGTTGTCAGAATCTGTGTAGTGGCGTCCCTGACTGATGGAGCCTGCCGTCTCTGTGACTACCTCCCACCAGCTCAGACTTTCGGATTTCAAGCCTAACCCACTGTTATACAATTTCAAAGCCATTGCAAGCTCAGTGTGTATCTCTTCTCCAATTCAAGAGTCTCAGCTCCTTCTATCGCTTTCCAGCTCCATCCCTGACCACCGTTCCTCCTAGAGAGACACTCCCTGGTTACACTGTGACCTCTTATGTCTCTCTACTCCAGACTTGGGTAGTCACTAAGAAATCGAGCTCTTGATGGTGTAGGTTCAGATCTCAGTTCTGTCATCACATGGATGTAGAATGTGGAGAAATTATTTGGTGGTGTCATCAAATTGTAGTAAAAGAAGTAGCAGTAGTAATACCTGTGGCAGAGGGAAAGATTTAGGGTTATGGTATGGAAAGTCCTTAGGACAGTGTAGGATATAGAGAAAATTCAATGTGTGCCAGCTACCAGTATCCAGACTGAAGGTTCCAGAATTGATACCTAGGACTCCATCTGGAAAATTGAAGAATGGGAGACTAAAATCATCTAACAACTCTCTCATTCATCCATGTGTCTGGCAGTTGATACTGGCTGTCATCTAGAAACCCCAGGACACCTACATATAGGAATCTTATAACCAACGCAGGTCACCTTGGGCTTTTTAAGAACATGGTGGATGGGTTTCAAAGAATATCTTGAGAGAAAGAGAGGAGAAGGAAAGAGAAAATAAACACCAGTAGAAGCCATACCCTCTTCTAGCATTTAGTGTTGGAGTTACATACTCTTGCTTTGCTGTGTGACTTTTCCCAGGAAGACATGATCAAGATCTATTCACTCTATTTAGGACACTGACTAGTGACCAAAGAAACAGTTCGGCTCCCATCCAGCTTGGCGAACCAGTGGGCTCACTGAGGTTGCTTACGGGTGCCTGGATGAAGGTTACTCGCACGAGTATGAGTGCCTTGAGAGGCTGCATCGCCTAAAACTCACCCCAACATGGGTGGTGACCCACAAAAGTCAAGTTCTTGGCGCTCTGTACCAACTTGCCGTTAGCTCCAACAAAACACCTCCATTTCCCAGTGCACTGTTCTCTTTCATTCTGTTTTAACACAGGATCTGCCTATCTAGCCCAGTCTGGCAAGCTCTCAGTCTTCATGTTCAGCCTTCCAAGAGCTGAGCTGACAGGAGTGCACCCACCCACCCTAGACTCCATTTCTCAATGAGAGCTGTAGAGCTCTCAAGATCAGGCTAGGTGAGAAGTATTATTGTAGCTTCTGTTGGGCAACATAACGTAACTGGGACACCTACAGAGGTGAGACTGTAGAGGCGCTCATCCCCACACATTCTGAGTTTGCAGCCTTTGAGCCGCTCTCCCCTATTCTTCCATGACAAGAGCACTGACTTCTGTCTCTACAACAGCATCTCCCTCCAGGAGTCCAGGACTCTATCCTGCATCCTACAGCTTTATATAAATACAAGAGCATCAAAAGAAGCCATAAGGAAGTTGGGAGCACAGGGGACAGATGTGGGGTGAGCCAGGTCCCAGGTTACAGACCAGGCTGCTGCAGAGTGATGGCTGTGGGCGACACCTAACCTGCCCCACTGGGCCACGAGTCAACACAAACGCTACCTGGATACCAGAGAGGCTGCTATGCCCATCCCCGCCTTTCCACTGGGCTGCACACTTACTCTTTCCTGCTGAAAAATCTGTATATTCCATGAAGCCAGTACACAAAACACTACAGCTGGTTCTTTCAGATATCCCATTTCATGAGTGAATTGTGACATTTGAATTCAAAAACAAATGTGTTTTTATACTCTGGGTTTTTTTGTTTGTTTGTTTGTTTTTTCTTCTTAACCCAGCTCCATCTGCCAGAAGTACAAAATGAGGTACAAGGGCTATTTCAAATTTTTTCCTATCGTGTGTGTGTGTGTGTGTGTATATGGGTGGAGAATATGCACATGTGTGCAAACATGTATGATATGAGGGGTTAACAGCAGGTGCCTTTCTTACTCCACCTTAAATTTTGAGACAGGGTCTTCAACTAAACCCAGAGATCATCCATTCAGTCAGGCTGGTC
The DNA here is from genome assembly GCA_026225945.1 of Cricetomys ansorgei. Classification (NCBI taxonomy): domain Eukaryota; kingdom Metazoa; phylum Chordata; class Mammalia; order Rodentia; family Nesomyidae; genus Cricetomys; species Cricetomys ansorgei. The sequence continues at coordinate 3,296,044 of JAMJFZ010002461.1, forward strand.
AGCAAGCCCCAGAGACCCTACTGTCCCTCCTGCACTGAGATTGCAGGTACAAATAGCTGTGCCCAACTTTTGATTTTTATAGGATGCTGGGGATTTGAACTCAGGTCCTTATGCTTGTGTGGCAGTTGCTTTACTGACGGAGCCATCTCACTAGTCCCTCATTTTTAATTTTTCAAATAGCTGTGTTTAAAAAGTAAAAAGAAACAGATAAAAAGAATGTAAGGGCCTGGAGAGAGGCTCAGCACGTGGTGCTGTGTGGGTGGTCCCACTTTCAACCTGCAGTAGTTCAAGTAATTGTTCTTATTTCAATAATATAATTTTTATTAAAAATAGTACCCTCCAGAGTTCAATTTACACAAAAAATTTGCAATGAAGTACTTTACTTTCTTGTTTCCATACTGAGAAATTTGGAATGTAATTTAAACTTAGTACATGTCAGTTCAAAAAATGAAATTCTTGAACAATATCCTGAGTTCATGAAATATATAGTATAGAAGAGACCTACAGACTGTGTTGAGCTAACTGTATTCAGAGTCTCTAAGCAGATGAAACCAACATCTTTTATATTAAAATAAATTAAGTGGCACGAAATAAAACTTTTAATTTTGGCCATGTTAGTCACATGTGACTTGGTAATAGCTCGGTCTAGAAGCACGGGTAGAACTCAGAGCTTTATATAATGAAGTTCAAATGGTTGGGACGCGTTGGAGAGATGCACAGAGTACTTAATCACTCAAGGTAGGTCCCAGCTCAAGAATGTTGTATGAAGTTACTAGCTTTTCAGTACCAGCTTCAAAATTCTAGGATTTGGGGACTGGAGAGACAGCTCAGCAATTAAGAGGGCTGACTGCGCTTTCAGAGGACCGAGTTCGGTTACCCGTACCCACTCCAGGAGGGTCGGTCCAGCTTCAGCGGCTCCATCCCCGACTTCCGGAGTCCGTATAGACCTTCAAACATATACGCGTATATTCATTCACACAACACATGCATAAACAAAAGTAATCTTTCTTAAAGGAAAATTTTAATTTCCAGAAATCCAGTGGCTGAGAAAACAGCAGACCAGATCCCGCAGCCCCCCTCCAAAACAAAACAAAAAAAAAAATAAAAAATCACCTCATAAGAAAGATCAAGTTTCCATCTACACGGGAGCACTGTTGGGCCCACCAGGAAGGCAAGAGCTCCCCGCCTCCCAAACACCTCAGCGAAGGGCTGACTGGCGTTTCTCTCATGCTGTTGACCTGGCTTCCTGTCTCTGCTAATCCAAGATGTGATTACATTGAATTGCCTTCTAAATCTGTTATGTACTTCATATGCAATGCCCTCACTATTGAGTCTGAATATAACTGCAGTAAGATACACTAATTGATTCGTTTAATTTTATTTTCCACTCTTTGAGTTGAAGCCTTTGGGACTTGCTGTGTAAAGGAATATGTAAATTGGGAGTTGGCCGCAAGAGCTCTAGGCGGTTTTTCTTCAGCAGGACTCCAGCATTACTTGGAAATGCTTGAGGGTAATTTCAAGGCAATCGGCCTCTACTTGTACATCTACGTGATTAAATCCTGGTGCGTACAGAGATACACGTACAAAATGCACTCAAAATCAACTCGTTATTAATTGGTGATGGGTATCAAAGAATGATTGCACTTTTCTCATGATTTATCTGGTGCTTGTGCTAAATATAAAGTAGAACGAGAAAGTTATGAGTTCGCGTAGCTTTCCACAGAAGAAATAAAGCAGAAGCGAGTTGCAAAGAGAAATCAGTCACCACCAACACTCGAGCAGATATAGGAAGGTAGCTCAGTGGCAAAGCCCCTGCGGAGCATACCCCAGCATGGGCAAAATACAAAGAAATAATTTTAAAATACCAATAATTGCCCACCCACTGATTGGTTGAGTCCATACACCCAGCACCTACTCTGAAGTAGGACCAACCTGTCTACTATTACTCTAGTCGGTTCTAACCGTGGAACACCTGCGCTCAGTATTTTAACTGGACTATTCCTTTATGGATTCTGTTAGAAACTTTCAGAAAGGGGCTAAGAAGATGGCTTGGTAGATTTTAACACTGACTACTTTTCCAGAAGAAAAGTAGCCATTTCCAACACCACTCATGGCAGCTCACAACCATCCGTAACTCTAGTTCCAGAATCCGATGCCCTCTTCTGGTATCTGAGGGCAGTTCATGCAAGTGGTGCGTGGACTGCACGCAGGCAGAACACCCGTATGACTAAAACAAAAACAAACACATCTCAGAAAAGTTTAAGAAAAGAAATTCCATGACCCTTAGTCCTCAAGAAACTACTTGCTTTTCATAAGATTATTTTGAAAACAGAGATGATACTCATCAGAAGCACTGGGTGCCTTTTCAGAGCACCAGGTTTGTTTCCCGGCTCTCACACGGAGGCTTACAACCATCTGTAAATTCAGTTTCAGGGAATCTGACTCTCTCTTCTGGCCTCCACAGGCACCTAACACACATGTGGTACACAGCCATACATGCGTGCAAAACACCCGTACACACAGAATGATAATAACAATAATTTTACTAGAAACTTTCTGAGAATGTAGACAATAAAACACATTCCTTGTATTTCAAGAGTTTCAAATGTAAAGACAATGCTTTAAGAATTGAGAGAAAAATTATACATCTTTTAAACCTCCCAAAAATGTAGTTGTCTGTGTTTGTTGTTCACAAACCCTGCTGCAGTGCGTGCATGCACAAGAGGCAGAGGACAGAACCGGGCTGATTTTAAAATAACGCTGTTCTTGGTCCTCAGCTTCCTCCTTCCAGACAAACGGCACTTCTCCGGGTTCAGGGAAGATCACGGAGTCCGCGGTGTGAATGTAATCTCTCGGGGTTGTTACTGTTTCTTCCCAGCGTGTGTCCCACACGATAACAGCTCTGCAACTTCACCTCAGTTAATACATCGCAGTATGCGCAAACCATAGCTTACAGGAAATTGCTAGACTATTGGTGTCATGGATGAGGAAATCAGTACATGAGAGAGCCAAGCTCTAGACAACTGACAAAATGAGAAGCCAGGGAATGGAGTTTGTCTGCTTGTTGAGATAATGTTAGCACTGTGAACCCATGAGTGAGCTTTCCCAAGGCAGAAGACACATGAAAGTGGGCTAGTAGCCTCAGCAGTCAAAAGGGGGCTTTCTTGAACTGAAATATCATGGGGAAATGAGATGAGCTTTTTAAACACGCTGTGTGAGCAGCTTTAGAATTTGACTTTGATTTTAAAGGTGAAGACATCTATGTTGGCCAGCTGGGGCTGCCATAGCAAAACATAACAGACCGGGTGACTTAACAGAAACTCTGTGTCTCGGTTTCAAAGACTGGCAAGATTCAGACTCTTGTGAAGACTCCATCCTTGGCTTGCTGATGATCACCCTCTTGCATTCTATTGACACTGGACGACTGGCTCTCTTGCAGCAGGTACCCTGGCTTCCCTGAGTTGCTTCTCATGGGGCCTTTGATGAGTTTGTCAGAGGTTCTGCACTGGAGACCTCTGACTGCAGCTGGCCAGCTTCTCTGTTGAGACTATATACTCTGTAGGATGGTCCTCTTTGGTGAGTTCAGCCACCCCCCAGGAGGTTCCTTTCCACTTACTCTTTGCTCCGAACTGACGTAGCCATAGTCTTTCAACCCATCTCATCGAGAGTCAGGCTTCAGTACTTATGTCTACAAAATTCCTGGGGCCACTTGCTAAATTTTTGCTGCAGCTCTCTCCTATGATGTGGGAAAGAGTCATGATACATCTCAAGGAAAATTTTATCTCCTTAACATCCTCTCTTTCCAACATTTGCACTGCCATTCTCTCCAATGCCCTCAGTGCCTTTGTGAATTCCTCATCTCTCCTTACGTAGCTTAAAGGTGGGCGTAGTGTGGATGTGTAAGCATGGCTTTCACGCTCTCCACACGCCCAGCCTCAAGGCTTGACTCCTCTCAGAATGCAGGGCATCGGAAACTTCTTATGTTATTATTACTTTAGCTCTTGACTCTTGCTGGGAAAAAAAAATGTGCATAAAAAGAGAAGCTTCAGTCGCTTTGTCTGAGAGACAGCGATCAGACTTCGTTGTTGGGTGTGGCTGAAGACTGAACTATGCCCTTCCATAAACCATGTGTCGAGGGGCCTAACTTGCAATAGGAATGTATTTAGAGGCAAAATTTTTAGGTTAAATGAGATAATAAGTGTTGGGCCTTAATCGGGTAGGATTGTAATTTATATAAATACATTGTGGTGGTTTGAATGAGAGTGGCCACCATTGGCTCAGATATCTGAATGCTTGGTCACCAGGGAGTGGAACTCTTTGATGAGATTAGAAGAATTGGGTGGTGTGGCTTTGTTAGAGGAAGTGTCATGGGGTGGGCTTTGAAGTTTCAAAAGCCGATGCCAGGACCGGTTTTCTTTCTCTTGGTCTGCGGATCAAGATGCAGCTCTCAGCTACTGCTCCAGCGCCACGTGTGCCGCCATGGCCCGCCATGATGGTAATGAACTAAACCTCGAGACGGTGAGGGAGCCTCCGATTAAGTGCTTTCTGATATAATTTTTTAAAATAAGACTTGCCTTGGTCATGGTTTCTCTTCACAACAACACAACAGTGACTCAGATACACATATGAAACACTCCTGGGACCCCCTAACCCCCAACAGTGCTCCCATGCAGATGGAAACTTGATCTTTCTTATGAAGTGATTTTCTGGGGGGGAGGGTGAGTCTAGTTCCCAACAAATCTCTCACTCCTTTCTGAACCTGCATGAGTTTGGCCTTAATTGTCCACATTCATACCAGCATTCTGGTTTTCTGAACTCCTGCCAGAATCATCCATTAAGCTCTGCTCTAAGTTTTTTTCTGATCAGTTTCTCCAAAAGTTTTCAGATTTATCCCACAAACCGATTCCATATATCTTTCAACAATACTGTAAGATCACGTCCTTGGAATGACTCGACTTCTTGGTATTAATGCTCTATGTTAAACAGCCTTCTCTCTCTCAGGTGACAAGACACCTGAGAACCATCGATATGAAAGACAGATTAATTTGGGTTCCCGGTCACCCAGCCCTACCACTGCAGGCTTGCCATGAGGCTGAACATTCCAGCAGGGTCATGCTGGGGGACAAAGTTGTTCACCTCATGGTAGCTAGGAATGGGGGTAGGGAGCATTAGGGTTCCAATATCCCCTTTGAGGGTTTGGCCCTGGGTATTCTCATTTCCTTCCACTAGGCCCTACCCTCAACAGTGCCATGGGCTGGTTGGCAGCCGGCCCTGCATGTAGAATACCCCATATTCAAACTGTGGTGTCAAGCTAGCCTGCAATATAACGGAAAGCAGGACAGCCATCCCTGTGAAAACACTATCAGCTAGTCAGTCAGACACAAAACAGTACCGCTGCTCAGCACTTTACCGCAGAGCAAGAGAGACCTGTGTCAGAACCAGCAGAAAAATCTCCAACCTGAGCCCAGTACACACCACTACACCACAGAATTCTGAGTTAAATAAGCATTTTTGTCTAAGCTATCAATTTTTAGCTGTAGCACAGAAGAAGAAAACACATAATTCCTCTAAGCAAACCCTCACAATGAAGAAGATAAAATCATTTAAGTTCCATAGATCCTAGTGGTCAACAGCAACGTGTTTGGGATCCAGCTGATTAATTTTTTAATCTAAGGAGATTCTTGAGATTCAGATATTTCTGAAACTCTCCGGGGCTGGATCTCGCAGCATCATGCGGTTGCTTACCCATTCCTGTGCACTGCTTCCAGCCCTCTGAAAACGTCAGGAGTTCTAAACTTTTCTATATCCTTACTATGCTCATATTTTAAAATGCAGTCTTAATTTCAAAGGCATCCATGACACATTATGATTTTAAAAAATAATCAAATGACATACAGATTGTTTCTTCTCAAAAGCTAGGTTCTCAACTGGGTGTCTGAGTAGAGAATTCACTTAGCTTCTAAACTGCTTCTTGCTAAACTGGTTTTACCACAAGAAGCTACAAGTAATACATAGAGCCATGGGAATTGTTTTGTATATATGTTCAATTGCCAGTATCTAAAAAGGAATAAAAAATTCAAAAGCAGATTAACTGAGCTCATTTACAATCTCCTAATTTAGCAAAACCGCTAAACTAAAGGCAATTCTATGAATTATAGCCATGTGTTTATGCTACTTTTTGATCCCATAGATAGGATTTTTTTTTCCAGCTGAACAACAAACATTCTAATATCTCTGCCCATGAAGAGGTAGAAACAAGCAGAATATTAAATACTCTCCTCTATGCATCCCCAGGGAGCCTTCTGCTGACATTACACATTGCAACAACATTGCTGGAATGGTTTATTAATGACATCAAAACAGAGTGAAAGCTACATCTAATGATAATAATAATAAAAGTTATTTATACTCTGCCTAACTGCTGGATAGCTTTAGAGGCCTTACAAAGATACACTTAGAACACATGCAGCACAAAACGAAAACAGAACAAACTGCATTCAGAGATGAGAAGAGATCAGAGTGATATGTTTCATGGAAGCTGAACTTCAGACCACTGCTCAGTGAGTCTGAATTTGCACACATTTATATACTCTTTTTTTCCAGATTTTGAAAGATATCCATGAGCATGCCAAGCCATCATTTCAGGTCAAAAGTAAATTCTGACTTTAAAAAAACAAAAAACCAACAAACTTAGACAAACAAACAAACAAAAATATTCACTATTCCCAAACTAAGACCCAGTGCCACTTGGCATTCCCAGTGTTCTGTAAGAATCCCACCCCTAATCCTCAGTTCTGGAAAAGGAAGAATGATTCAGCAGGAGAAACACAGATGGTTTGAGATGGTTTGTGCACTTGTAAATTCTACCCAGTGGCTACACACACACAATAGTGTCTTCCTGGTCCCCACGCCCCTACATCTGAGCTGAAACATGAATACTTAAGTATGCTCCAGGCTAAATAACACTAAAAACACATATTCGTGCAAACTCTTCGTGAAAACAGACTTTACATACCCAGCTAAAGGTGAGCTCCCAAACTGGAACGTGTTTTTCTATCCTGGGCACTCTGCCCTCGCTCACCCTTGCTCCTGCCATGCGGTCCCCACCATGGGTGGATTGTACCCTTAAACCATGGGCCAAAATGAACTCATCCTTCCATAATATGTCGGCATTTTGACACAACAACAAGAAAAGTAGATAATCTCTAGTTTTAAATGTCAAGTATCTAAGGCCTTCAGAATATTTATGCACAGAATGCACTAGAAATCTTGTGGTTGCAAGTACAGAAAACAATGACCCTGGGAGAAAGACCCCCTCTTTACCTCTGTGTATGAATACTAATATCAGGAGAGTCCAGTGACCAAAGTTATTGCCTATCCCTGACGTAATCATTGTGCCCAAGACTGTGGAGTACTTTCTCAGATCCAGCATGGAGTTGTCTCTAGAAATTGTAATAAAAGTAAAAAAACAATGGTTTTATTTTGTTTTATAAATAGTTAACTCATTTGTCTGCTCCATATCATAAGCATTTTAAGGATAGAAATTAAATATCATTAGGCTCTGAACCCTCAGCACCTAGAATAATACATGAACTATAGCAGGCATTTAATGAATGTCTGATTAATGAAGCATTAATATTCTAGATCATTTCTCTCCTCTCTCTCTCTCTCTGCCACTTATTAGTCCTTCTCTGTCCCCAACACCCGCCCCTCAGCTGCACATTCTTGTAGTTCTCTGAGGTTAAAGATGACCCATCAACAACCAGCCTTGTCAACTATGAAATCTAGGAGGTTAGTACAAAAAGTTCAGTAAATCCAATGAAAAACTTATAGGGTAGCCAATGTTGGATAAATTCACAATGGAAGACCTTAGAGATGTGTTCTCAGGTGTAAAGGATTAACTGTGCAGCCCCTGATTTTATTTTATTATTTCCAGTTAGCCTCTGACTTAAAGTGCTCTTTTTGTAGTCAATCTAAAAATTATACTTAACTCAGAAACATTTACAAATTTCAAGCTTCTATCAGGCACCTGAAAATTTACTGCTGCAAAATATTCTCTTAGTACAGTTTATGATCTCACCAGAAAATCTGATTGAATTATCCCAAGGTAATCTCGGTCTCCCTGCTTGTGAATCTACATTTAACTAATGGGAAGCTTCATTGAGGTTGCTAAGAGGCAATGTTGATTATAGACACAGAAAAATATACAAGCTGAAATAATGCTGACACTTTTAATCTAAAACATGCCCTTCTAAACAGGGTTTCTGTTCCAATTAGGATGGTTTAGTGCATTCAATAACTAAAGAGGTGTATGTGTGTGTTCATGTATATATATATTTGTGTGTGTGTTTGTGTGTATGTGTGTGGTCATGTGTATATGTGTGTGTTCATGTATATGTATGTGTGTGTGTTCATGTGTATATATGTGTGTGTGTGTTTGTTCATATATACATATATATGTGTGTTTGTGTTTGTGTGGTCACGTGTATATACATGTGTGTGTGTGGTCATGTGAATATGGGTGTGTGTGGGTGTGTGTTAATTTATGCTGTGTTTCTATTTCTGTTATAACAAAAGGACTGGAACTCACAATGACCTGCCTAAGACAGAACTGTATTTCTTTCTCACAAAAAATTTGAGCTGGAGGATCCAGAGCTGTTGTAATAACCCCATCAGCATTGGAGATTTCTTTTTTCATAGTGTCACTTTTTATAATTTCATATATATATATTTTTCCATATATATGTGTGTGTATACATATGTGTATGAATATATATGTGTGTGTATATGTATATGTATGTGCATGAGTGTGTGCATATATATGTATGTGTATATGTGTGTGTTCACATATATATGTGTGTATGTGAATGCATATACATGTAAACATTGCATCCCACACCTCCTCTTCCCCATCCAACTCCTCTCTCCCCTTACAAATTCATGATCTCTTCTTTAATTATTATTGTTACATGTATTATACATATGTAAATATATACATATGTGTATATATAACTTTTTATGAACTTAATTTTTCTTTAAATTTTTCATACATGTGTACAGTATGTTTCGATCATGCCTACCCTCATTACCCTTACACTCCTCCCTGACCCCTCCCCCTCAACATCTCCCTCAACTTTTTCTTCTTTTTATAACACACTGAGTTCAGTGCAGCTCATGTGTGAAGAGTTATAGGACCATCCAACAGAGCATGGACAATCTCCCAGGAGCCACACCCCTGGAAAAAAAAAAACCTGACAATCCTTTCCCAGCAGCCTTCAAATGTCACTGTGCTTCAGCTCCCCCTCCATGCTGAAATATTGATCGGACTCATACTATATTGGTCTTGTGCAGACAACCATATCTGATATGAGCTCACAAGAGCGTCCATCCTGTTATGTCCGGAAGGTCACTATTTTGCAGCTCTCCTCTCCATCCTCAGATTCTTGCAATCTTTCCACTGTCTCTTCCAAAATGTTTCCTGAGCCTTTTGACGCAGGAGTGTGATATCCGTTTAGGGCTGAGCATTCTACAGACACTTATTCTCTGTACTTTGACCAGTTGTGAGACCAAAAAAAAAAAAAGATTGCTGATGAGAGCTAAAATCTGTAATTTTCCAGTGTGTAAATGCTAGTTAATAGGACAGAAGTTTCCTAATCAGTATTAACTTGATTTCTCTATGGTCTGTGACAGGAAGTTGTGGTATCTTTAGCAACAAGATCTTCCAAGAGCAACGCCAATAGCCTGTATCATTTTAGAAGTTATCCAAAAACTTCTGACAAACAGCTCAAAGGGAATACTTCATAGCTGACACTGAGTTTTCTTGTTTGATGAACTATGGGTTCTGGGAGAAACATTATATCCTTGTGTAGTATAATTCCAATCAAACCCTTTAGATAGATAGATAGATAGATAGATAGATAGATAGATAGATAGATAGACGATAGATAGATAGATAGATAGATGATAGATAGATGATAGATGATAGATAGATGATAGATAGATAGATTATAGATAGATGATAGATAGAAAGATAGATAGATAGATAGATGATAGATGATAGATAGATGATAGATGATAGATAGATAGATGATAGATAGATAGATAATATATGGAACCTATAAACCTGTAGATTTCCATATAACTTCTTCAAACATCCTGGTATTAGTCAGACACCCCCCCCACTCTTCCTACATTTTATCCTCCCATCCCCCTCCCATTTAGCTCCCCTATTATTCTTTTTTCCCCTCCCTACTCCCTGGATTCTACTACTCCCCTCCATGAAGCTCTCTATTCCATATTCTACTCCACTGGCCCATTTTTACTTCCCTCGCTTCCACAGGTATCACAAACTGAGCACACAAACCAAAAGATTTGAATTTATGCTAAACAATAAAGAGAGCACATATAATGTTTGCCTTTCTGGAACTCAACTCTTTTAACTTCTGAAATGAGACCCAGTGTCTCTCAATCAAAAACCTTCCTCGGGAGAAATGAGGTTCACATTCCAGCCAGCAGGAGGCAGAACAAATCTATCAGCAGATTTTATCCAGGTTCTTTGAGTGCATGCTATATAGAGATTATTATAGAGCATCCATTATTGCTCTTGATGCATTGTCAGATCTAATTGGTTTGGTCATAGCTAGCCACAAGGGAGGTCCAGCTATACGTGTGTGTGTGTGTGTGTGTGTGTGTGTGTGTGTGTGTGTGTGTGTGTGTGCTCTTTACAAGCTGTTCACTAGATTAGTTACTTTTCTGTTTCTGTGATATAAAACACCATGATGAAAGGTATCTTAAGGAAGATAGAGTTTATTTGGCTTATTGTTCCAGAATTAGAGTCTGTGATGGTGGCGTGGAGGTTTGCAATAAGCAGCAAGGATGGCAGGAGGGACAGAAGCTGAGAATTCACATCTTGAACTGCAAGCAGAAAGATCCAACAGGAAATGGCCAAAGGATTTTCATCTCAAAGCCTGACCCCAGTGACATATTTTCACACAGGGCCACACCTCCTAAATCTCCCCAAATGGCGCCACCAACTGGGAACCAAGTGTCCAAATGCCCAAGCCTATGTGGGGCATCCTTATTCAAAGTGCTCAGAACCAAAAGCATCAAAATACAGATGTAAAAATTAATGAGCAGAATTGACTTGGTTGTGGGGGTCTCTGAGAAGTCACACGAGGATGTCTGGAAGCTGGAGAACCAGAGAACTCAGTAGCATAGCTCTCAATCCAAGACCAAGCCAATAGAGCTAGGTAAATAGACACTGCAATTCTCAGTCTGGTCATAAGCCTACGAGCTGAGGCAAGGGAGGGAAGGGCCACACTGTGTTCTGAGTGCAAAGCCATAGACCCTGAAGTTTTGAAAACCAAGAGCAGGAGAGAGCCACTCCAGCTCTAAAACATAAAGAGCAAGAACACCACCATCACCACCCCATGCTTTTGATCCATCTGACACCCAGCTGGCTAGGTGCTGCCCACATTGAGGGCAGACCTTCCATTCCCAACAACAGAATTTGAAAAGAAGGAATCAAAGATCCCATAGCAGTCTAAATCCAAGCAAGCTAAGTTCCATTTGGTTTTAAGTTAGAGAATAATCTCTGGATCAATATTCTGTCCTCAGGGCCCACGGCTCTCCATCTCCGTGTCTATTGAACAGGGAAAAGCAGAAAACCATCAAATTGTGGCTTACTTTCAGTGCCAATCTGAGATATCTCTGCTTAATTCTGTAAGAAATGGGAAGCTGATAGAATGTAGTCATCTTTTTTTATTTTTCTTCAGAACATAAAAGCATCATATAGAACTGACTGAAATATAAATAAATACTACTGTGCTGCCTTACACAAAAGGTTGTGTCATCTAACTGCTAGTGCCGGATATGTGTCACCTCAGGGAAAACTACAGAATCGAGCCACTCAACGGGGGTAGGGCCACATTCAGAGACTGCTGTCTTAAACACATGCTAAAGATATTTTAGCAATTTTATTGAAGTGTGACAGGCATACTATAAACTATGTGCATTCAAACAGCACATTTGTTCTTAATATATAATAAACCAACATTTAAGTTTTGACATAAATATACCCTTGTGGTTCCATAACAAGATCAAAATCATGCACACACTTTCAGTACTTATATTAATTTAATCACACGGTATGTGTGGTCTTTTATTAGCTTCTTTCCTTCAATGGAGGACCTTCAAATTTCCAACCATGTTGTTATGAATTCATTCTTTTTTATTGCCAAGCAACGCTTTATTGTTTCTTTAGCTAACCACATGTTGATGAGCGTTTGGGCTATTTCTTGTTTGAGGTTGTAACAATCAAAGCTGACATGAACTTGTATTTGAGTCTCCATAGATTGATTCCTTTAAGAACGAAGAGTGGGGACATTTGGTAATTAGACATTTAACTTTTAAAGAAATGCCAACTCTGCCAGAGTAATAATATCATCTTGCGTTTCCACCAGTACACGATGGATACCCCAGATCCCACCCAACCATTGACACAGTGGGTCAGTTCAGATACTTTAACATGTACATAGAGGTAGCTACTGGGATTCGGGTTTGCATTTCCCTGATGACAGTGACATCGAGCATCTTCACAGGTGCTCATGTGCCATCTGTGTGGCTTCTGTGGGAAAGAGTCTGTTCAAATAGTTTGTCTACTTTTTGTAAGGTTCATTAGCAGTGGTGATGGTAGTAAATTCCAAACATGCTTTGTATATTCTGGATACAAGGTCTTTTTTCAGACATTCAATATGCAAATATTTTCTCCTAGTCTGTGATGTCTTCTTATTCTCTTTTAATACTGTTTTATAATAATCTAACATTAGTTTTCTTCATATATCATGGTTTTAATGTTGCTTAAAATATTATATTTCTAACCCATGATCACAATGACTTTCTATTTTTATTCTGTAGTTTTTAGAGTTTTGGATTTTACATTTATGACCATAGTCTATTTTTATCTGATTCTAGTCAATGGTGCAAGCTTTGTATCCAAGTCTCTTGTTACATATGTATATTTAACCATTTTAGAAATGTCTGTTAAGAGAAACCATCCTTTCCCCTCTATGTTCCTCTTAGAACACAGAAACAGTATCAATTGCCCGCATATGTGTGTCAATTTCTAGACTCTCTACTTGATTCCGTTAATCAATATGTCTATCATTACACCAAAGCCACATTTTCTTGATTAATAGAGCTTCACTGCAGATGATTTTAGATTCAGCCCTCCAACCTTGTTCTTTGCCAATGGCGTTTCATCTAGTCTACTTCCTTTTCATTTCCATATGGATTTCCAAATTGACTTGTCAATTTCTACAATATGCCTGTTGGGATTGTGTTAAATACGTGGATTGATTTGGGCACAATTAATATGCTAATATAGTCTTCCAACTCATAATCAGAGTATATTTCCATTTAGTTATGCCTCCTTTAATTTATCTCAGAGTAATATATAATTATCAGTGTATAGATTTTGCACATCTTTTGTCAGATTTGTCCCTAGGTATGTCATATATCTTACTCCATTTAAAGTAGCATTTTATGATCATTTTAATTTCTAGGTTTTCCTTGTTAGTATCTAGAAATCAGGTATGCTCTGGGAAACTACACATAAATGAAATTTTCATAGAATATATAGGACCAAGTAACATATAAAGGCAGACCTATTACAATTACACCTGACTTCTCAATGAAGACACTGAAAGCCAGAAGGGCTTGGACAGATGTTCTGCAGACCTGAAAAGACCACAGATTCCAGCCTAGGCTACTATATGCAGCAAAACTTTTGAATTACAATATATGGAGAAAGAAAGAGATTCCAGGATAAAACCAAATTTACACAATATCTATCTACAGGAGGTTCTAGAAGGAAAACATCATCCCAAAGATGTTAACTGCACCCAAGAAAACACAAGGAATACATATTCTCAGAACAATAAATCAAAAGAGGGACAGAAAGAATCACACCCTAACAATAAAATAACAGGAATCAACAAACACTGCTCATCGATAACTCTCAAACACCAATGGTCTCAATCTCCCAATGAAAAGACACAGACTAACAGAATATGAAAACAGAATCCATTCTTTTGCATCCAAGAAACACACCTTAACATAAAAAATAGACATCACTTCCAGCTAAATCTATGGAAAAAGGTATTCTAAGCAAATGGACCTAAGAAACAAGCTGATGTAGCCATTTTAATATCTGACAAAATAGACTCCAAACCAAAACTCATCAGAAGACACAGGAAAGGACACCACACACTCAAACAAAAAATCCACAAAGAGGACACGGCAATTCTTAACATCTATGTCCCAAACACAAAGGCGCCCACCTTTGTAAAAGAAGTACCAGTACAGCTTAAATCACATATTGACCTCACACAGTGACAGCGGGAGACTTCAGTTCTCTACTCTCACTGAAAGACAGGTCATCCAGACAAAAGCTAAACAGAGAAATGCTGGAGCTAACTGACATTATAAACCAAATGAACCTAAAAGATATTTATAGAACATTTCACCCAAACACAAAAGAATATGCTTTCTTCTCAGCAGCTCATAGAACTTTTTCCAAAATTGACCACATATTCAGACACAAAGGAAATGTCAAGAGACACAAGAAAATTGATATAACACACTGTATTTAATCTGGCCACAACAGATTAAAGCTGGATATCAGCAATAGAAAGCCCACAAATTCATGGAAACTGAACAACTCACTAATGAATGAAAAATGAATCAAGACAGAAATTAAGAAAGAAGTTTAAAATTTTTTAGAATTGAATAAAAATGAAAACACAACATTCCCAAACATGTGGGACACAATGAAGGTAGTTCTAAGAGGCAAGTTCATAGAACTGGGGACCTACATAAAGAAATTTGAGAGGGCCCATACTAGCAACTTCACAGCACACCTGAAAGATGAGAACAAAAAGAAATCATTCCTAAAAGGAGTAAATGGAAAGAAATAATCAAACTCAGGGCAGAAATCAACGAAATAGAAACAAAAAATATAAATAATCAATGAAACAAAGAGTTGGTTCTTTGTAAGATTGACAAACCCTTATCTAGAAAACAGAGAGAGAAGATCTGAAAAGATGAAATGGGAGCCATAACAACATATACTGAGGAAACCCAGAGAATTGTAGGACATACTTTAAAAATCTGTACTCCACCAAATTGGAAAATCTAAAAGAAATGGATAATTTACTTGATACACCTACCAAAGTTAAATCAAGATCAGATAAGCAATTTCAACAAACCTGTCTCCCCTAGTGAAATAGAAGCAGTCATTAAAAGTCTCCCGCCCCCAAAAAGAAGATCAAAGCCAGGAGGTTTTAGTACAGAATTCTACCAGACTTTCAAAGAAGAGTTAATTCCAATGCTCCTCAAATCATTCCACAAAATAGAAACAGAATGAATATTGCCCAATATATTTTATGAGGTCATAGTTACTTACCCACAAATGACCCAACAAGGAATAAGAATTACAGACCAATTTACCTGATGAATATAGATGCAAAAATTGTCAATAAAATACTTACAAACCAAATCCAAAAACACATCAAAAAGATTATCCACTATGATCAAGTAGGCTTCATCCCAGAGATGCAAGGATGGTTCAACATACCGCAAATCAACAAATGTGATCCATCATATAAACAAACTAAAAGACAAAAACTATGTGAGCATCTCATTAGAGGCAGAAAAGGCCTTTGGCAAAATCCAGCATTCCTTCTTGATAAAAGTTCTGGAGAGATTGGGGATACAAGGGACATACCTAAACATAATAAAGGCAATTTACAGCAAGCCCATGGTCAACATCAACTTAAATGGAGAAAAACTCACAGTAATTCCACTAAAACCAGAAACAAGACAAGGTTGTCGACGCTCTCCGTACATACTCACTGTAGCACTTGAAGTCATCACTAGAGGAATAAGACAACTGCAGGAGCTCCAGGGGTGCACATAGGAAGGAGAAGTCAAAGTGTCTATATTTGCAATGATATAGTATATGTAAGTGACCCGAAAAATTCTACCAGGAAACTCCTACAGCTTATAATCACTTTTTAGCAAAATAGCACACTAAAAAATTAACTCACAAAAATCAATAGCTTTCCTATATACAAATTACAAATGGACTGAGAAAGAAATCAAGGAAACAATAACCTTCACTGTAGCCTAAAAAAATATAAAATATCTTGAGGCAACTCTAACTAAGCAAGTGAAAAACTTGAATGATAAAAACATTAAGACACTGAAGAAATAAACTGAAGATGTTAAGAAGATGGGAATATCTTCCATGCTCATTGATCAGTAGGATTAATATAGCAAAACTGGTCATCCTACCAAAGGCAATCTACAGATTCAATGCCATTCCCATCAAAATTCCAACACACTTCTTTATAGATTTTGAAAAGACAATTTTCAGCTTCAGATAGAAAATGAACAGG
>JAMJFZ010002461.1:3317500-3527500 GCA_026225945.1 Cricetomys ansorgei
AGTCCAAGAGAAAACCTTATAGACAACTGAACCACAGAGAGTGATGTAGTAAAAGTTTGAACAAGGATCTGAAGTTGCACACCCAAAAAAAGAAAAAAAAATATGGCTCAGCTGGGAAGAATGGAAGAAAGACATCAATTAAGTGCAGTTTACAAAAAGTAAACAAACGTTAGCGTTGAGGTAGTTGACTTAGAAAGTCCCCAAGACAAGCTAGGAATTGATGAGGTAGAGGGTAAGATTTTGGCCAAGGGCTGCGGCTCTTGTTCCAATGAGCTGCCTGTGACCAAGATTTTATAAGGTGTGAGGCTCTATATAAAGGATCTCTCAAAATCAATGTTTGTCCTTGGCATGTTTTCATCCAAAAGTGAAAGCTAATCATTTTTAACTCATTGGAGATTCTCCTAATTTCACAGTCAATGAAACACGGGTTTCACTGCAAGCCAGAAGTTGAATTTCACAAAGGTTTAAGGGCAAGTTCAAGTTGCTGTGTCAGTGAATCTCCAACCATGAGATGTGGTATGCTGATCTGCCTGCCACAGCAGAATAACCTCAGTGCGGGGTGACTCCCGACCTGACGGACACCCCAGGAGAGTACAGGTCCTCAGTGCCAGCCCACATCACAACAGAGTTCTCCAGCATCTTAAACTTGATCCTTTTCTCTGGTTTTCTGATATTTTTAATCTATTTTTTAATATGTCTTTCAAATATATTTTAGAGACTTGGTGACCTTTTATGAAAGAATGCTTACGATGCTCCTCAGTAAGCTTATGCTTAATCAAGTTTAAGGGTAGTAGTTTGAATGAAAAAATGTCCCCACAGTCTAAGGCATTTGAACACTTGGTGGGCAGGTGGTGGTCTGTTTGAGGAGCTTAGGCTTTGTGTGGCTGACATCACTGTGCCTGCTGCCTATTGTCTCCAGCATTATGGACTCTACTTCTGAACCATAAGCCAAAATAAATTCTTCCTTAAGGTGTTTTAGCACAGGAACATAAAAGTAACAACTAACACAGTGTGTGTGTGTGTGTGTGTGTGTGTGTGTGTGTATGTAAGTGAGTGTGTAGAATGACAGTTTAAAAATAAAGTTTTCAAATATTTTATGTAGTATAAAATACTTTTACAAGTAACAGCATTTTATATTAGTAATACATTACACATAACAAATACATATATACGACTCTATAAAGACAGCTATCTGAGCATTTCCATTCTGTTGGTTACAGAGACATCTGGATATCTACATTAGAGCTTCATTACAACTTCTCCCAGTGCAAGGTCTCTTCAGCCCTTGTCAAGGTGTGCAAACAGAAGCTCAATGAAAGAGAAGGGTTCTAAACTAATACAAGACTTTTAGTCAAACACTGATCATACTCAGGAGAGTCCAAGAGATTCCCCAGAATACTGTAGGCTATTGCTGCTGCCCTTTGTTGCCTTCCAGAACTTTCTGAAGGCAAGACCCTATTGCTGAAGATGCCACACACTTCAGATAAAAGACTTGGAGTAATTGAGCAGGAACTGACCTGGAAATTTCTCTTAAGGCAAGCTCTCATAGTATCTGAAGGTGTGATAGAAGTTCCCAAGGGAGAAGAGCAGTTTTATCCAGCTGTGATGCCTGTAGAACACAACAATGTCCAGGATGACAAGCTATCTCCGGTGATGCAATAGTGGCATTTATACCTTTGGGGTAAACAACAACTGTCTAATTAGACCTACGGCCCACTCAATAGGAAGGAATTCATGCCTGGTATATAAACCTAGACAACTGCCTGTGACTGGTGAGGTCACAGGCCCTTGAGGAGAAGCTACTGACACTTTGCCAAACCAGAATAATATCTAGCTGCATTCTAAATACCTATTCTTATTCATACAGATAAGTGTATCTCTCACCCCTCCTCAAAGAACCTTCTTTTTGCATCATATAGAGATCATTTCAGAAATCCATGAGAACAACTGCATTTTGCATATGGTCTCCAACCCCAATAGACACATCTACAAAACAACCTCCACACCTAAGGCTCCGGGAACATCACAGAGGAGTGGGTGGAAATACTGAAGCAGGCAGATGACCAGGATGTCTGCTGCAAGATAGTGTCTTCTATGTATGATGGGGAAGCTGCACCCATGAAATCTAAACAGGGTGGTCACCTAGATACGACCTTCACAATGACAGCACATGACAATATGAATGTGGGAACCCTCACAGGACCCACCCCTAGGTCAAGAACTGCAGGTAATCAATAATTGCTGAGAAAGTGAGAATCCATTTTCTCCAGGGATAATCAATAGATTATCCAATCCCAAATGGTCAGCCCTAATCACATGGGCATGCAAGCAACACTAAATGGATTCAACAAGTGGTGTGTGTGTGTGTGTGTGTGTGTGTGTGTGTGTGTCAACAATAATTAAAGAACAGTACATGGATTTGATAGGGAATTTGGGGCACAGAGGAAAAGCTGAATGGGAAATTGGGGGATTGGGATGAATAGAAAAGATATAAATACAGTGCTCCTGTATGAAATTCTTAAAGTTAATTTTTTAAAAAAAAACTTTTTAAAAAAAGTTAATTTTTTAAAAAAGCTAACCACATAGTAAAAAATAATTCCAATGAAAAATAAAAATAGTCTAAATAAGTATACACTAATAAATAGATTTAAAGCATCACACAACAAGTGAAAATACAAAAGAGAAAAGTCTCATAACCTAGAAAGTCTTCTACATGCCTAAACCTGAAAGAATACTGGATGATTGTTCCATTTTGATTGCTGCTTTGACATTTGAAATCTTCCTCCCTCACCCTCCCAAATTCTGATATTACAGACATGCATCACCCCACCCGGGTAGGAATATTGTTTTGAAAGGTAAAATTCTAATGGCTTCAGAAGCAGGAAGGACTCCACAGAGCAAACACATGAACGGAGCACCAAGCCCAGCTTATTGCCCAGTAATGTTGCTGAGACTCCACTGTGAAGCTTGGGCTCCTGGGAAGGACCCCGAAGTCAGTGCCCCCATGAGGACTTTTCTGAAACCTTCTCAGCTTGAGAATCTGAGCTCATGGCTGCCTTTAAGGCTTCCAACCACTGAGACGCGATTGAAAAGGAAAAACACTGAAAGGTAAGCTTCCTATTGCCGGCCACCCTCCTGTCTCCTCCCAGTAACCAAAAAGGAAACAGCCATCCTATACCTACATGTCTCCTTGGATTTGTCATACTGGAGTAAAGACAGCATAAGGAGAAACAGACACAAGTAGCCTCCAAACACCTAGCTCCATGACACACAGCCTCCATTAACAATCAGAACCCGGTATGATCAACTGGAATTAAGCCTAGTGATGAGCAATCGGTAAAAGAAGCACACAGCAATCCCCCAAACAAGGAGTCAAACACTGGAACCAGAAGACTGCATGTACTTTGATCTCACTGGAGAGACCTCTGCCAACTTCCTCTCATTGCCCAGAGCAAACCCACAGGACCTGCCACCCAGTCCCTCGCTCACAACTTCATGGTCCAGCTGGATATGGGGACTATATCTTATCTTGAAGCTTTCCAGGTCACTGGGACTTTTATTGGAGGACTAACTGCAAAGTTGAGTGCGTGTCTAGGAGAGGTCATTCTGCGGATAGCACGCCACCATGTGGGTATGGTGGTCAGAGGACAATTTGCAGAGCTGATTCTCCCCTTCTGTCCTGTGAGGAAGAACTGCAGATGTCAGTCTTAGCAGTAAGTGGCTTTATCTCCTGAACTGTCTGGCCAGCCAGATATTTTATCTCTTGAAAACCGTCTGTTTCATTAGTTCATCTGTGAATTGGGCTGTTTGATTTCTTATTGTTTGTTTTTGTTTTTGTTTTTGTTTTAATCTCTGTATACTTTTTCCTCTAACTTGTTCAGAACTTCAAGTCTTGCATTAAGGTCTTTGATCCAGTTGGAGCTGGGTTTGTACAGGGCCAGAAGTAGAGATCAATTTTCATTCTTCTTCATGTGGATATCTAATTTTTCTAATACATTTGTTGAAGAGGCTGCCTTTTCTCTAATGTATGTTTTTGACATCTTCATCAAAAATCAAAGGTTGTGATTGTATGGGTTTGTATCTGGATCCTCCATTCTATTTGGCTGATTTGTGCCTGTACTCTGCCACCGCTGCCACCGCCGCCGCCCAGGAATGCAACACCCTAGCATTATTCATTTTGTTCAGGATTTGGCTATCAAGGATCTTCTACGAACCCATATAAATTTTAAGATTTTTTTTCTAGTTCTGTGAAAAGGGGCATAGGAATTCTGATAATGATTATATTTAATTTGTAGATTGTTCTTGGTCAAGTAACCATTTTCACTGTATCAATTCTTCCTATGCAGAGCATGATTTATCTCTGTGTCTTCTAGCATCTTCTTCAATGTCCTTTAGTACTTTAAAGTTGCCATAATAGACATATCTCACTTCTCTGGTTAAGTTTATTCCAAGAATTTGTTTTGTTTGTCAGCAACTATGAATGAGATTATTTCCCTGATAACATATATTCATTCCCTGTACATTCATTATTGTTATCTAGGAGAGCTACTGATTTTTGTATGTTAATTTTGTGTCCTGCCATTTGATGAAAGTATTTCTCATATCTAGGAATTTTCTGGTGGAGCCTTTAGGGCTCTGTTACATATAGAATTGTATCATCTGCAAATAAGGATACTTTGATTTCTTTCTTTGTGCTTCTTTTGTTTGCTTCTCTTGTCTTATTGCTACAGCTGTGACTTCAAGAACTACATCGAATAATCGAGGGGAAGGCGGACACTGTGTCTTATCACTGATTTTAGTGCAAATGCTCTGAGGTCCCCCTTTAATACACTGTTGGGTACAGGTTGGCTGTATATAGTTTCCATTGTGTTGAGATATATTCTCTCCATCCCTAGTCTCGCCAGGATTTTATCATGAAGAAAAGGTTGGATTTTGCCAGAAGGTTTTGCTATGTCTCTTGAGCTAAGTATGTGATTTCTGTCCTTCAGTCTGTTTATGTGATATCTTCTATTTACTGATTTACATAGGTTAAATCATCCATGATTGTCTAGAATGAAACCATTGTGACCAAGGTGAATGATCTTTGTGTGTGTTCTTGAATTCAGTTTTCAAATTTTAAGAATATTTGCATCTACACTAATCATGGAGGCGGGTTGAATACTTTTTGGTATGCTTTTATATGGTATCAAGGTAATACTGGCTTCGCAAAGAAATTGGTAGTGTTCCTTGCATTTCTACTTTACGGACAACTTGAGAAGCATTGACATTAAGTCTCCAAAGATTTGGTGACACTTGCTGGTGAACCCATCCACACCTAGACGTTTTTATAGTTGTGAGATTTTTTTTCAAATTGCTGTTTCAATCTCATTATTTGGTACACGTCTGTTTAAATTGTTTTTTATCCTGGTTTAATTTTGGCATGTCATATGTATCTGGAAATTCACTTCTTTTGGATTTCCGAATTTAGTCGAATTCACATCTTAAAGTGTATCCCTCAGATTTTCTAAACTTCACTGGATCTGTCATGGAATCCCTAATTTTATTAATTTGGGTCTTCTCTTTCTCTTTTTAGTTTGGCTAAGGGGCAAACTAACTAACTAACCAGTGAGATTTATTAATCTTGTTATATATTTAAAGAATCAATTATTAGCTTCATTGATTGTTGCTTCTTCATTTTCATTTCATTAATTTCTGTCCTGTTCTGTTATTTCTTTCCACTTACTGATTTGTAGTTTGGTTTGTTCTCGTCTCTCCAAGGCTATAATGTGCACCATTAAGCTTTGAGAGCTCTATGATATTTCAGTGTAGGTACTTGTAGGTATAAATGTCTCTTTCACTGTTTACCACAGATTTTCATCTTTGTTTGATTCGGGGAATTTTTTCTTTTTTTTTATTTCTTCAGTGATCCATCCATCACACACTGTTCAAATCCGCGCGTCTGTGTATGCTGCTGCTGTTTACTTCTGAGCTTATCCCACTGTGGTCAGGTAAATTACAAGAAGTTATTTCAGCTTTCCTGTATTTGGTGAGGCTTGCTTTTTGCCATCTCACCGATCTATTTTAAGGAAGGTTCCAAGAGCTGTGGAGAAGAATGTGCATCCTTCAGGGTTTGGATAGAGTGTTCTATGGGCGTCTGATAGGTCCATTTGATCTTTGCCGTTTAACTGAGATGTTTCTTGGCTTGTTCTATGTCGGAATGGCCTGCCTATTGGTAAAAGTGGCATGCTGAAGTCACCATTGTGCTGAAATTGATGTGTCTTTACGTTTACTGGTTTTTGTTTTATGAACTTGGGAGCGCCAGTGTTTGGTGTGTACAAATGCCTAAAATTTGTGATGTCCTCTTGACAGATGGTTCCTTTAATCATTATAAAGTGAACTTCTTTAAATCTCCTAACCAAATGTGGTTTGAAGTCTATTTTGTCAAATATTACAACAGCAAGACCTGCTTGTTTCCTAGTTTCACTTGCCTGAAATGCCATTTTCCTTCCTCTCACCCTAAAGTTGCAACTGTCTTTGAAGGTGACAAACAGACAGACCTTGTCTTTTATTCTAGTCTGCTGGTCTGCATCTTTTGATTATGGAACAGATACCATTAATATTGTTGTTACTGTTGAGGTGTGTGTTAATTCTTGTAATTCTGTCAATTTCGTGGTGTTTGTTTTCCTACTCCTTGTTTGTTTGTTGCTACTCTAGGTGGTATTCGCATGTGGACTCATAGATGTGTCATCATTCCCAAAGGACTCCGCAAGTCTCTCCTATGATAAGCCAGTTTATTGGTCATAAGTTCTTTTAGACATCTTATCATGGATATTTTTTCTTCTCCTTCCATTCTGACAGACAGGTTCTCTGGGAATGGTTGTCTGTCTCAGTTAACAATTGTTGTCAGATCTTGGAGTAACATCATTCCAGTCCTCCCGGATTTTTAAATTTTTGTTAAGACATCTGCTGTTATTTGGATGGGACTACTGTCACGTGTGACTGCATTTTTCTCACTTGCAGCTTCCAGTGTTTTCTCTTGCAGCTTTCAGTGCATTCATCTTTGGATTATAATGTGATGTGGAGGGGCTCTTCCCTGGTACTATCTATTTGGTGTTGTAAATGTGTCTTGTACTTGGATGGGCATCTCTTTCTCTACATTTGAAAAGTCTTCTACTCTAATTTATTGAAAATATTTTCTATGCCTTTGGCATGAAATTCTTTACCTTGTCTATAACCATGATTTGTGGATTTAGTGTTTGCATAGCGTCCCATAGATCTTAAATGTTATGTTTGTATTTTCCTATTAATCTATTTTTGTTGTTATCCACTTTATCCTATTTTCTCCATAGTCTGTCCTATCAGAGGTGCTTTCCACAAAGCTTCTTGTTTGACTTAGTCTAGTACCAATTCCACTGTTTAAGTTGGATTTTTTTAGAATTTTTCTCTCTTTATTGGTCTTCACTTTCATATCCTGCATTGACTTTCCTGTTTTGTTTGACTGTTTGTATTATTATACAAAAGTGTATTTGTGCCAGTTTGGCTTTTTCACATACTTATAATTGCTCTTTTGAATTCCTTGTCTTGGATTTCATATAATTTATTCTTATTGGAAGCCGTTACTATGAAATTAGTCATCTGGGAAGTAGAAGTTGTGCTGCCCTAGTTTTTCATGTTTTGGATGGTTTTGTGTTTCTGGAGTTAAATCATTGGTTGGACGTTTTTAGTCACTCTTATTTTTTCAATGGATATGTTTTCAATATTAAAGATGAATAAGTGTACAGTTGGGTTGAGGTATCATTTTCCTCTGCTATACTGCTGTTTGAGGCACCAGGCCAAGTTCCCAATACTCTACTAAGAATGGAATACTGTCTGCAAAAACAATCACTATCAAAGTGTAGGCTCACTATGAAAATACAACAATGTTCAAATAATAACTAGTTACTTCTTAACTCCAATCATTTCAGAAAGCAAAGAAACACTGACTTCACAGGTAAGTTCACAGGTGCTCATCACAGAGGAGGGTGAGAGTCCTTCAGGATTCCAGTTGAAAATGCTCCTGTGTTGTCCTTCCTGATGTTGGCCATGTGGTCTAGGACCTGTATCTAAGTTCCCCTGTGGGCTCTATCTCCAACCAGGTTTCCACCTCGCTGACTACTATAGGGATCAGATGCAAAGTATCTTCCTCATCATTGAGAGGTATTCTGTTGGCCAAATTTCATGGCGTAGTACAGGAGTCACCAACCCACTGATTCAGTGGGGCTCCTTTTGAAAATCGTATCTCATTGCTGCTGTTGTCAAGTACCTGGAGGACAAGGTTTTTCTGGTATCATCTCTCTGTTACTGTATTCATTTTTGTGTCTCTTTTAGCCTCCCCTTTAAACGTCTGTTACAAAGAGTACAGCGTTGGTTTCTTTCTTTCTTTCTTTTTTTTTTTTTAGATTCTCTGTCTGAAAAAAGTTTCTAAGTATTCTCTGTCACTAGGAATGTAGAGCTCCTCCCTACTGTACCAACCCTCCTACAAAGGACTCTGGATTTTTTTTCTTCCTTTATTTTGCTCTTAGAGTAAACTTTTGGCTGTCACTCACCCTTCTGAGAGCTATTATGGAGATTCCAGCAGAACATGCCTGCATGTTGTCCACCATCTTAGATCCTTTTAAAGGCTTAAACCTACTGCTTTGTTTTGAGATGTAAATGAGTAAGTATACATAAAAGTACTCTGCACAGCAAAGCGCCATCCAAACGTAACTACTGCTATCATTCCCATGGTTTCCTAATTCAATCAGCCACCACTACATATCCACCTGCTGGATGCCTTCCTTCTTCTTACATCCCAAACTCATCTACTCTCCACTCTTCCCTCTTCCCCACCATTTCCTTCATGTTATAAACTACCAAGACTTTTCTATTTCCTCCGTGATTTCTCCCATCCCTTTGGTTAAGCTTCAACTTCAATGTCACATCTTAGAATCTCCTTGCCAGTTATCTAGGGGGACATACATGACTTTATTTGTCTAATCCCTGGAGATCCGTTACTTCCTTGGTCCTAGTACATATATGAGTTATGAATCCCTCTCCCTGTTTATGGTACTGGGAACCTAATCCTGGCCTTGTGTGTGCTAAATATGTCCTCTACTACTAAAAGAAACTCTTTACTCCTCCTTTTTTGAAAAGAAGTTTTTTAAGTGTCCTGTTCAGTGTTTATATATGCCAGTGTTTGACATGTTATAGAATCTCAATAAATATTTAGTGAAATGACCACATAGAAACAAACAAATCTAGTCATCAGAATAAAATTGTGAGTTCAAGACCAGCCTTGGCTAGGCAAGGTAGTACACAGTTTTAATCCCAGTTCTCTAGAGCAAAGGAAGAGGCAGCTAGAACACTGTGACTTCCAGGACAGTCTGGTCTATATAACTACTTATAGGCAGCCAGAGCTGCATAGTGAGACCCTGTCTTTAAAAAAAAACAAAAAACCTGGGCAGCATAGTGAGACCCTGTCTTTACTAACAGAACAGGGGCCAGTGGAGTAAGGGAACTTATTGCCAGACTGGACAACCTGAGTTTGATCCCAGAAACCTACATGGTGGAAGGAGAGAACCAACTTCTGAAAGTTGTCCTTTATCCTCCAGAGGCCATGCGAACACTTACACATATGCACGCACACACACGCACACACAACAAATAATATATATTATTTTGAATATTAAATAAAAAGCCATTTGGGGAGGGAAGGGACATAAATGGGATGTGTACATCAAACACAAGTATAGCAAGGAACTCAGAAATCATGCTCTTTGCCCAACTGATTTTGCACACAAAGAATCTAAGCAGTAAAAGCAATTCTCCTCACACCATAAAAACTAGTAACAAAGCTGGGAAGCCAACCTTGTCCTGCCATGCAGAGATACTGCAGGAGGAGGACAGGATCAAACTGGAGTTCCTTATACAGCAAGGGTGCTGGGCACTTAGTCACTTCTGCTTTTGGGTTTCAAGGTGAGACATGAGAGCTAGAGGGACAATATTCTTGTTCATTTCTCCCCAGGCTGGTGCCCGCTCACCTCACACCTGAGTAACAATGTCTCCTGCCTGCTGACATTCTCTAGGAGTCCTTGTCTCTTCACAGCAGATTTGTAGGAAATGGAGGTTGAGGGGTTGCTTTTTCTTAGAAGATGCAGAGGGCTAATTTTCTTCTCTCCTCCCCCACACACCCATTTCAAACTCATCCATCAGACCTCAGGAAAGTACAACACTCAAACAACATGAATAAAAGCCTTTATATTAAATTCCTGTGGGCGAACTCTGCAGATGAAGCAGAACAATCTGACCCTAGCAAGTTAAATGGTTTGCAAATCACAATGTGCTGCACCCTTCAGATGTACCCTTATGTAAAATAAATCACCTAGTATTATCATAACAGTGTTTAGGAAATTTGCAAGTACATCGGAGTGAAAGAGGTTTCAGAACAATCTGCATATATATTTACATCTGTATGAATTCATATCCCAGGTCTCCAGCCACTGGGAAACAAGCAACTAATTTTTCATTTGCCTTAGGCCATAATAGATTGATAAAAACACTGGAACAAGGAAGGAAGACTAGAATGTTAAGAAAGAGAAGGAAGGGAAGGCAAAGATGCTACCACTGAGTTCTTAATGTATAGAACCAGATACATGGACAGTAAGGAGGTGACTTATCAGTGAGAGGTCTATGCTATGCCCTTCTGGAAGTAAGAGGGCATACAAAGGGCATGGGGCCAGGTATAGGTATAAGAGATTCTGATTGATAGTGATCGAAAAGGGAGAGAGAAAGATGGTGAGAGGATCTTCGTATCTGCAGGTTCCAGTGTAAACTTGAAGGACCACCATAGGAATTTGATCACTTGTGAGTTTTGTTATCTGGAATCAATCCTGCATAGATGCACAGGGAAACCTGTATACATACGTGCACATAACACATGTATACTCACATGTGTTGTACATACCATCAACACAAAAGCATAACTCTCACCTCGAAGGGAGTAAAAGATTGTTCAATCTAGATAACAATTTAAGTTGCCCCATATTCCTAGTTATTAACACGATAATGGTTTCAAGACGTTTTATAGTAACAAAACAAAGAACTCCATTGACCAAGGCACTTTTTACATGCATTGGTAGAAACATCAGGTAGATTAGTTAAAGCAAAGCAGGAGACTCTCTTTCACAGGCTTCGGATGCTATCTGACAGCATTCTTAGCCTTTTGGTTGCTGGAAATTGTAGTCTGTTAACGTAATACATTTCAAAAATTTGATTGTTAGTCACAAGAATGCCAGGGGAGACACAGAGCAGAGGGAAAGGAATGGCCTCCCAAGGGGGTAAAGACAGCCCCAGATAAACTGTAATTATGCTATGGACCTGCAACGTTCCAGTCTCCACAATCACTGAACCTCTCTTCAGCACTGCAGAAGGTTTGGTGTACAGTGTGGCTCTTCACAGGAACTCTTATTCACAGTACATGTGTACATGTGTATCGCTGTATGTATAGCCACCCATGCCTTTATTATTACATCCATGCGTCTGTACATATATATGTGTTTGCATGTGTGTGTGCATACCTCTATACTCGTGTACATGCTTATGGGTATGTCTGTATTCAATTGTGTATCCACACATATACAAGTTATTACCATGCAAACAAAAACTATCAGCAGCTTGCTCTTATTTGTACACCATTCCCTTTTACCTTATGCCTTCATACCGCCTTGTATTTTCCTGCCATTAGTATGTATTTGAAAACAATCTGCCAAGATTAGAACTTACTAGCATAATTATACAATGATTGACTCTACACTCTAGATCCCCGCATGAGTGTTTGTATACGTGTGGGATTTGGAAAAGCACAAGCTGTTGACCATCCCAGCACTAGGTCAGCTGTATGTAGGCTCACCTGCTGCTCTTGCCAAGAAAGTGAACCAAATAGGCAAGATTTCTGGTAAGAGCAGTCACAGCACACATGTCCCTCCAGTGCAGCCTGCTGCTGCAACTTAGCCTGCCCTGCTGACTCTCCCTCCATGTTCCACCCTAAACCCTAACCCAGAACCACAGGGGGGATGGGATGCTGTGGAACAGAGGGTCAACTTAGCTAACTGGCGTATGAAAACCTATGAATTCATGGTGACACTCTCCCTATAGGTTCATCCCATGCTATTTCTATCCCACGCTATGTGGCTATGAGCCACAGTGACAAACCCTGATATACAAGCTGGGAGGATTTCTTCCTAGTTTGGCAGTGTAGATAAAGGCGATGATTGGCATCTTCACCTCCCAAACTAAATGGGGAACAAACGGTCTGAGTTCACGGTGCTGCCGCATTTTAGCCAAAGGTTGTTTCTCTAGTAAAGAATAAGAGTCTCAACCCTCGAAAATTCCAAGAGCAAATCCTTAATTCTCCAGAAGCAAAGGAACAAAAGTGAGCAGTTCAGCTTAGAATACCAGTGATCATTAAATCTTCATCTTCACCCTGTAACTAAAACCCGCCTTCTGTACACGTAGCCATTTACTGTAACTGAACTTTGTTGGTGCGAAAGGCATTATTTCATTTTAAACGCTGAAGTCTTACAAATATAGAGAACTCGAAAGTGGGTGACAGCTTCTTCTGTCAAGCAAATTAAGCTCTTATCTCTATTTGATTTTTCAAATCTGTGAGGCACAGATTACCAGAGTATACCACTCTAAGTCTCTCCTCCGGTCTGTAAAGTCAACAGTTATGGTGCTAAAGTTTAATCAGTCCCATAAAATGTAACTCAGAAAGTGACCTCGTGTTGTGCCTGAAGTACAGCTCCCACATTAAAAAGCACTCTCAGCAGCAGCCAGAGTGATGTTATTGGAAGAGACAACTCATAGATACCTGGACAAAGATGGGAGAAAGGGAGAGAGGGGAAGAAGCCAATGGGGAGAAGGCCACACAAATCCCATTTGCAAGCGTTTCCCTAAGGAGACGCAGTTGCATAATGGATGCACAGGTTGAATAATAAAGGGCTTTTCTATCACTTCAAGCAGTGGGTCCCGTGAATTTCATAGTGAAACCAGACACAGTACTCCCTTCTGGGACACACCAAAGATTCCAACAGAGAGCGCAGGTGGTAATTCCTGATCAGAGGTCAGCAGCAACACTGCACCCATCCCCTATTTATTAATAAACAAAACTTCAAATGGTGGTCACATACCAAGAGTCTAACCTCTTCTGGAAGCCCACACATTCACCACACATGTCCATCAGTGGTTTTTTTTCATTGTTGTTCTCTTGATTTTGGTGAATCAAAGCTTTGCTTTGCTTTTGTTTTGCTTTGACAGGATCTCACCTTGGAACTCTGGCTAGACTGGAACTCGCTATGTAGCGCAGACTTGCCAGAAATTCACAGAGGTCTGCCTGCCTCTACTTTCTGAGTGTTAAGATTAAAGGTATGCACCATAAACCCAACTTATTTGTTCATTTTTAATAACTTTATATGAGTAAGAACTTAGCATTTGTTAGAATTTGAAATGCAAGTTTTAGAAAGCAAAGTAAAACCAGACATGGTGTCATAGCCTTATAATATGGAGGATGACTAGTTCAAGGCCAGCCTGGGCTACACAACAAATGAAAAGGTACAGTTAGTTTAAATACTACTGTTTTAGTGGAAATATCCACAGAAAAAAATGCATAATTATCTCTCTTTCTGTATCTAAGACCTCCTATGAATAATTCGATATTCATCTTGCCAGACATTTTTCTAGGCTTCCACCAATCTATGCAATCAGTACAGTATCCTTGTATTCTCTGTCCTTGAATAAAGACTCCAATGAGCACCAATCTAGTTTCTGTTTGGTCATTTTATATCCCTATTAAATTTTCCTCCCCCTCATGTAGGTAGTTGGGAGTGGTGACTCCATTCAGTTCATAGAAAAATACACATGGATCTTCTCAAACGTTTAATCTTAGAACTGAGGTCAGTTAAAGATTTCCCATGGGCTTTGCTCACAGCCACCTCCCTGTGGCCATCTCTCAGGTGGAAGTAGACAGCAGCCCATCCTGTTCCGCATATTCAGGGCACACATGCTTTCCAAGTGTCTTGAAAATACCACTCAGTAAGCTCAGATGAGAGGCAAGTACACTCCGTGTTCATCCATCTAGAGGAAGAAAGAGAATGGAAAGCAAAGACTAGCTCTCCCTAGATACCATCTCATAAATCTACCTTCTATCTCTACCCTGGGATACTTTTTCTGTATCTTCAAGGTATGAAGGTATTTGAGAATCATCCACCTAATTCTCAGCCCATTTTTATAAGTCTTGTAAGATAATCAGTCTTACCTTACCAATCTATTTCTAATATCTATCAACTTAGACTCTTGGCTGAAACAGCCACTCTAACATGATCTTGTGTGTTTACAAGGACATGTGTGTGCATATGTGAATGTGTTACATATCATCCACATAAATATGCTTATTTCTTAAATTCATATCCCAACTTTACAGAATGTTTAGTGAATAAGCATTTCAGCCAATCTGAAAATAATTCTTTTTCAATATAACTGTTAAAATATAACTATTGGGGGCTGGAGAGATGGATCAGATGTTAAGAGCACTTGCTGCTCTTGCAGAAGACCCAGGTTCAGTTCTCAGCACCCACATGGTGGTTTACAACTATTTGTAACCCCAGTTCCAGAGGATCCAACAGGCATGCATGTGGTACAGACAAAACATTCATAAACATAAAGTAAAATAAATAAATTAAATTAAAAATAAGAATATTTTTAAATTTAAATATTTAAGTGATTTGATTTAAATAAGGTAACAGCTTAATATATTTTCTATCTTTTCTCTTTTTAGTTTAGTACAAATTGGGAAAAATCTAGTCAATTCAAAGTAGAAATTAACCAGGTTGAGTTAATATAGGTTTTTATCCACTATATGCTTCCTCCCTTATAAACTTTCATTTTTCCTTTTTCTGAGAGAAAAACAGTATTTCTCAACTTTTAAAGAATTCCTTCTATTGCTCCATTTTCACCCTGGTATATAATTGTGCTCCCTTCCTAATAAGTCAGTTCTGAGATCTCCAACTTCTCACAGTGTGCTCATGCTTGACTTTTAACATAAAGGAAGAGCAACTTCCTTTTGACACACCGCGAACACGAGGGTGCAGAAGCAGCCCACATATTATTCCGTACGAGAATATTTTAAGGTACCTAAAGGAAACATTCTTCAGTTGTCTGTTTTTATGTGTTCAGTAACCATATGCTCCTTTGTATGTGGATAATGTATGGCATAACAGATACCTACAGTGATTCCAAGAGAAGGCAATTATCGACTCAGGAGGCTTTTACTGATTAGACTCTGAATGGCTCAAACATGACTAGAACTCCAATTGGACATTATTAAGAGTTTGCTCTGATTCCTGGGTATTTATTCCTTTGTATACAAGTTTCTGGAAAACATACGTGTGCTCCCATGTTCAAGGGGATGCTTCATCCGTCAAGGTACAAAACCAGTTTATATTTCTGGAAAAAAAATCTTCCTAAATTTGTTCCCATCTGAGTACTTTTCACCATAAAATAATAATTTTAATTCAAAATAAATCTTCTAAGATAGTAGAAGCGAGGGAAGTAAAAGTGAGTCTCGTGGGGACGTGGGTAAGGAGATGAGCAAAGCAATATTACAACACAGATGGAGAAAGGGAACTTGAAAACCAAAAAAGAACAGAAATCATCCTACCCAAAGAGAAAAGGAAAAAATACATCAGCCAATAATAAAAATTGTCTCCATTATATATTAAAAAGTACTATCTTACTCGGCTCTCACACACACCGGTATGCTTACAGGGGCAGGAGGTGGGGGCTCGTTAAGCACAGAGCAAAAGCTACTGATGTCTAGAGGGCTGAATTTTCCCTCAAGGTTGAATAATTACTAAGACTCCTTCATCCAACATGCATTTAGTGCTGAACTCTTCACTTAAAATAATATGACATTATAAAGAATGAATGTATAATTACTGTCTATTGAGTGATAGGTGAAAGTCTTACTACAGTGGTAACATTTAAATTTAGGTCTATACTAGGTGAGCCATGCCAGATCAATAGAAAGGCAGAGCCTATAGAGGCCTTGAGATGGGACAGAATTATATATATTCAAGAACCAAAGGTTATTGGGTTGAAAATACTCAGTAAGAAGTTATGTGATAGGCAGTCTCTAAAGCAAATGTATAGCCACTCTGAGGGGAAAAAAAGATATTGTTAGCTACTTTACTGTTGCTACAATAAAATACCATGACCAGAAGCAATTTACAGAAGGGAAGAGTTTCTTCCTGGAAGGTGATCTTACGGTTCTAGAGAGATAAGAGTCTACCATGTGGGCCAGCAGAGCAGGCATGGGAGCAGGAACAGAAAAACAAGAGTTCATACCTTCAAGTGTAGACACATAAACAGGCAGCAAGACAGAACAAACTAGAAGTAGTGAGAGGATGTAATCTCTCACACATGCCCCCAGAGGCACTGCTCATGCAGCCAAGCCATACAAACCTCCCCAAACAGCACCTCCCACAGGGGATCAAGTGTTCTGATGGCCAGAATATGGAGAACATTTCTCATTCCAACCACATCTGCAAACACACTTTTCTGGACCAAATGATAATCAGCATGGAGAAGCACCCTGAGCTTCCAGATCCAGAACTCATCACACAACTGCAATTCAGTTATGCAAATTATGTTAAAGAAAATAAAAATGCAAAACTTGAAGAACTGCATTAAATGTAAGGAAAAAAAAAAAAAAAAACCTCAGAACTCTATGAAGGGACTAATGAAAATCCTAAAGAATTACAATGAAAACTGAGCCATGAAAGAATAAATATTCTAGAAAAATTAAGAAACTTGGGGAATAATCAAATTCTTCAGCACACATAGAATCAGTTAAAGGAGAAAGGGAGGTGGGAAAACAATGAAGGCAACACGACACAACTGCCCAAAACATCAACACATTAAAAAAAAGAAATTAAACTACAAGTTCAAGAAGGCTTGTTGTCCTAGCCGGTGTTCTATTGCAGCGTTGCTGTGAAGAGACACCATGACCAAGGCAACTCTCATGAGGGAAAACATCTAATTGGGGGCTTGTTTTACAATTTCGAAGAGTTAATCCCTTATTATCATCGTAGGGGGCATGGTGGGAACATGGCAACACACTTGGTACTAGAGCACAGTAGCTGAGAGCTACATGCTCAGGGGACAAGCAGAGAGAAATAATGGGCCTGGTCTGAACTTTCTGAAACTTCCAAGCCCACTCCTAGTGGCCTGCAAGGCCACACCTCCTAATCCTTCTAATCCTTCTCAAATAGTTCTACTCCATCCACCAGTCGTGCCCCGCCCCCGCCCTCCCCCTCTCACCCTGTGACTAAGCATTCAAATACATGAACCTAAGGTGGCCATTCTTATTCAATCCACCACACTTGTGAAGCCCAAACAAAACAAACAAAAAGGATTCTCATAGAGTCACTTCTTTACAAAACTACTAAAAACAAAAACAAAAATAGAGAAACACCTTAAAATTAGGCATAGATAAAAGGAAATGACAGGGCCATAATTAGAGTTACACATGCCTACTCAATGGAAACAATGGGAACCAGAAGAAGACAGAATCTCATTTTCAAGCTTAGGAATGGAAACGGAATTTTAGAACTTTTCAGATTTTTATGAAATTATACAGGAGTAATGTTTGCTCAAGCCCGACAGGTGACATTGATACTGGCATCCTGCACACGTGTGTACAGAGAGAAAGCATGTGTGTGCACACGGATATGGAAGCCAGAAGTCAGTGTCCGGTATCTTGCTCAGTCTCCCTCCACGGTGTCTTTTGAGACAGGGTCTCTCGCTGAACCCACTCATCAGCTGAACTGGCTGAGCATTGAGCTCCAGGGAGCTGTCTCCACTTGCAATGGACCAGGAGAGTCCTAGATGCACATGACTGAGTCATCTCTCCAGCCTAGCATTCTTCCTTTAACACATTAATTACTATATAAATATTCTTATATTTGTTAAAATTGTAAGCTCCTACAAATGAACTTTTTGATGATTTGCAGCACAATTGTCTTATTCTTTTGAATATCATACATACTACAAAATATTATCCATTTAGTGAAGATCCATTTTTTTATCAGCCACCTTGGTCATGGTGTCTCTTCACAGCAATAGAACAGTAACCAAGACAGATGGTATGCTGCTTCTGTGTTTAAACTGTAAAACCCGTCAATTGTTCTCAAACCTTTCTTAAATTTTGCTATAAACAAATTCCATATGAACATTACTTAGAAATCTAGGAAGTGTTGTGGAAGTTCATTTTTAGTTGTGTTTAAAATAATTGTTTTTGTGCACTGTTGGAAAAAGAGATGCATAGGCCTTGGCATTTTGCGTTGTCTGCAGGTGTCGGATTTATGTGGGGGATGTTTGATTGCTTATGATCTCCACAGCCAATCCAATGTGGAAACAAGGAAGAAGAGAAAGAAACTCCAGATCTCGCAGAGTCCAGTAAAGTACACTCAGGGAAGCTACCAGAGGATAGGGATTATGAATATGCAAACATAATGAGCACAGGTCTCCTGAAGGAAGAGGAGAGTGAGGACGATAAGGTTCTATGAAGAGAAAATTGTGAAAAAATAAATGAGGAAAAAAAACCTCCAAGGTGAGAGCCACAGAATGGAGGCCCTTAGAGATAAAGAATTCAGCTGGGAGCAGGAAAAAGCCAGGTTCTTACCACTATTCCTGATCATGGAGCTAACTCCCCCCCATACCTCTGGCAGCAACCAAGGCATGGGAAACAGAAACCAGAGTGTACTATTGTATAAACTGAGTTTGTTGATGGCTTTTTGTGTGCATGAAGCCCAAGTGAGTCTTGTGTTTGAGGTTTATGAAGAAGGGTGTATGTTTCCCCATAGCATGTGGTAAGAAAGAAGGCCAAACCACCAGGATGTTTCAACTGGAGATTCTTCCCACTGGCTGAGGACCCCCTGCTGTTGTGGAAGCAGTGGCTTAGAGCCAAGAAAGTCTTAGTTAAACTGAACAGTTGTTTTGTTGCTGTTGGTGTTGTTGTTGTTCTCCTAAGAGAAGACAAGTGGTTTTGACACCCGCGAGGCAGTCCTGACGAGACACATCTGCGATGGTGGTGAAAACTCCACCCACAAAGGGACCCTTACTGCAGACATAATGACCAGTTATTTTCCCAACAAACCAGACTCTATCTTAAAATCTGGAGAGTGTTTCCTCAGGGTCATACACAGACACTGTCTTCCAGAACTGGTTGAGGTTGTGTCTTGTCCTAGCAGCCTAACTTGGTACTGTATCACCCAGCTGGTACTGGATTTGAAGGAATGAGGAGGCCATTGGAGAGCTGCTGAGGCTTGGCACTGTGAGAGGCCAAGAGAGGTCATTGGTAAAAGTGTGATCTTGGTAGCAGCTGAAGGCCCAAAATAAAGGGGTCATGTTTAAAAAAAACCATGGCACCATGAAGAGAGCCCAGGAGAGGCTATTAGCGAAGGTGCAGCCCCAGTGACAATTAAAGGCCCAGATTGAAGGGGTCATGCAGACAAGTTGAGGCTTGGCACCAGGAAGAAAGCCTACAAGAGGCTATTGGTAAAAGTGCAGCCCAATTGCAGCAGAAGACCCCGGTGTTCTGCAGATGTCAGTACCATGGGACAACCACCAAGAACAGCAACAGCAGTAGAGTAGAGCCAGCCAAACCTGGAGGACAAACTGTGTGTTTCATAGGGCAGAGACAGAGAAGTGATCCAAGCCCTTTGGAGGAGCCCAGAAGATCATGAGTGAATTCCAGATAATTGGTCATTGGTAATGTTTTCCTACTGTCCAAAGACAATGTGAAAAGCTTGATAGGTGTTTGGTATCATTTAGTCATATGCATTAGAAGCCTCATAATTGGTAAATAGTTTTGCTAGTGTAGTGTTAAATTCTGTTATAAAGGTAAAGCATTTTTTTCTATACAGAAAAGGGGAAATGTGGAAGTTTATTTTAGTTGTGTTTAAAATAATTGTTTTTGTGCACTGTTGGAAAAAGGAACACATAGATCTTTGCATTTTGTATTGTCTGCAGGTGTTGGATTTCTGTGGGGGATGTTTGATTGCTTATGATCTGCACCTGAGGGGTTCTGAATCAACAAAACACCTGAGCACAGACGCTCGGGGTTCCACTGTTAGTACGGCACTGGTCATGATAATGGTGCCCTCTGCTGAGGTCTGGCAGGGTTTGCAGTTATGAAATACGCCTCCTTGTCTTCCTTGCTGAATCCCACAGTAAAGGTACTACCACAAGGAAGGAGGGAGCAAGTTTCATGTCAGTAATTGGCTACATTTTTTAAAACTCTGTAGAAGATACAATGTTTATGGTACTGAAAGAAGTTTGGACAGAACAAAAACAGAATGAAAAGTGAGTGTCAACAGAAGGAAGGAAATGTCAACAGAAATTCGCTGAAATCAACGTAAGTTCTCAGCTTCTCATGGAATGTGGGGAAATTCATGCTTTATATAAATCCCATACACATGGGCCTTCAGTTAACCACTGGTTCACATGGTCCTCTCCTCCTCTCTTACCTGTTCTACCACCTCCTCTTCCTCCTCTTTCTCCTCCCCCTTCTCTTCTACCTCCTTCTCTTTGTCCCTCCTACAACCTAAGCACTGGAAAGAATATCTAAGAAACACAAGTTTGACTGATGATGACATGCTACTCTCATGTTGGGCTCTCTCATGAAGCAATTCTGTGTTCAGAAGATCTGATAAAAATCTTACCAACACTATCTCTAGTTCAACTTTCATTTCCAGTTCTAAGGCTGCACTTAAGACATAGTAGGGGCCCAAATTGTATCATCATTGTATCAAATAAACCCATGAACTATTTTTAACATCTTCCCATAGTGTGTACTGTGGTGGTTTTCAGCAGACAGTTGGTATTCATGCAAGCAGGCGCAACTAAGGCCTTCCAAACTTGTTAGGACATAAAAACACCACTTTAGAAATTGCTTGTTCCTGGAATAATATTTTTAAGTAATTATCATTGAGAGCATGGAGTGTGGAGGGTCTGATATTGTATGCAAAAAGATATGCTCACTTAAGGTTTCAATGCTCTTGATTATGCACACATGCATAGGAAAGAATTCCAGAAGTTGAGACACCCCCTCATCTCACTAAATTAGCATAATTAATGTAAAGCATACAGATGAGATGATTGAAAAGGGAAAGAAGGGCAGTGAGTCATTGCTTAAGTGACACCGGAACCACGTCATTTATTTTATGAGAGAAAAAAAAAGAAGTAAGAAGGAAACTCCTTCTACCTCTGCTGCATTAATCAGACTGAAAAAGCTTGTTCTGTCCCCAGATGCTTGCGTGGTAAAACGCATTAATTGTTAAAGAGAAATAAAGTATAAATAAATAATCAGGGAGTTATTTCAAAAAAAAAAAGGAATTTCCTGGTGTGGGAGGAGGGAGAGAATGTATAACTTCACAGTTTTATGAAGGAGACACATCCATTAGAGCTCAAGAGAATTTGCATCTGGAGTGAGGAGCAGGGCAATGTTTTGGGAAGGAGGGAACGAGAGAGAGATGGGAAGAGGAGAGAACAGGAAGGCGGTGAGAACTGAGTGCTTCCAGGAACTCCAATCTTGTAAGGAGTCCTGTGCCAAACACATCTGTAGTAACTTCTAAATGTTGACAAAATGCAAAATGTAGATCAAAGTGGGCTCCTGTTCCCCGGGTGGGAGAGCGGAGCACTGCTCCACACAGAATGTTTAGTTATTATTTTCGACAAGTTCTCAACTTCTCATTAACAAATGACTCATCCAACTAAATATTGAGGGGTCCAGCAAGATAGAAAACACCCAAAGACATAAGTATCTAGAGCCACGTCAAACATTGTTAGAACAAGATTGCCAGACTAAAAACAAAATTAGTATCCAGGATGGTAATAAAAACACTACCTTAAGATACAAACCACTTGAATTCCTACCAAAAAATAAAGTCAGAGGCTAACACAAATGTCACAATCTGAATTTTAATAATTATAATACTGAATAATACTGAATAATCTTTCAAAAAAAAGTCCATCCCATTTGAGAGTGGGGTGATGCAAACTATAGTCTGAAGGCTTACCAGTTTGTCTTATAAATAAAGCTTCATTGGCACACAGCCATACTCTTCTTAAACAATAGGAACCTTTAAGCTGAAGTAGCAGAGATGAATCGTTGTGACAGAAATTTTGTAGTCTAAAAATCTAAACTATTTCCTATCTAGTGCTTCAAGAAAATGTTTGCCAAACACACCCTATATGATTAAAACATCACCAAGAATACCCATAAACAGACATCAAAAGGACATGCCTGTGACAGTCTTTTGCTTGTTTTAATTGTTCCTTATATTTATTTTATTTTTATTTTATTATTGTGGGTTAGTTGGTTGTTTGGGGGGTTGCCTTTGTTTTTGTTTTGTTTGTTCTAGAAACAGGGTCTCACTATGTAGTCCTGCCTAGTCTGAAACTCAGAGATCTGCCTGCCTCTGCCTCCCAAGTGCTGAGATTAAAGGCCTGTGCCACCACAACTGGCATCATTTTTCATTTTTTTAATTAGTGTGCATGTGTGCTTGAGTGTGAGTTTGTGCTCATGAGTACAACGCCTGCAGAGGCCAAAAGAGGAGCAGGAGTTATGGGCAGTTGTGACCCACATGACACGGGTGCTGGGAATTGAACTCAGCGCTCTTAGCTGTTGAGCCATTTCTACAGCCCCTTGCTTCACTTGTAAGACCTGGGTCATAAAAGAATAAATCCTAGAAAGTAGCCAGAATCGACGGAGCTGACAAAAACCACAATCCAGCCACACTGGTAAGAACCAGATTGCTGCAGAGGCTGAAGGCTATCCAATAGCTGCCCAGCAGAGGCGGTACACAGCCCGCCAAACACTCTGTTCTTCCCTTTCTCTCTATAAAGCTCAGTGATGACTTCATAGGAATAATCCGGGGATGCATGAGAGTCACGAAGCCCAGCTTTATGATCATGAAATGTAACGTTGTCCAGCATCGTCTCAGAACTATGAATGTCTCTTGATCCGCAAAATCACCACGCCTGAGACAGTGACTTTCAAGCTGAGTCTGTCACGGAAGGCAGAAGCAGGGTGCAGATGTCAACAGCTGAGACTCCCTGCCCCTCCTCTCCTATTTAATCCCAGAAACTGCCTTTCACCAATTATGAAAAAATAGTAAGATAAATAATAAAAATAAAGCAGCAAGTTTTCATTTCAACCGAAGGCCTCAGTGGGAGGAAACTTTCTTCTGGAGTGTGTTAGATGACCCACACTCCGGTGATGGCCTCACGCCCATGGACATGTGGGCAGCACCATCAGACCATCGTCATGACAACAGTGGCTGAGTCACACACACGCACACAATTGTGTATGGAAGTAGTGAAGCTGGAACAGATTCGGAAGCTTGTTCCAATGTCCCGTTTTCTGTTTCTGATATTGTACTTCAGTTATTTTAGATATTAGTGCTGTGTGATGCTGGATTCAAAGGACACACAATCTCCTTATCCATTTTCAACTTCCAATGGATGTACAATCCTTTCAAAATAGAAAATTT
Organism: Cricetomys ansorgei; assembly: GCA_026225945.1. NCBI lineage: Eukaryota > Metazoa > Chordata > Mammalia > Rodentia > Nesomyidae > Cricetomys > Cricetomys ansorgei. The sequence goes on from JAMJFZ010002461.1 coordinate 3,341,107, forward strand.
TTAAATGCCCCCAAATGATGCACATCTGTCTAGGATGTGGCAATACAGTAAATGCTCAAATCTTACTCCTTCTGGGAAGATGAAGGTTTAATGTGACACACCTTATTAGACAGCTCTCTTTGACATTTATAACTTCAACTTAAATTTGCTGTTTTCTTTATAGCATATTTAACTCCAAGATCAAGTAAAAAAAAAAAAACTACACGTGAACCCCGAAGTATTATTTTACATGGCACAGAAGTACTTGATACAATAAATTTGTATGTAATCTCTGTCTGTACTGAAAAGGGGTGCGGAGTATGGTAATTATAGGGTTACTCTGGCTATCCCAACCTACTTCCTGTATTGCTCATGTATACAATTTGGATAATAATCAACGTTACCTCAAAACAAGGTGCAATTTGCATGATTAAATGAGTTAACACATATAGAGAATTCTAGAAGAGTGTCCGGTACACAAACAGCACATGATCAATGATATAGTTATTTCTCATTCTTGCTAGACACTTGTGAACAGGTGGGTTTTAAACCACCATCTTACATAACAGCCATATGACTTGCCTAAGACAAAAATGAGACCTATCTTGTTGTTCCCATCAAACCCTTTGTTGATGTTCCTTGTATTCTTCTCCAACATTTGACAATGATAATAATAACATTAATAATAATGATATAGCAGGTGACACTACTACGTAAGGGAATCGTTACTCTGAGAGGTAGATGAGAAGGCTAAGACCATCCTAAAATCAAAAGCCATTCCTAGCCTGGGGCCACAGCCCAGGCTCTTGTCAAATACACTGTAGATGAGATGTGATTTTATCCATTCATTCTATACACTATTCTTAAACATATTGTTTTCCAGATAGTGTATTTTGGTTTGAAAACATGAAATAACCCATGAAACCTAGTAGTCTGCAATCTAGTCAAGATAAGTAACTACACAACCTGGTGAATGTCACCTTTGTGGCATGAAATAGGTACCCCAGAGCCACAGAGAAACTAGCAGAGTCTGGCTCAACCAAATAGGCTTCATGCAGGACCACTCCTCCTGGTAAAGATGGAGAGGGAGGGTGGTCCAGGCAAAAGGCACACCTGTGTAGACATAATGGATCCGGGGAGAAGTTCAGCAGAGGGAGACTGAAGATACCAAACAGAAGAATTAGGAAGCTGGCTATGTGGATGGAAATTAGACTAAGGAAAGCCTTTGTGTTAAACCAAGAAGTCTGAATTTTACCCTATAGCTGGAGGAAAGAAGCAGGCTTAATGCTATTTCAGTCTTCCATGAAGTCCAAGTCCAGAGCTGGGCTTCTGTCCTTGAGAATTCTGCCCCAGAGAATAAGAGACCAAGCTAAAGGCACGCTTTTATAAGGAAACACAATTAGCAAATAATTACAATACTGTAAGAAGGACATTTCTAGACACATCACTAAAATGACCATGAGAAGTTAAAACATGGCTCCTTACCAAGCATCGTGACACACTCCTGTAAGCTCAACACTCCAGAGGCTGACGCAGGAGGATCCTGAATTTGAGGGCAGTCTACAAAATGAGACACTGCTTCACAAATACATTTTAAAATAAATTTAAAAATTATTAAGTATGGTTCCATAACCCTCAAAACCAAATGAGTTAATCAACAAGGATAAGTACTGAGGACCTGGATCTGTGTTTCTGGGTATGCATGCAGTGTGTGTGCGCACGTGTGCATGCCTAATTTGGAAACCACTGAAATGAATAGAGAGAAGTCTTAGATCTGGACTTTGAGCCTAAGGTCAATGCAGAATAGCCATGTGTGTCCTCAGAGAGACAGGGGATCAGCATGGCTCTTAGGATTTGGAGAAAGAGAAGAGAGGCAACACAACCAATGTGGTGTGTTGAAGTCATCACAAAACTGAAATGTACATGCACAGATTTGAACAAAGAGCTCGGCATCTCCTAACACGGCTTGACCTAATGCCTCTGTCCTCTCTCCTTCCCTTCTATAATCTAAAATCAATGTTCCTAATAAGACTCAAATATCATCACTGAAATATCACTGTGGCCATTAAAAGTTATTTTCCCAAGCATGGTGGTTTTAAAATTCTGAACTGGAATGAGTGTATTGTCCCCAGTAAATTAGCTACTGCCTCTTCCCTGCCCTCTTTTTCCTCTCGGTGTCTCATTTGATTATCCCAAGCAGACCCATCTATGTTCCTCCTTTGGCAAGCAGACAAGGAAGGAGGGATGGAAGTTATATTAAGAAAAAAGCAAATGCACTGCAGTGCCTTTGAAAGCCTTTCTGTGATAAAAGGACGGAACTTGGCCCAGGGAAGTCACAGAGACAAGCATAATGCTTTGTCTGCCGGTGTGCTTTGGGAAACGGGAGCAACACATAACCTGGCAAGCTGGTTGGGAAATTATATTACTGCCAGAGTTTTATGAGACAATATCAGAAGGGAAGTGAAATGAGGCTGTGTCAAACCACAAATTGCACAGAAAAGAGAAAAAAAAAGTTGTAGGAACAGGGACAAATGAAGTTGGCAATGAGGAAAGCATTAGTGCAATTAATGCCTAACCTTTCCCTTCTGCTACATCGGAATGGGAGCAGAATGTCCCCCCCCAGCCTCCTCAAGCCGCCTGGAGTTAGCAGATAGCCAGAATCCTAGAGACAACGCCAGACGGGAGAGAGAACTGCTTTCCGAGGGAAAAGTCAGGACCAGTCAGTAACGGGTGACATAGTGTATCACCCCTCAAATGATGTATTTCAGCCTTCCACCGCATCTGAAATGGCAGGTGGCAAAGCTCTGACCCCAAAAGAAAACAATTTGCACTGTTTGCACCCATGGGGGAATTCATGGAAGGTTACTTTTGCTTCACGCTTGGTGGGCACCAGTAGAGGTCACGGGGAATAGGCACATGGGAAAGAAAAATTTGTGTCTGCTAGACAGCTCAACTCAGTGAAGCCTTAGGCTCTCAGAGGCTATGAATTCTAATTCTGACTCTGCTGTTAATTTCCGTGAGACATTGAAAAGATGTACGTCTATAATTTTCTTCTTGGAGACATAGTCCTGACCCTTATCAATAAATGATTAGGAATCATGCATATGCCTGCACCTGTTCCCACAAGCTCATTGCATAGGGTCAATCCCCAAAATAATAAGTTAAGGTGTTTCTAAATACAATTAAGCTAGAAGAATTGAAATTTTACATGTAGGTAGATGCATGTTTTACTTCATCCTAACCCTAAAAGAGTGAGATATTTTTCCAAAATAATAAACATCAAATAGGTAACAATGCCACAGATCTTCAAGTGAAAAAATATGGCCGGGCAGTGGTGGTGCACGCCTTTAATCCCAGCACTCGGGAGGCAGAGGCAAGCGGATCTCCGGGAGTTCGAGGTCAGCCTATCTATAGAATGAATTCCAGGACAGAGAAACCCTGTCTAGAAAAAGAAAAAGAAAATAAAAATATGAAGCAAGGTTCAAATCCCAGGCTTTATCTTATTATTTAATTAAAAAAATATTTTGTGTGACATGGTTTTGATATTTGACAGTTTCACATAACATAGTATGGCCTCCAACTCCCATATAGCCCAGGCTGGCCTGGACCTCCTGAGTGTCCTACCTTTATCTTCCAAGTTCTTGAATTATAAGCATTCACTAACAAGCCTGGCTCAAGAAAAAAATTTCTCACTTATTTTTTTATTTCGTGAGGGGTGTGTGTATATTGACCCCATAGACTACACACAGAGGTCTGGGGACCACGGGCAGGAGTTGGTCTATTTTTCCACCATGAGGGTTCTGGGAATCCAACCCAAGTCATTATCTGAGGGATGATGAAAAATCTTACCACGTTAAGTGCTGGAGATGCATGCTACCTCTCTTCTCTGCTATGACTTTCGTTTATTTCATATTTATCAGGTAACCTCCATGCCTGACACTCACTGGGTATTCAAAATGCAAAGTGAACTGTAACCAGACCAGAAAATCCCAGCAAGCACAGTATGATTTCCCTTGCAGGAGATACCCAGATGGTCAGATTCTTAGTAACGCGTGGAATCCCAGCAACCTACAGTCAAGAATAAGGATCGAGACTTCATTACTGCTAACCATCTAGTTTCTGCTTCAGGTGATTAAAAATAAAAATAAAAAAGATTGGAAAGACATTGTGTGACGGTGAAAATGTACTGTTTGCCACTAAACTATATGCTTTAAATGACTAAAGTGGGGAACGTCGTTTACACTTTGTAAACTGACACTACAACCGTCAGAAGGGGAACTGAAGGCATCTTCTCTTCCTCTGGCCCATGTGAGGGCCTGTGTCTCCGGGACAGAGACGGAGAAACCTCTGAATGCCTTGTGCCTCTCGGGAAATGTCTTCAATTTCCTTTATCATTTTACATTCTGACACTAAAAGCCTACTTGAGTCAGGTTTATTTCCAGAATGGTTAGTATTATCAAACTTTCATTAGCTTGGATGTTCACCAGGGCCCTCTCCCACAGCTGAGTAAATATTCTTTGCACGTGAAACCTGCTGGGTGAATTGTCTTAGCTCTGAAATGTATTTTCACATCAAAACTCAGACAAGTGTGCCGGTTTCCTACTCTAAACTCGTCTTTTGAATAGTCTAGCACAGCTTGAGTCTCCCTCACCTTCCCTCATCTCCAGGATACTCTTCCCAAAGACAATTTGTTCCTAATAGAGACACCATTCTCAAAATGGGAAAAGAAATGTGTCCTGATTGGATAAGCAAGCAATAGCCTCAAGGAAGTGAATTCTGCTTCTGCGCCGCACTCAATCGCGAGACCAGGGTTTACCTCCCCAGCACCTCTCTGTGTAAAGGACAGATGACAGCACCTCTAAGAACCTCACTGTAACTTAACAGATGAGTTCCTGAGGGACACACTATGAAAGAGATCTAAGCAAAGTGACAGTATTTGGGGACTTCAGGAATTAATTTCCTTTGGTTGGGATCCAAGACTAACCCAATGTACACAACACTCTACTTAAGCTATTAGTGCTAAAGACAAGTCATTGAATTTAGGGTTCTCTTGGCAGAGTATTGACCCATGTGTTTCCTGTAGCACTTTGAAAAATGTAATTTAGGGGGCCAGTGGTTAAAGAGCAGTGCACTTGCAGAGAGGACCAGGGTTTGGTTCCCAGCACACAGAGGGGGCTCACAGCCACCTATAAAGCATACACGTGGGCATAAACATAAATACATATATAAATAAATAATAAATAAATAAATTTAAGGGGTACAATTTAGATATTGATATATGTCAGCTTTGCAAATTCCCTTTAAATTCCATCTTCTCTTGTTCACCGAGTCCACCAATTTTCACTCTTTAAATCTGAGCCCTACTCTCAAGTGGCCCTCCCCATCCTTCCCTCTAGGGACATTTTAAAATGAGGGAATTCAGATCGTTGCTTTTTGTGACAGCCTGTCTATACACGGTGCTGAATCTGGCAACATCCTGGTCTAACCATACTGCCAGAAACAATACTTTTGTCTATGATAGACAAAAGGCCTCTGGACAAGGGCAAATATGTCCAGGTGGGCACAGCCCTCTTCCTCCCATCGAGAATCACATCTGTGGAACAACTGGCTTCTTGCTGCACAATAAGCACTAAATAACTACTTGTGTAAGCACCATCATCAGAAGCTCCTGGATGACCACCATCCCTCTTGCCTCCTGCCTTTCAGGATGCTCTCCCCATCCCCTCGAAGATGAGCATAATTCCTACCCAAAAGTCTGTTCTAATGTGCTGCCCAGGCTGCCATCCATGATAATGTGGAAAGCCCCTGATTCAGTCCCTTAAAAACCCCATTGTTGGTGGAAAGATCAAGCTAGACGTATTCAACTCAAGCCTGAGGAAGAGCTTGAAGATAAGGTTTAGATCAAATCAGAACTAACTAGAAATCTTCGTCACAATCCAAAGTGGATCTTATCCAAACCTTTCCAGAAAACTCAGGGCTGGGGGAAATGAAGTGTTCAGTCTTTTCAGAAGCTATCTCTCACTTCACACAGTCTCAACCCAAGATCAGAGGACTCAAGGACAGAGAGCACTGTCACATCCCATATCATAGCTTCTGAGATTCTACAAAAAAAAAAAAATCTTTCCAAAAGCCATTTCTGACTGTGTGGCAAATCTGTCTAATTTCAGTCTGACTGGAACTATTCCCACTTCCTTCCTCCTGGACCCCAACACTAGAGTCATGATCCTTGCAGAATGCCCACGTGGTTAAAATCCTCGAACACCTGTGGTTTGGAGAAGCTGATGAAGCCTGTTTGGCATTTGTCTCTCACCTTCACGTTCCCCGAACTCTAATGAGTTTCCTGAGTATTTCTTCCCATCTAACACCAAAAAAGATGGCATTGGAAAGAAAGCTGTTTCTTCTCTTCTGGCTGCTCCCCCCTGACACCCAGCACCACATAATTAAGCCTGCAAATGGGGACCTTCATTGTAAGTTAAGATAAATCTATTTTCAAATACCCAGAGCACAGTCTGAGGAAGGGCAATTTTACGATGAATTAACAGCTCTATACAGTCTCTTAATTAGCAAGTATCCATTGTGTTTTTCGAGGTGAGAGACAGACAAAGTCCAGTAAGTAAAATTTCAGTTCTTCTGTCTTAACCATCACAAGGCATTGAGAACAGGAGCCGAAACCATGTGCAGAAGCCCAGACATGTATTGTTAAATGTGACATGCTCAATTTATCATTAGTTATGAAGTGAGAACGGATGAATACACATTCAATTTAGTTCGGCCGCTTTCTTCATTTATCACACCCTTTCATCATCCATCATCTTCCCCCGCCCTTTGATTTGAACAAATAACACACTTTCATAAGTTTAATCTAATTAATCATAATTGTAAGGTAATGTTCTCTTAATGAGCCATACATCTGATTTTATAAAGTTTGTTGCAATTTTAATAAAACGTGTTCCAGATAAAAATCTGCAAATGTTCTCTTTGAAACCAGGCTACCTCATTATTTCTCTTCCTCTACTCCCTGTGAATGTACATGTACACACACACACACACACACACCACGTTTTTGTAGGGGTGATGAAGACACAACACCATTGAGAGCCACCAGGTCATGCTAGTCTTTTATAGAACAGCTCTTTCAGGAAATTGCAGTAATTTTATGAAGTACTATAGAAAGTTAAAATAATAATAGAAGAATAGATGGAAAAGTAAGGGGACTGGAAAGGGTTCCTCTCCACTGTTACTATGAGTTCGAAGCCAGGCCTTGGTGGCCAATATAATGAGGAAAAGTCAGGGCGCTTGCCTAACGTGCATGAAGCCCTGGGTTCCATCCTTAGCATGTGGTGGTGGTGCTGAAATCCCTGCAGTCAGGAGATTGGAGGCAAGAGGCTCAGGAGTTCAAGGTTATCCTCAGGAAACTGGCGGAAGAAGCTGTCACTCGTGAGTGGTTAAGTTATGGAACTACTCTCAGAACCTCTCTTTCTAATGAAACACACAAAAAAAAGCTTATGGGAGAGACAGCAAGCTAAATCTGTTAAAGTCTTTATTGGTCCCTGTATTTGTGCAGAAAGAATACATCGCTCCTTCACTGAACCTGTGTGAGCTTTGGTTAAGATGACAAGAGCATCAGAGAGCCCTTAAAGCCAAAAGAACCATTTAAGTCCTTGTCTTTGAACCTGTCACTTTAAAATGAAGAGACTGAGCCAGCAGGTTAAGGGTCTAGCTCATGGTTTTGGGATCAAGGTGGAAGCAGGACTCCTGGCTGGCATTCAAGCTGCTTCCCACAGGCCTTTCAGCCCCCTCCACACGCGACAGCCACCTCCCAGCCACCTTCCAGCCACCTCTCTATTAATCGTTTGATACCACTGCCTTTCTTTAGAAAGAAAACTAGAAATCCCTTAAGGCCTAGGCCATAGTATTAATACGCAGTGGCCATGGTATGGTATTTCATAAGTTGCATGTCACACTGGCACTATCAGAGAGGGGCAGGACTTCTCACAGTCCCATATGCCCATTGCAAAAACTAGGAGGGTTGCAGTGCGCATGCGCTACCGTACCTCTCTCTGCTCTCCTCCTACCCACGCTGCTTTTGACTGACTGCCGATCTTTCCGCTCTCTCCCCTGGGCCCAGGGACCACCTCCCCTTTACAATCTCATTAGTGACAGTGAGACCATTTGCCCTAGCTCTCTCCTTGTGTTCCTGACATTCTCAGGCCAGGATTTTCTTAAATGCCCTTTCTCCAAGTGACCGCAGGACAAGACACTGCCAAACCGAAGAATCAATTAACATAAATATAAAGAATAGGACCTATTAGTCATTCCCTCTCTTTATGGTTTAAGGGCTAAAACCATCCCGTAGTCCTGACATCCACCTTGGCAAAATGCTTCTCTGGCCTAACACTGATTACAAATTTCATTCATTATCTACCGTGGAGCAGGTCTCATTAGAGATCAATGCATAAGAAATGACCACATACTCACCAGCACAAACAGATGGCCCGGGTTAACGCTTCTCTAAACGAACACCAAATCAATCTGCTGACACGGCTCTTCCCACACGCTGAGCAGCGTGAACCTGCAGTCTTTGGGTGGAGTGTGGTGACAATTGATCCAGACCTATGAAAGGGTGGGTTTTACAAATCAGTTCATAGAAAAATCCCACTACCAGCAATTTGCTCTCAGATAGTAATCAATGTATCTCAGCTGGAAAGCTGGAGCCATTATTAGGATAAGCCATTATTGACTAACACAATGATATTACAGAATAACACTAATAGACTCAAAGAAATATTCATAATATATTAGGGTTTTTTTTTGAGCCAGACTAGAAAATACTATTGCAGCATTATCTCATTTTGAAATTTGTATGAGTATACAAATTTCACCTTTGGGAGTATATCACCTTTGAGACCAAATTGTAGAGGCTGGAGCTGGAGAGGTGGCTTCAGTGGTTATAAGCAAGAACTGCTCTTGCAAAGGACTGGAGTTCCTTTCTCAGCACTCACAAGCAGCTCACAACTACCTGTACTTCCAGGTCCAGGGGTCTGACACATCTGACCCCTAAGGACACCTGCACTCACACACACAATTCTATTTTGGCTTAATTTGGTTTGGTTTGGATTTTCAAGACAGGGTTTCTCTAGTGTAACTCTGGCTGTCCTGGAACTCACTCTGTAGACCAACCGGGCTGGCCTTGAACTCAGAGATTCGCCTGCCTCTGCCTCCAGAGTGCTAGGATTAAAGGCATGTACCACCATGCTCAGCTACACACACACAATTTTAAATTATAAAAACATTATTTTTTAAGTTAGATGATATATATATAGATATATATTAGCACTGCGTGTAATAATTACAAAAATAATAATTACTTTATTACATAAATCATAATTATTCACTTGATTTCACTATAAGATTTGGACTGTTCTACTTATTGCTGTACCTGGTGCCTTCTAGGTACCCAGAGAAGGACGACAACTCAACAGATACCTTCTGAGTGAGTGAAAATGAGTTTTCTTTATTTTTGTTATACCCATTTATATTTGCAACTTCCTGCACTGACCAATTCTTCCTTTGTGATATAAAAGCAGCAATAAGTATATTTCCACTTATCTCATCAAGAAGCCTTGCCGTTACAATGCGCTCTAAAAAAACAGTCACAAGGGATGCCCTAAAATTCATTCACCTGGGAAGTCAGGGGACATTAGAGAAGAAACTTACATAATGCAAATCAGACGGGAGTCTGTTGAGCATGCAAGCAGGTATAACCCTCTCAATCCATCGCTCATTGAGCAGGGGCTGTGTAGCAAGCATTCTACCGTTCCCTGGGATGGGGGGAGATGGATACAGTGAGGATAACATGAAAAAGAGCTGCTGGCTCCGAGGAAATGACACACTGTGTTGTCAGAACAGAGCCTACACGCGCGTGATTCCACAACGGAATGCGCTGCAGCACCTGGAAGCTGGGCGCGGGGGAGCGGCAGAGGGAGAAGGAAACGCAATTAGTGCGGTGGGGGGGAGCGGGTTCAGAGAGGAGCTGACACCCTTAGAGGATCCATAGTTGAATTTTGATAGATGGAAGAAGTAGGAGGTCTTTTCTACATTTAACCTTGAATTAAAATAAAACTAATTCCCAATAGGCTGGCATTTAATCACCGCAGAAGCAAAAGGCCAAGCAGACTCGCTAAACATTCAGGGACAGGTTTTTTTTCTAGCCAGAGGGCACGCAGCAGCAACAACAAATTACAAACTTTGCCCTGGAGTCCGACGCTAGCTCAAGCCAGTCCTGCCCAGCCGGCCGAGGAGCGGCGACAGGTTCTGGGCATTCAATTTGCTTTTCTCCGAAGTGCATCTGACTCCACCACCTGACTAGCATACTCTCATGTGATTATTTGCTTATTGTCTGTTTTTCCCAACCAGAAGGAAAGCTACAAAAAGGCCAGGGCTTTTGTCTGTTTTGTTCCCATCTGTACCCAACGGCCCAGTCTACGGCAGGCATTCACTATATACTTGTTAAACAAGTGAACGCCTGCCGTGGCTGTGGCTCATTGCAAGGTATTCTACACTGGAGAAACACCGCTAGCACCCCAACAATCCCACGAGGTATGTGACCCACATCAGCATGTGGATTTGGATCAACAAATTCAGAATACTTCATAAGGTAATGTCCAGAGGTTCCACATTCATTATCCTCGAAAAGACATTAGGAAGCCTGGACCAAACCCTACAGAAATTCCACCAACTTCACTGTATTTCCTCAGTCCTCCATGCTTTCACTTAAACGCTGGTTTACCCTTGTCCTATTTAAAGTATCATTCTGTAATAGGAAAATGTTCTTGTCCCAGGTTCGTGGGAGGACATTCCCGTGCTTCAGCAATTGCCCTCTAGTTGCAAATGTCCCTGTGGTTCATGCTGCATCTGCGTAACACATCTGAGTGTATTCGAGCATGGGGCTTGATTATAAGCCAGAAAGGCCAACCATGTGACCAGAGAGCTGAAGCTTTGAACCAGGGGATTCCATGCAATCGTCAGTGAGGGAAGGACAGTTAGAGATTGCAGCCAATAGCTGAACCAATGAAAGTCCAGTAAGGGCTGTGACTAGCATGCCCTTATGTGATTGTTTGCCTAGCAGATGTGAAGCCCTGGGTTCAGTCTCCAGCACCAGAACTGGAGGAGTTCAATAAAAATGTTGCATATTGAAGGTCAGGTGAGCTTCCTACTCTGTGAAGCAACTGAGATGCTGCAAGAGGGATCAGACCTGATTCTCCATGTAAAGTATATTGAAAGCTGCATATTCCAGACTGTCCATACCTCACCCTGTGGGTGGCATTTTAGTGGATTATCCTGCATACTTCTCTTGTACAGCGACTGACCCTGGACAGGCTGTGGGCACTTCTGGATTTGTAATACACTGGTCAGAAGTACATGTAGCCCAAGGACCTCCAAATCTGCAGCTAGTGTTTGAAGTGAGAGCCTTCCTGTTGGACACTGCACCTTTAACCTGTGAGGTTTGTACTAACTCTGCGTGGTCAGCAGAGAGCTTCACTACAGCATGCAAGTTTGGGGAGCAGTTACTCAACTGTAAAATGTCAACAAAATGCTAGTAAGAATTCAGTTAAGTAATATGTCACCTTTGTATAACTGTGACTCAAAACCCCCAAATCAACATCCTTGCCAGAAATGATGATACATACAAACAGCATCGTGGATTATGCAGTTGAGAAAGCTTTGATTTATTGACAATTCATATATTGACAATTAATGTTAATTAATTGACATTAATTTCCTAACAGTACTTAGAAGTAAGACCCCAGTTTTTTTGTCTCTAAAATGGGGATGACAGTCTATACCCCACATGCCTTCAAATGTCGTGTAAATAAGTGTCAGGATGGTGGTAGCATGCGCCTCTCTGAGTTTGAGGCCAACCTGGTCTGCAAAGCAAGTTTCAGGACAGCCAGGGCTGCTATGCAGAGAACCCCTGCCTCTAAAAACCAAAGCTAGATGGATAGGTAGATAGATGGATGAAGCAGACTCTCTTTGAAATGTGTACCCATTGCGAGAAGTGAGTTGCTGTGATAATGTACCCTAAGGAACTATTGAATCTGAATTTACTATAAAAAATACTTGTTCCAAATCATATTCACTTGCAAAGCCTTTTCTACTACCTGGTTAAAATGTATAGCATGTGTTAGAAGTCAGCAGATAAGACTGGGACTGTGATCATGGGAGACCTTCACGGAAGAAAGCTGAGACAATTTAAGACAAAAAAAAAATTGAATGAGCCCTTGAGTCCTGTCTCCTTTATCAGGATATTTTGATAGAATTTTCAAGAAAAATTGGAAGTTGAATTAATAGCAAGGTTGTATAATGAACAATTTTATACTAAGACTTACTTAATGTACTTAATTAATATAGTACGCCATTATTTTATTTCATAATGAGTATGCTATTTTGGCTTTCCACAATACTCGAAGGCTTTTTAAGCTTGATGCTGTAGTCCAGAGATGTTAGTGATTTTGTCAGAGTCACAGAGCTATCAAGGGCTCCCTGAAAACATGGACATGGACAAAAATAGCTCATATTTACTTAGAGCTTCTCTGGGTCAAAGCACTCAGCATTCCATGTGCTCTGCTCACCTCCTCTTCCTCAAACTCTCTGAGGTCATAACACTGTGAGGATCTGAGAATTAAAAATGCCACAGAGTTCTTCACAGTTACACACAGCTAAGAGACAAGCCGAGGGACACATATGAACCCACAGCTTGCCTCAGCAGCAAAATGAATGCAAAGATCCTTGCTCTTAATGAGCCAGGTCTTAACTGGTGATCAGACTCTTTGCCTGACCCTAATGGAGCAAAGGAGGCTTAGACTCTGTTACGGTTTGGATGTAAAATGTCACCACAGGTTCGTGTGTTTGAACACTGGGCACCCTGTTGGTGGCACTGTTTTTGGGAGGCTGTGGAATCTTTAGGAAGTGGAGTCTAGGTAGAGGAAGTGGATTGTTGTAGGGAGTATAGCCATAGATGCCAGAGATAGATGTTGGTTGGGGCAAAGGCTTTTATTCTTGGTCTAGAATAAACACCGGTCCTTAGTATTGGATCCCTCGAGAGTCTCCGCCTCCATACAATCTGCTTTTAAGCCTAGAACTGAAAGGCTTCAGTTTCTGTACAACCTAGAACTTTTAAGCCTCCACTGATGGCTGAGCCACCCCAACTAGCTCCCTCTGAACTCAAAACTGCTTCTGTGTCTCTGTGAGCTCTCACTGCCCCATTCTGCCTGCTATAACTGACTCTTCTGTAACTGACTCTGCAAGTCCTGACTGCTGTACCTGACTCTTCTTACTCTCTATAACTCTAAGCTGAGAACCTGCCTTTCTCTCGTGAGAGTTGGGCGAGTCCCCACTCTGACTCTGCTAATTCTTCCTCTGATTTGTCACTTCGCCTGTCCTTCACTCTAACTCATCTCAGACATCACTTCTTGCATGACACTGACTCTTTCTGAGCTCCATCTCCTGTGTCTGCTTCCACACTCTGTCTCTGTCTTAGGGATTAAAGGCATGAACCACCACTGCTTTCTGAATACTGGGAATAAAGGTGTTTCTACATTTCATCCAGATAACACAGGCCTCTGAATGTAGACCTTTGGAATAAGGATCTACCCTAGCTTTTACACAGGCCTATTCCTCTACAGGGGAGACATTGAGAGTTGCAGCCCAAACCTGCTTCCAGCCTCTGTCCCTTTGTTTCCTGATCCACAAAGACATGAGGAATCACTGCCACTTGCCTCAAACACTATAAATGCCTTCTACTCCTCCATACCTTCCTGTCGTGATAGACTGTATCCTCAAACCGTGAGCCAAAATAAACCCTCCCTTCCCTAATGCATGCCATCCATCTAGTCACAACAAGATAAAAGAAACTAATATAGATTCCAATATCTATTTATAAAAATGCCAGAAAAATCATTAAATTAGAATGTAGTAAAAATATCCAGTAAATCTTGGGACAAACTTGACCTTATAGGGCTTAAGAGTTATATGATCTAATGCAGAAGCAGTGACCTCACCTACCCTGTCAACCCAGGACACCTGGTCACCTCAACTGTTAGTGTATTTCCAGCTCAGAGATGGAAAGGTGCCCTGGCATTCAAGAGCCAGAGAACCACATAGCTCTGATGTGGGAAAGGTGTCCCCAGTGGAAAGGTGCCCTGGCAGTCGTGAGCCCAGCTCTGAGGTGAGGAAGGTGTCCCCAGCTGAGCTGGAGTGTTACAGTGTAAGAGCTCTACTCTGCTCAGATCTGAGGGGAGAAGGTTCCCTGGTGTTATAGCTCTGAGGGAAAATATCCCTGCTGAGTGATTCTTCAGTTATTTGCTTCACTTAGACCAAAGAACAAAGAGAGCTTCATCCAGCAAATCTCACAAAAGAAATTTATTGGGCCTGGCTGCCTCCACTTTTTACATAGTATTTGTAAGGAGGTGGAGCTTTCCAGGGTGGCCTGGGATTAGTGGAATTCCCTTCACTTTATTTAAATAACCTGGTGATAGGGCCTATTCAGGGGCTAAAAATGGCCATTAGGGCCTTTACAGAGGTCTGTGGGCAGAGCTTGCTGTTTGCAAGGACCTTCAGGGATGCCCCACACTCTACACCCCTAGCATCCCTACACAGAGATAAGCATGCTCCCCCCTCCACCGTTGCCACAGGTCCCGCGTGGGCTTCAACTTCTTTCTGTGAGGCCCGAGCATGCCGCTGCCTCCATGCTGCTGTGACCCCTGTGGGGATAGGAAGCAGGTCAGGCAGCAGAGCAGGCAGCAGCGTGAGTGAGCCCTGTGCAGCACTTGCAGGCCTGTTCAAGGTAGAGGCCTACATCAACTATTTAGCCTCCCTTCTAAGTCAAATACTCAGAATAAAATAATGTAAGCTTCCACTGTGTCTTAAAGTGAAAAAAACCATCTTAAAGAGTGAAAACTTACTTTGATGAATGACAACTACAGCGCCTGCAGTATAGAAAACATTCTGTACACATGCATTGCGTTGAACTGGCGAATGATACAGACAAATCAGTCATCCTGTATGATTTTTGTTGTTATTTCTCTGTATATGGAAAATCACTAGGTTTCTCTTGAGGTTAAATTACTTCTTTAAGCTTTTTAACTCTTTGGTATCAGGAAACATCCCATCTAGATGAGCTCATACTCATGGATGTCAGCGCGCAGTTACTGTCAACACATGAGTGCTTTATGACTTGTTCTGGTAGCTGAGGAAGGCATTGTCATCTGTGCAAGTGGTCCTGTTATAAAAAAATATGAGTTTTATATAGTATTGAATCTAAGTAGTCACAATACTGAGCCGAGTACTTACTTCCCCACAAACTGGTGGCGACCCACGGTTACTATGCTGTATGCCGTAGTAAAGTACACTGCATGTGTGTATATATATGTTAGGTTGGGCCATTACACAGCTCCCAGTGGTGGACAGCAGAATTAGAGGAACCATGTTCATACAGTTCCACCAAGTATTTGAGAGTTCTGAGGGTTCAGCAGTCAACTATGTGCGATGCTGCCTACATGGTTCCAAGTTGCTGACTCACAGATGGACCTTTGACAAACACTTTCGCCCTCTCTATAAAAGAGGCCTCCAAGCTGCAACCGTGTCTCATTCTCTTTGTAATCCATTGCCCCACACACTGAGCCAAGCAATAACATGTCTCTTGATTGAAGCATGGCTATTTAGTTATATCTACAACATATATCTTGATCTGTTCCCCCAAGGGATCGAAAGCCTCAGTTTAGTGGATGGAACTCGGTCTAATAATGGCAAGCTATATCTGAAACAGGCACAGCTGTTACAAACGAAATCTTAAAAGAAGGTTGGCATGAAACCCAACCAGTTCAAAACATTTTTGTTATAATCAATTCAAAATCCCAAGCTATCTTCCCTACAGAGGTGGCCTACCAAACAACCTTATCTGCTTAAGTGACCCACTCTTGGGGCAATCAGACAAAGCTCAGAGTTCCCTTCCTGGTCTCCCAGAGTTAGCCCCAGTCCAAACCAATCCAAGTTCCACAAACTGAAAGGCAATGATGAGAAGTACCATTCACCCACCCTGAATTAACTCATGGAGAATTTCACAAAATGTTGAAAGATGGGTAGGTGGATTCAAAGATGCATGGAGAGATTTAAAAAGTGGATGAATGGAAGGCAGAAGGAGAAAGACCAACAGGCAAGCAGTAGGTGCGTGTGAGCAAGAAAATGAAGAACAGAAAGATACAATGCCTAGGTGTTGATCTCTACAAGTACACTAGAGACTGTCTCCGCTCAGCACAGGCCCTTCCTTTAAAAATAATGAGTATTATCTGCCTTTTTATGAAGAGTATTATGTCAGTTTCATAAAAATAGTATGCAAAGAGATCCACTTGCTGAGTGAATGTATCTATTTCAAAGCATTACTGCTTTGGCAAAGTCCAATTCTGCAGAGCACACTCTCCTCCAAAACCGACCAAACCTTGATGATTACTAAATAAGAACATAATTAATTATTTCTTCAACCGAATTGTCCTGAATTCTACCACAAATCAATCAGTTCTTCTAGCCTAAGAAGCTCTGACTCTATTTTAGCTCAATGAAAACAAGATCGATGAAGGCCAATTATAGCCCATCTCGTTAGAGTATGCAAATGGTATGCCATACAGATGTGCAGGCTGAGGAGTGGACTGTGGGCTGCTACTGGCCCCTAGCTGTCCAGGATTCACAGTGCAGCCACACCTGGGATCTGCCAGTGAAGACCAAGGTAGCTTGCCTGCCTGTCCTCTTTCTTTCCTTTCCTACCACCTTCTTCCCTTCCTTGAATATGTCTTTGGAGGCGCCCATGCAGAGGGCATCAAATTGGATGATCGAGGCTCTGGTGAATGTCTGAGAGTAGATATCTAATATTCTGGACTATTGGTCTCTTAGTCTAGCATAATATCTCAAAGCTCTTTTTTCTTATCATTCACAAGCCTACAGCCTGATGATGTGGTGCCTGCAGATTTCTAAACAAGGATAATGTATATGTCACAAAAGGTCAAGCAAGCCTCAGGGACAGACACGGAGTTGATATTCAACAGATATTAAAGGAATACAAAATAAGGCTAAGCTATCTACACCCCAGGATTCCCTGGTATCCATAGCAGCCTGGCCATAGGGCTGAAATTCTTACTACTGGAGCCCTTTAAAGGTTAAGGGTTAAGGCACTGGGCATCAATAGAGGGCCCCTGTTGAAATATAAAAGCATCAGACAGAAAGAATGTGTCCCTCAACAACTAGCTCCCAAACATCAGATATTTACATCCCATCTCCCCCGCCATCTTGGGAACCTCCTGTGGTATTACTTATTTACTTATTTCTTTGAGTCTGAAATACTCTGAGGCTGACCTCTGTTGATTTCATCATGAATGTCATCTGAAGGTAAGACAACCCCCGCCCCAGCACACAGCTGGATCTAGTTCATGGGTATACCAGGGGTGCATCATTTGCATGATATGTCATGATTTCAGAGAATATAAATATCAGGGAAGCGTGAATTTTTAGATTCTGTGGAAAAAAAATTTTCCCTGTAAATCAGCTCACATTTTTTACTTAACAAATTTCTTTTTTAAAGAAAACTTAAACACTGCCATGGAAACCAGTATCCTTGGCATAAATAACAGAGATGTGTAAATAATCACAAGGAAAATGAAGGAATAAATTTCAATTCTAGCTAATGTAATTAATCATAGCATATATTCTTATTTATACCACCCCTTCTTGTGTGTATATTATACCTTTACCAAAAAAGTTCAAGAAAATAATTTCAGTTCCAAGGGCTTTGAGCCCAAATCCTTGCTTAATTGGTGGCTTCCACCTGCAATCCCATCTCACAGAGGTTGACACAGGGCGATCCTGATCTTGAATGCAACCTAAGCTACTTTGTGAGACACTTCTGAAAGAAAGAAAGAAAGAAAGAAAGAAAGAAAGAAAGAAAGAAAGAAAGAAAGAAAGAAAGAAAGAAAGAAAGAAAGAAAGAAAGAAAGAAAGAAAGGAAGGGAGGGAGGGAGGGAGGGAGGGAGGGAGGGAGGGAGGAGGAAGGAGGGAGGGAGGAAGGAAGGAAGGAAGGAAGGAAGGAAGGAAGGAAGGAAGGAAGGAAGGAAGGAAGTTGAGAAAAGTTGGGACTAGAGAGACACTCAGCAGCTGAGAGCACTCACTGATCTCCAGGTTCAGTTCCCATCACCCCATAGGGTAGTTCATAAATCTTTAACTCCATCTATCTCCTGGGACTCAGCACCCTCTTCTGTACTCTGAGGGTCTGCACACATGTGGCACCCACATAGACATAAACACATACACATAAATAAAAACAATAAAAATAACATGCTTCAAAAGCAAATAAATAAAGAGAATTAGAAGTTTTATAGAACTAGAAGAACATTAGCAAGAAAAAAAGAGGAGCTCTCTCCAGCAGCACTTGAAGGATTTGAGGGGCAGTTCATTCAACCGGAAATCATTTTCACTCTGTGATTCCATGTTTAGTAGCACCTGTTCATATATCTGGTCCAACATTCCATGGTGCCGCCCAGTAAGCACCCTTTTAGAACAGGTGTGTTGGGATTCCTAGGCTGTCCTTTGGAAAGGTATGTAGAGGACGGTGGGGGATGAGACAGAGGAAACGTGGTAACCGTGTAGGGAAGAAGCCTTGAGGACCAGGAAGCTTCAGGGGGACCATCAGTGTGTGCTAAGAGGACCCTGAACTTCAGGAGGCAACACAAATTCCCCAGAACCTAGACAAGCAGTCCTGGGCTGCACCTGGGAAACTAGAGCAAATGGGAAGGTGATTGGGAAGAATTAAAAATAAACCTTATAGATCTAGCAATCTGGGTATCAAAATTCTTAATAAAAGGAGTATCTGTCTCTCACTAATTTGTGAGATTGTTCATCTTTTTTTTTATTCTTTTTTTAAATGAGTGTCTGTGTGTAGTGTGTGTTGTGTATGTGTGTGAATATATGTTTGCTTATATGTGGGCACATGTATGTCCTGTGCACTTACACATTTATGCATGTTCATGTGGAGGTCCAAAGTTGGCTTCAGATGTCTTCCACAATAGCTCTCCATTTTGTGTGTTAAGGTGGGGTCTGTCAAGGGAACCCAGCATTCCTGATCAGCCTAATATGTCCTGCTGCAGAGATAGTATCTCTGCCTCCTGCAGTCTGGAATGAGAGGTGGCTGCCATGCCTCCCGTGCCTTTACGTGGATTCTGGGAATCTGATCTCAATCCTCACACTGTTTTAGCCACTGGGCTGGCCATCTCTCCAGCACCCAATATTGCTTTTCTACAGAACATTCTATGACAATATTGAGAAACTGTGTGTATCTAAGGATCCTGACTAGTATGCTAAGAATTCATAAGGTATGTACATATGTAACAATAATAATCAAAGAGGTTATTAACCTAAGGGGAAGCCATGGGAGGGGTGGAGAGAGGGTACCTGGGAGGGTAGAGAGAAGAAAGGAAGTGATATAATTCTGTGTATGTGTGTGTGTGTGTGTGTGTGTGTGTGTGTGTGTGTATACCATGTGAGCATAGGTGTACACAGAGGTCAGGAGCCAAAAGAGGTCATTACACACACACACACACACACACACACACGCACAGCAGAACTGGAGTTACAAGCAGTTGTGAGCCTCCAGACACAAGTGCTGAGAACTGAACTCAGGTCCTCTGGAAAAGTGCTCTAAGCCTGAACCGTCCTAATAATGTTCCTTCTCTCTTTCTCCCTTTCTTCCTTTCTTTCATTTTGAATTTTCAAGATAGGGTTTATCTGTGTAGCCCTGGCTGTCCTAGAACTTGCTCTGTAGACCAGGCTGGCCTAGAACACAGCCTCTGCCTCCAGAGTGCTGGGATTAAAGATGTGCATCACCATGCCTGGTTCCCCTCCAGTTTTCTTAATATTAGTATGTAGCAGCTACATCGTGCTCCTCTCTAGGAAACAGGAAGGACAGTTATCCAGAATAATTTTCACAATAATCTTTCCTAGACATGTGATATCTCTTTCCTAAAACAAAACAAGGCACAACCCACGTCTTTTAGTTGAGATATGGCTGCACAGACAGAACAATCAAGAAGCAAAGCCATGCCGGGGCAGCTTGCTCTAGAAGATGGTACTCCTGGAGGAAATGACAAAAGGCTGGGAAATTTAAGTTTTGAGCCGATCTTTAGACTTTCTGGATATTGTTGTTCCACCATTTGTCCCTTTCTGGTGCTTTCCTTCAGCCTAGTCCTCCCTTCCAATACACAGCAAACAAAATCCGTAACTGCTCTCTAAACAGGTTGATCACCACCAAGTGTCAGAGCATGGGCCTTTGCCCTTTTCATGCACTCCTGTTAATACCTCTCTCCCTCATGTTCCCTTTTATAAATAATAGCATTACATATTGCTGACTCATAGTCAATTTATGGCCCACAATGCTTCCGCCAATTCTTTTAGTACCCTTGGATGTGAACCACCAGGGCTGGTACATTTAGACACAGATCTCACTAACTTATACCACCTGCCTCTTGACTTCTTGCCTTTTCATCCTTCTCAAGTATACGTTACCTGGTCCCGCAGCCCCATCCACCTGAGCATGCAGAAAGGCTTTGCAAAAGGCACTGAGCGCCCGTGGCCTTTTGATGTCATCAGTGAGCCTCCTCCTTTCCTATCTAGTTAAGGGACAACACTCCAGTCTTCTCACTCGTGATAGAGAAAACAAAAAACAAAAAACCCCCACACATTCTGTTTCACCTTTGGAAGTTGCATGTCATTTTCTGCTTTAGTAATTCCTACCTTCCTTCCCTGAACTTTCCACAGATATTTCTCCTTGAAATTCCATTAAAGCACAATGGCCAAAAGCAAGTTGGGATGGAAATGTTTTATTTATGCTTTCACATCCATAGTCCACCACTGGAGGAAGTCACACAGAGGGGAACCCAGAGGCAGAAGGTGACAGCAGGCAGACACAAAGGCTGTGGGGAGGCGCTGCTTACTGGCTTGCTCAGCTTGCCATTTCTGTTGAACCCAGGACCACCAGCCCAGGATGGCACCATCCACAATGGCCTGAGCCCTCATAATCACTAATTAAGAAAATTTCCTACAGGCTTGCCTACAGCCCAATCTTATGGAGGCATTTCCTCAGTTGGGGTTCCCTTCTCTCAGATTACTCTAGCCTGTGTCAAGTTGACGTAAAATTAGCTGGCACAATTAACCCTCTGTCAACTTGACACAATACATTTTAAGATAAAACTTTTCCTCTTTTTTTTTTTTTTTTTTTTTTTTTGGTGTTCATCCCCAAGATCTCAGATTAATAAGCATCACAATTATAGAACCTATTACAAACTTATAAGTCTCACAGTCACGTGCCTGTGGGTTTGGGAGGGGTGGTACCTGAAGGATGCCAAGATGCCTATAGGGTATTCAGGTGCCTGCATGATGTTCTGGTTCCTGAGTGTTTGGGCAGTGAAGCCCACCTTCAGGTAGAACTTTGTCATGCCTAATCTCAGGCTAATAAAGGCCAGGTGGACGTCCATGATTCAAACTGCCTACCACCACCAAAACCAGGGTCATGCCTGTAATCTATGTTCTACCACACAGGCTTGACTTAATTCTCTCTTTTTTTAATTTTTTTGAGTGTACAGGAGTAGGAGAGTGGACCTGGGAAAGGGTGTGATTCAGATACATTGTATAAAACCCAAGCAATTAATAAAAGTACTATGTTTAAAAAAAAAAGTCTCAGTCTTTACCAATTCAAACACTTTAAAAGCAGTCTCTGTAAAAATCCAAAGTCTCTTTTTTTTAAAGTTAAAGCCTCACTAGGTGTGGTGGTACACCACAAAAGGTGGTACACCTTTAGTCCCAGCGCTCAGGAGGCAGAAACAGGTGGATCTCTGTGAGTTTGAGGCCAGCCTGATCCACAGAGTGAGTTTCAGGACAGCCAGAGCTACACAGTGACACCCTGTCTCAAAATAAAAAGAAAAGAACAAGTCAAAGCCATTCAAACTGTGTGCTCCTACAAAACAAAAATAAGTTAGATACTTTCTTACTTCAAGAAGGAAAACCCAGGGCACAGTCACAATCTGAACAAAGAAAACCAGACTCCCAAGAGTGTAAATAATTCAATACCCAATGTCTGGGATTCACTCATGATCTTCTGGGCTCCTCCAAGGGGCATGGATCACTTCTCAGGCTCTGCCCTCTGCAGCACACACAGCTTGTCATCTAGGTTCAGGCTTGCTCCACTCCACTGCTGCTGTTCTTGGTGGCCACCTCATGGAACTGGCATCTCCAAAACGCTAGGGTCTTCAGCTGCAACTGGGCTGCATTCTCACCCATCGCCTCTTACAGGTTCTACTCATGATGCAAAGCCTCTATTTTTTCTCCATGACTCCTCCAATCCTGGGGCTTCCACTGTTACTCTAGCTGCACCTTCACCAATGGCCTCTCCTGGCCTCTCAGAACCAAGCCTCACCTGTTCTGCATGACTCCTTCATGCCTTCAAAACCCGTACTACCTGGGAGATTCTTACACATGATCAAGTTTGGCTGCCAGAACAAGGTACTACCTTGGCCACCTCTGAACACAGCTTGAACACAGACTCTGAGGAAACACTGCCCAGAAGACTTCACCTCAATGATGCTGGTCTCTTCCTAATCACAGCTAATTCTTCAGGTCCAGCTTACCAACATCTATTGTCCGAGGAAAAGAAAGCTTTCATTTTAGTGGTTCGGATCTCTTGTTAATCACAGCTGATTCTTCAGCTACAGCTGAATAGACAGCACAGATTCTTCACACAAATGGCCTGATGGAATCTTTGCTTCCCTCTGAAACTTCACAAGCCAGGTCTCCATTGTCTGCATTGTTTTCAATACTGTATCTTCTAAGCTTCGACAGAACAGCCCACTGAGCTCTCAGCACTCAGTGGCTTTTCTGGACCAAAGTTCCAAAGTTCTTGCATAATCCTCCCCAAAACAACATGATCAGGCCTATCACACCGTACTCTACTTCCCTGGTACCAACTTCAGTCTTGGTTTAAGTTCCTGTTGCTATGACAAAACACCGTGGCCAAAAGCAACTTAGAAGGTAAAGCTTTATTTGGCTTGTGCATTCACATCCATAGTCCATCACTGAAGGAAGTCAGGACAGGAACTCAAACAGTGAGGAAATGTGGAAGTAGGAGCTTTATCCTCTGAGCATCTCCAGCCACCATTGTCATCATCATCATCATCAATCTCAAATAAATAACATTTATTTGAGATGGACTTCATTATGTAGCCCAGGCTAGCCTTAAACGTATGACTAAGCATTATGAATACTAGCATTACAGGTGTGCACTTCCATGCCCATTAGTTGAGTCACTTAAAACATAATAGGAATGCTTGTGAAAACAGTCTCTGGATATCATAGGCAATTATTTCAATCCTTAGAGTTTATTCCATCTGGCCTCAGATGAGGTTTGCATTCTGTTTCCTGGAAGACAAAACTGGAAAGAGAACATTCTTCCAGGAGCTTCACCATTCTGGTTTCCTCTAATTTTCTATGAGATGTATGTATTTATTATTTATTCATTCACTCACTCACTCACTCATTTATTTGTGCACGTGGGTGTGTACTCTGTAGCATGTACGTGGAAGTCAGAGGACAACTCCCAGGAGTCAGTTCCAGGTGCGTGCCAGGGATAGAACTCGGGCCACCAAGCTTGTCTTTGAGTGCCTCCACCTACCGAACCATCGCGCCAGTCCCCCACTCTGAGCTTCTAAAGTCCTACCACGCTTCTGCCTTCCGAGATTTCACCACTCAACCCAGAATGACTTTCAGAGGCATTCCATCAGAGGTAAATTCCCCAGGAAGAGTGCTAGACTTTGTAAAAGTCCAAATAATTCTAATCCTGTGTTAGAAATTCATCAGAGGCATTTTGTTGTGGCTGATGGGAGTGTATTAGTAAGGGTTCTCTAGAGGAACAGAACTTATAGAATGAATATATATAATCCCACTTATTTTTAGTAGTACTAGTATTAGTATTAGTATTAGTATTAGTATTAGTATTAGTATTAGTATTAGTATTAGTATTATAATTAGAGTGGTTTGCAGGCTGTGGTCCAGCTAGTCAACAATGACTGTCTACCAATGGAAAGTCCATGAATATAATAGCTGTTCAGCCCACAGAACTGCGTGCTTCAGCTGGTCTTCAGTGTGTGACAGAATCCCAAAGCTCCAATGCCGGTGAAGGAATGGACTAGCCACTGAGAGCAAGCAGGCAAACAGATCAAGCTTCCTTCTTCCATGTCCTTTATACAGGCTGCCAGCAGAAGGTGAGGTCCAGATTAAAGGTGGATCTTCAAAAGATCTTCAAAAGACCCAGATTAAATCAGGTCTTCCCACTTCAAATGATTTAATTAAGAAAAAACCCCTCACAGGTGTGCCCAGCCGCTCGGGTTCCTACGTACCCGAGCTGACAACCAAGGACAGCCATCACAGCCGCAATGTTTGTTTGTGTGCTTATTTTAGACAGAGCTCACTATGTAGCCCAGGCTGGCCTCAACACATGGACATCCTCTTGTCTCTGCCTCCCAAGTACTGGGGTGACAGACCTGAGCCTCTGTGCCCAGACTTCCTGCCATTCTTTCTACGAACATGAATAAAAACAAACAGACCAGAACACACAGCCTGCTTCCCCCAGTTAAACTTCTGAGGCAACAAAAGTCCAAAGGTTTCCTCAGCTTCTGCTCCAACCTGTTCTCTCAGCCATCCTGCACTGCAGAAGCTGGACCAATCCAATAAAAGCCACACATCTCTGGCTCCTTTACAAATACATTTGGTAAGACTCAGATTCCAGCCTGCGCTGTATGGAAGGGAGAGCCGCATCCAGCAGGTGCAGATTTCAGCAAGCAGCTCACAGCCAAGCTAGTGAGGCTGGAGCCAGCGTCCCCACCTCAGATCTTAACTCCACGTGGGTGTCTCTGAGATTACAGGAGGGGCAATGGCTTCCTGACCTCAGCTAGACCAGCATGACCCTGTGACTAATAGTGTGTCCCAGGAGCCTGCTGGTTCTGCAAGGTCCTGCCTATGCCAAGGTCACTTTTCTGGAGGCCACTGAAGGCTCAGCTGAAATCTGTGGCTCTGATCCTTCCACGTCGGCTCCCTCTGCTGCCCTTCTCTTTGTTAAAGGGCTGACACGGTTTTCCCTACATGCAACTGCACACTGACAACTCAACCCAGTGGTTAACTGCCAAAACCAAGTGCCTTTTGCCTTGCCACAGGCAGAGTCCTGTCTAAACAAGACGTGTATTTCAAAGATTCTTATTTTATGCTACTTTAATGAGTCCTTAAAAAGAACATAAAATTCCTTTTATGTCTCCTTGTCCTCCCCTCCATTTTCAGTCAGCCTCCATTTCCTGGGTCATGGTGAGCTCCTTGAAGTAGACGTGTTAATGCAAGGGCAATAAAAAACAAGACGTGCCTTGAAAATATTGGAAGAGGTCTGGGTGGGGCTGGGTGGAAGTAGGAAATTCCATTATTTTACTTTAGTACAAAGTATTTTGCTGAAAGATCTTTGCCCGCCCCCACCCCCAGCCTGGTGCCAAGCATCAGAATCTGTCCTTGTGAAGACAGGACACCAGAGTTAATGGATTTGCGTCCCTCAACGTTGTCTGAGAGAATGAAATACTTAGTTCTCTCTCTCTGGGCTTTGATTTGTTGTTTTTTTTCACAACACCTCACTAGATAGACCAAGTTGGCCTCAAATTTATAATCCTCCAGCCTCTGCTTCACAGGAATAAGGAATAGGTGTATACCACACTTCCCTGATCTTTATTCCGCAGTTAAGCCTATATACTCCGGTATTTAGGGCAAAACGATTAATAATACCAATAATAACACCCCTGCTTGTTGAGAGCAATGCCATACAGCACTTGAGAGACTGATAAGTCATTGATTTTTCTGAAAAAAGCATGACATAAAACATAAAAAGGAAACAATATAAATTTAAAAAAACAAAGATACAGAGTAATTGTTTTATCTCCAAAACTACTCATCCTTCCAGTTCCTCCTTCCATCCCTCATTCAGTTAACACAAAGAGACCAAGCCTCTGAAGGGCTACACCTTTGGGAGGGCAAGTAGAGGCTTGTCTGCGTATGGATCGGACACAGTTCAATGAAGATGGCCCGCCGTGCCCCGTGCTATTACTCAAAGAACCCTGTGAGACCCGCTCTCCAGGCACCAGACCCACCTCTTTTAAAGAACGCCTTCCCGGGTGCTGAGCTCCCTTTCGCCTGTCTCACCACTACTACATGTCAGCTATACAACCTCAAGCCGGTTGTTTCAACTACTCGTCTTGGTTTCCTCATCTTTCGAATGAGCTAATGAGATGGACCTAAGGAACAAAGATGAGGTCATAAAGAAAGGCTGTGGATGGGCGCTGTCTTGCAGTTATTGCTCAGTGTGTGTTCTTTGGGCTGTTGTCGTATTATGACCCTAACATCACCTCACATTTAAAGCATACAGGATGCCCAAGAGACAGCTCAGCCATTCACAGTGCTTCCTGCTCTTCCAGAGGATGGGGGTTCAGATCCCAGCACCCACAAGGGGCAGCTCACACCTGCCCGTAACTCTAACTCCAGGGGATCTGATGCTCCTTTCTGCCTTCCACAGGCACATGTGGCATTCATTCACTCAGATACACACATACACATAAATAAAAATAAAAGTTCTTGGGAGGAAGAGTATACAGGTTATGATTTCCAAGAGTATGGGGAGAATCTTAAGGTATACCCTTCCCACCATCACAACAGAATGTCACCAAGGTTGTGACACAGGACTGGCATCTTAGGTACTTGTGAAGCCAAAGTACATGAGCATCCATATGACCAAAGCCTTCCCCTAGTCTGTGAGCCCCAACTGGAGACAACACCACAGGGACATCCAGGCTACAAAGTTCCAAGTCCCTGGGTCCTCACACCACAGCAGAACACGTTCCCAATCTCTCTCCAGCAGTTTCCAAAGCCCAAAGCATGCTCTAGCAACCACCAACCCGCTATGCTTCGATGTCCCAGGTGCCGTGGATTGAGCATGTCTCCCCAGAACGTATGTGTCAGACAGTGACTCTCAACCTGTTGGTTGCAACCCCTTTGGGGGGTCAAATTACCTCTTTGCAGAGGTCACCTAAAACCATGTGCATATCAGATATTGACATTAAGATTCATAACAGTAACAAAATTACAGTTATGAAGTAGCAACAAAAATAATTTTATGGTTAAGGGTCACTGCAACTCACCACGTGAGTATATTTAGGGTCACAGCATTATAAAGGTTGAGAACCACTGCATTAGAAACTCAGCTCCTAATGCAACAGTGTTGAGAGGTAGACCCTCTAAGAGGAGACTGGGATGAGTTAGTGCCAGGATCTTAAGAGTAGATCAGATACTGTGAGCACATGTCCTGAGAAAGGATGAATGCAGCATCTTCTCTCTAAATACATGTTTTCTGACCCTTCCCAATAGTTCCCAGTCTTGGGCTTTGCAGCCTGCAGAATTGTGGAGTGAATAAACTTTTTTTTATTATTTATTATTTATTTATTGCAAATTACCTAGTCTCTGAAATTTCATTACAAAAATAGAGATGCAGACTAAGATGCCACAGAATTCATTTTGTAGATGCAAACTTCAAATGTGCTACATGTCTGTCTTCAAAGCCACTCCAGAGCCCCTGTGGCTCCCCAACCAGCAGCTGGGTCTTTATTGAGTCCCATCAGGGGAGAGCCTCTGTCAGCTCCCCCTCCTTACTGTCCCCTATTGTTGGATCTAATCTATTCAGTGGCTTTGGATTTGTGGGTGTTCCCCTCATCGGTTGCTCAGGCCTTGGTTTGGGGTTGTTCTCAGGAAGCCTGGCCTCTGCTTTGCATAGTTGGATCCTTTCCCATGAGGCCTCCAGGTGCCTTATGCAGACAGTCATCTGCCAGGCTCTCTCCAGCCCAGCTGCAGACACGCTCCCGTGCTCGCACAGCTTGGCCAGTCCACTTGACTTACCTGTACTTTTTTGTGTCGTTTCTGGTAGGAAGAGAACATAAATACTTGCCTTTTGAGCCAAGAAGTATCTAATTCTGACAAGTATGAATCATTTCTAGGAGCTGGAGAGATGGTTCAGTGGTTTAAGAGCACTGGCTGCTTTTCCAGAGGACCTGGGATTGGTTCCCAGCACACACGGCAGCTCATGACTACCTGTAACTCCAGTTCCAGAGGATCCAACCCTCTGGGGCCTCCAAAGGTACTGCACACATGCAGTGCACATACATGCATGCATGCAAAACACCCAAACACACAAAATGACAAAATTAAATTTAAAATGATAATTTCTAAAATATTGGACAGCTCTTGATTCTATTTAAAGCCAAATGATGGGCCAGTGAGACAGTCCAGCAGGTAAAATCACTCGCCATGTAAACCCAGGCACTAGAATCTGATTCTAGACGCCACAGAAGTACAGAACCAACTCCCATAAGTTGTCCTCGGATATCCACACATGCACACGTCATGTACAATGCGTACACAATACTAGATAAAACAAATAGTCAAAAGAACAGTTTTAGATGCGGCTCCACCACGCGAAGGTAAAATCAGTCAATCCATCTGCTCTCTGGACAGTGTACGATTCATAGATTTCCAGTAAGGAAGACATGATAGATTTGCTCTGTGACCCAAATAAGCACTTCAAATGTCTCTCTTCTTCCATGAGCAGTGGTGCTGCTGCTCCATCATCCCCAGACTCTTGAGGAAAATCAGTCTCCACTGATAGGCAACCGCCTGGTTCAGGAAAGTCAGCTGGGGCCAAGGCCCGAGGGAAGAGCAAAACAGTTGGTGGGGTGGTTGTGTGGATCACTCTTCTGTTCTGTGCTAGCAGCCACTGTGTTTTTTATCCCTGGTGGGATGACCAAGCCCCCTGCTTTCCATCCTGCTCCTCAGGCTGTGAGAGCACATAGAATTGATTGTTCATATATGTGCATGTATGTGTATGTATGTTTATGATTGTGTGTGTGTGCATGCATGTGCATATGTGTGCACGTGTGTATGTGTATGTATGTGTGCATGTGTGTGCATGTGTTACATGTATGTGAGCATTTATGCATTCTTGTGTGTATGCATATGTGCATGTATATGTGTGTGTGCATGTGTTATGTGCATGTGTGGTGTATGTATTCTTGTGTGTATACATGTGTATATGTGCATGTGTGTGTATGTGTGTATGTATGTGTATACACTAATTGGGGAGAAGAAAAACTATATCCCAAAGGGATCTCAGACTCTCTCCCAGAAAGTTTATTACTTCTGAAAAAGTCCAAGATCACCCTTCGTTAAGATATGTCATATTTTAAGCCTAAGAGATGGATGAGCTGTGCATTCTTATAAGGTGGGTCTTATAGCACATATCTAGGGGTAGTTTGAATTGGGGAAGATAAAATCATATAAACACAAAAAAAAAACACCACACATGTTAATCCCTCCAAGCAACTGAATGAAAATGTTACATGGTAATATTATCCATGGCTACACTGGGTTGAGTGCTTTGTACCAAGCCAAATTGTTCACAGTCCCTCATTTAATTCTGATGACTAGAAGATAGTGAAGGAATTGTCTTGGTTTACAGCTAAGAAAATAGAGGCTTAAACAGACTCTCCCATGCAACACCACCAGAAAGCATTAGGTGCCAGAGTCCAGCTCTAGCAAGGAGGCCAGAGGACGTCAGGGAAGAAAACAGGCACAAGTCTTCTTCAGGTCAAAACGAACTCTCTTTATTCCTTCTGTTCCTTCTTACTTCTTCCTTCTCCTTCTTCTCCTCCTCCTCCTCCTCCTTCTCTCTCTCTCCCCACCTCTCTCTCCTGTCTGTTTTCCCATGTATCTTATATATTTTTGACAAAGCCCCTCACGGGGAAAGATCGCATTACAGTCACATCTTAACCATAAACTTGAACTTCACATAATGATTATAGGTTTTACATTTCAGTGATTACAAGTTCCATATTTTTAAATACAAGTTATCTTAAAACCCACACCTGAACACCTAGTTTCCCATATATATTTTTCCCACAGTACATCTATATCCTAGAAGCAAAAGGTTTTTTTTTATTATTATAGATTAACAGAGTTTTAACAAGCCAACTAATTTCACAGCTAGCTTCTATTGTAATTGGCAGTTGCTAGGGAACAAGTACACATCATAGTAACCTAATGTAACAATTCTTATTTAGTTAACACAGTGAAACAAGTTTATTATAACTAGAGAACTTTAAGTCAACAGTCTTTTTGCTTTTCTTAAGTAAAAGGAGAATCTGCTGCACAGCTCTATATCCCCAAAGCATACCCCAAACTCATCAGAAAACTTTTGATTATAGAGACCAGGAAACAGTCAATTTTATTTGTGGTAGAGGAAGTTCAAGCCTAACAATGGGTGCCGAAACTCATTTGTTATTACTTGTTCATGGGTCTGTTTTTCACTGGTGAAACTCTTGGGCCCTAGCAATTAAGCTTTCTTTGTTCTAGCTTTCCTAACCCCAACCAAATAAGTCCCTATCAAAAATGTGTTTCTTCCTAAGTTACTGATTCTAAGGCAGCGGGCAAAACATTCTAATTTAGCCCTATAGCTATATGTTAAAACACCTACTGTTTTTAACTAAACATTTTTTAAATTATTATTTCTGGAGTTTCAACAGAGTCACCAATTCAACTGAGTGGCATTGCTGGAAGGAAAACCATCACCATTGTTATGTGTGCCAGCAACACTGCCCAGTGAGGGGTTAGAGGCCCCATAGAACTTTCATGCCACAAAAGAGACATGGAGACCATGGTAGCAACAAGCACAATTAGGCCCAGCAGTAGCAAAGGGCATTAAGGAAACAATCCCCTGGGAGGCCAAGGTAAAAACCTACTGTCTCCCTGCTAAACACTAGGCTGACTCCTGAGGCTCCAATGCTGACTGTTGTTCCCCTACTCTGCTCCCAGCAAATAGGAAAGGATCCCAGTTGAGGGACTGACCCACCCCTTTCACCTCTGCTCCCTGGTCACTGGTGCCTTCCACACCTTCCTGACAAGCCAAACTAGATAACCTGTAGTTGGCTACTCCTTCCTTCTTTAAGTGACCACATCTAATCCAGGGCTTCCTGGGTAAGCCAGAGGAGGACACACCTGAGCGCCTGCGGTATCATACCAGCCTGGCTTCTCTACAGAAAGGATGCCCATCCAGTCACGGCCATTGATCTCTTTTCTCACACCCGAAGTTCCATGACTAACTTTATCAGAAATTACACAACCGTTCCCAGTCTTCCATCCAGCCATGGCAGCAAAGACTGGTGTGTAAGACGCTCCATCTGAATTACATCTTTGAAGCTCTCAGTCAAACCCAAGATTTACCTAAAAGGCAGTGCGCAAACTCCTTCCTAAGGTCCTCCTTTCATAAGCTCATCGTCTGAGACACACAGTAAATACCTGTGTATTCACAGCCATGCCCCAACACTTAAGGTCACTGGTGCACATCCTATATGACGGTGGTCCCATGAGATTACCTCACCTGATGACGTCATAGCTATTTAGTTGGTGCAAGCTCAGTCCATGACATTCCTACAACGATGAAATCCTAGCAGAACAATTCTCAGAGCATATCCCTTAGCTAAGCAGTGCAGGACTGTATTTACATGGAATTTCTGAACTTCAAGTATTTTAGTTTTAAGAGAGAGAGAGAGAGAGTTTATGTATATCTCACCTCCATCCTGAAAGTGTCCCCCTCTGATTTTACTACCAACCTGTGTGAGTACCTCTTCAGCTCCTGGTGCGCTTCCCCCCCTACACTGTCTGGGGACTTGATTCACCAGCTCTTCAGGGTAGAAAGCTCACAGACAAGGGATTTGTTTTGTGATTCTCTGTCTTTGGAGGACTTCACATATAGTAAGTATTCAAAGTACAGCTGTTGAGTTCAGTTTTGTCTTTCATCCATATAGAATCAAAGGCCAAAGAAAACCCTGCCTCTAGAGAGACCATCACACCCCAGTTTCCCAGGACTTCCCAGCATGGACTTGAAAGTTGTGTCCTGAAAACCTCCTTAGTTTGAGGTTGATGGGAGATGAGCTTCTGCCACTCTGATCTATGTGAGCCCACTGAACGCTCACCCTCACCTCAAGAAACAGTGTAAGTCTCATAATAGCAAATTCACCTTTTCCAAAACACATAAAGTGGAAAACATAGCAGTTTTAAAACATTCTCAGCTTGAAGACAATTTTTTTAATATCTTATAGGTCAGTCTGTAAAGCGCTTGCCACACAAGCAAATAGACCTGAGTTCAAACCCCAGAACCCAAGTAGAAGTGGCGGAAAACACGGGGGAACCAGCATCCTAGCACTGGAGAGGTGGGGACAGGAGCATCTCTGGGATTTGCTGGCTAATTGGCCTAGCAAAATCATCAAGCTGTGGCTTCAGTGCGAGACCCTGTCCCCAAAAGTAAGGTGGAGAGTGATTGATAAAGACATCCAGTGGTGGCCTCTGCACACATGTGCACCCACAAATACTACACACAAAAGGAAGAGAGAGGAAGGAAGGAAGGAAGGGAGGGAGGGAGGGAGGGAGGGAGGAAGGAAGGAAGGAAGGAAGGAAGGAAGGAAGGAAGGAAGGAAGGAAGGAAGGAAGGAAGGAAGGAAGATGCTAGTCTCAGATCCAGCATGGTGACTCACTCCTGTACCCCTAAATTTTGGAAAGTTGAAACAGCAGGACTACCATGAACCACTGTGCACCCCAGCGATACACAGATACAATATGATAGTTTGTCTCAAAGAAACAACAACAAAATAATTGGGCCTAAAGGTATTTCTTTTCTGTTTGCTTTTCAAGAACCTCCTCGTTACATCTTGACTACCGAAAGAGACAAGGAAGAGTTAGGTTTAGGGAGGCAGGAGGCAGTCAGACCCTCCATGTGTGGGTCACTGTGGACCACCAGGAGATAGGAACTAAACTGTGCCTGTGTGATTTTAACAGCATACTGTGCACGTGTTTTTTAGAAATCATTTTTTCTTAAGAGCCAGTGGGTTAAGAAAAGGTCACAGGCACGGTTGGAGAGCCCAAAAGCTGGGCATTATTTTTGAGGAAGCATCGTAGCT
Source organism: Cricetomys ansorgei (assembly GCA_026225945.1). Lineage (NCBI taxonomy): Eukaryota > Metazoa > Chordata > Mammalia > Rodentia > Nesomyidae > Cricetomys > Cricetomys ansorgei. The sequence goes on from JAMJFZ010002461.1 coordinate 3,374,253, forward strand.
TGGTGATCAGTTCAAGACATCACAGTCATTCAAAATGATGTCTTACATGTACTGGCTTGTCTGCAAAATGAATTTACCTTTTCATTATTATTTACTGAGTGAGCCAGTATTTCATTTGTATGGATTTTTATCCAGCAACTAGGGAGAAAAAACACAGAAAATCTAATAAAAAGATGAAGCAGCTGTACAATATCTGAAGTCTGTATCCAGCTTGGGAGGTCACATTTCTGTCCTTTTATGATGTTCACCTTAGGGAATGAAAAGGCATGCATGCATATGGAGATTGGCTGGTTCTGTATTCCAATCAAGGGCAACTTTGACCTGACAAGTGTGGAGATGCACTTAACAGCAAGAACAGAGGCAAGGTAGAGGCAAAAAAAAAAAAAAAAAAAAGACAGGCTCCCAGGGTTGGTGGCCTCGTCAGTTGTCATTTGAGTAATAATAAGGATTCCTGCCTGCCTGCCTGCAAAGGCGTCTCAGCTCTACTTACTCAGGACGGGTGGTAGGAAAATGATTGAGCGTGTTTAACACTTGCTGCCCTTGGAGAAAGCTGGAACCTATAAAGAAAGTTCATTCGAAAGTCCCACCTTTTTCGGCCAGGCGGTGATGGCGCATGCCTTTAATCCCAACACTCGGGAGGCAGAGGCAGGCAGATCTCTGCGAGTTCGAGACCAGCCTGGTCTACAGAGTGAGTTCCAGGACAGCCAGAGTTACAACAGAGAAACCCTGTCTCAAAAAAAAACAAAAAAAGGAAAAAGAAAAAAAAAAGTCCTACTTCTTCAAAGAGACCATCACTGAGCACCCAATACTTTCATTTCTCGTCACCCACTGGTGATTTCTGGGTGAGAGAGTTCCGCATGTAGCGTGTAACTATATGTTACACGTGTAACAGTTACACGTGTAACATATAGTACCGTTGCCTTGTTCTACCCTCTAGGACACAGTTTATTTTAAAAACCCTTTTAAAAAATAAAATCTAACGTACAATGATTTTAAAACCTGTGTACCCCAAGAACTGAGGCCTGGTTGAAAAGGATCTGTTGTGGAAATTTATTCTTAGTTATGTATAAAATAATCGTTTTTGTGCACTGCTGGAAAAAGGATGTATAGGCCTTGGCATTTTGTATTGTCCACAGGTGTTGGGTTTATGTGGGGGATGTTTAATTGGTCATGATCTGCATGTGCCATCAATAGAACATCTGAGGCGTTCTGGATCAATAAAAACACCTGAACTCAGAGGCTCAGGGTTCCACTGTGAGTATGCACTGGCCATGATGGTGGTTCCCTCTGCCGAGGTCTGGCAGAGTTTGCATCTACAATTGTGCCTCCTTGTCTTCTGTGCTGAGCCGCCCCACAGGTGTTCAACTACAGGATCCATTATTCGATTGTGCATTCCTTCAGTGAGTATCTGTGGATATCATGATCATGATAAAGACCCTGGATTTGATCACGTGTACATTTCTTTTAATTACCAAAATTTCTGTTGTGTAAGTGTTCTTGGATTTTGTAGCACAAAAAGAGAGTTCTCACACTCAAAAAAGTTAAGAACTACCCGCCTGTTAGGGAAAGTGTGGATGGAGGATACAGGACCCAGAATTCATCCTACCACAGGGACCCAGAATTTGTCCTATCACACACAATACCTAGTTTTTGGATTATAGGCAAGTCACTTGTCCTCTCTATGCCTCCAGCTCTGCTTTGGACAGATAAGAACAGGTAGATAGAAGTTTGTTCCAAAATGTAAAAGAAAAATTTAATATATTTCATGACCTACTCAGCCCAACCCCCAGCCACATTACTGAAAACCATGACCTGGCACACCCACGTTAGCAATATTCACTTCTCGAGTAAGTATCATCCCTACCTGGAAACATAAGTGTGAAACCCCAACACACTAATTAGGGGTTTCATTGCAGTCCTGCCTCCGGTTGGCAGTACCTGACTACACAGTGTTTCTCTAGCTCTTCTGCTATCCTGAGGATGCTAGAACATTCTAAGGTCAAACACCGCTGCTCACAGCATCCAGCTCTGTGGTGGCTCACCAAGGACAACAAGGGGGTATATCATAGGTGCAAACCCTGAAGACCTCAGCAGAGGGAACCACCATCATGGTAGGCACCACACTGGACAGTGGAACCCTGAGCATCTCATCTCAGGGGTTTTTATTGATACCTAAGGTGTCCTTGGGTGTTCTATTAATACCACTTGCAAATCATGAGGAATGGAACATCCTTTACATAAAGCCAGCACCTGCAGACAATACAAATGCCAAGGCCAAGGCGGCCCTTCACCTAGCAGTGCACAAAACAACCATTTTAAACATAACTAAAAAAAAACTTCTGCAACACAGATCTAAGCAGGGAGTGGTTTTCCCTCTAGTCATCAAGGTTACTGGGTGTCTGTAACCAGCCAGACCCACAGCATAGGCATCTCTAAACACATGGGCCCAGCAGGGGAGAGTCCACAGCCAGTCACTTTGGGTACCTAGAGCCTGCCAGCATGGAGGCCCAAACTGGGTAGCCAGTCACTAGAGGGGGCAGGTGTGGTCTAGCTTTTCATGCCAGCTGTTATAAAATCCCGGCCTAGTTTACCTGCTAATGAGTGGTTCCATTTTGAGTACTTACATTAAATCTTAAATCCTCACTTGAGCTAAAAATCAAAACTCACTCAAAAATTAAAGGTAAAACTCCCCGTGATTCTGAAAACGTCAGTGTCTGAAACAATGCAGCACCTGACATTTTTAAGGTAATTTTCAGAAATTAGACACAGACAATATGAGCCACAGCCCTGCAGACCATCTCAATAGATAGCAACAGCATTATAGTTTCTGTGAAATAACATTAAAGAGGAAAAATAAAACCCTAACTGGTATTGGCTGATTATAACTCTGCATAATGCTTATGTGTATATTAACAGAGACAGAAGATTATTTTGAATAATAAAAATGTCTTAACATTTATTATTTTTGGTAAATCTGTTTACTTTTGGAAAGAAATTAGGATGGAAGAGATGCATGGAAATTCAATATAAGCTGAAGTGAACCCATTTTAAGCAAATGACTCTGCGATATTATATCTAAAATGCTCCCTTGGAGGCCTCTGGCAACCTCAGAACTGACCGTCCATAATTCAGTGACCATTTCATTATCTAAGTCCAGCCCTCAGTCCTAGACATTGATTCTTCAATCTCCATCATCTGCGTTCTCCTCCCTGCCCAGACCATACGTTGCAAACTGTCACAGAGCCAAAAGCGCGCCCCCACTGGAGATGGGTAAAGCCCCCCAAATGTCTAGTCAGATGGTCCCATCCATCAGAGCTGGAGAGACACAAAGCCAATCAAGAGCGGAGACTCTCGGCGTATGTTAATGCTGACCTTCTCTCCAGCAACATGCTCTCCGTAGCTTCCACACATGTCCAGTCGCTGGGGAGTTGTCTGGCTACACGAATTTTTCACATTTGTCAGCTAAATCAGCGCTCGAAATGCACAATGCAGCACTTAGAAACATTATGTGAATTTATTAAATTCTCTGGAGGACTTTGGGTCCATAAAGCAGTAAATTGATTACAGGGAACTGAGGCCATAATATTTTCATCAGCAACAAAAGCAGCCATGCTCCCATATTGCCCGTGGCATGTGAAGAGAAACAGTGCCTCGCTGCTCTGAAGCGAGCAGGCTGAGAATCGCCAGGCAGACAGGGGAAGGCTCTGGGAAGCAGCAGCGGCTTGTGTCCTTCAATCTGTTCCTTTTAGTCGCAGCAGCTCGTGGGCACAGCTCACCACGGATAAGAAGATGCATGAGAAGCACAGGCAGCCTCTTCCTGTAGGGACCTGCCTTGAATGCTCCCACAATTAGAGCGAGTGCTTCCGGCTGCTCCTCCCCTTTGCCGTGAGATAGCCTATCGACTCTGCTACCAAATGATACCAGGCTGATACTGATGGTATAATCTCAGTACCAAACATTCCTGGTGTGGTTTGGTGGCCATAAACTAACAATCTCCCTTTACAAATTAAGATAAATGAACAACCGTAACATTCTGTAGGATGCCTAACATTCAAAAAGCAATTGCAGGCACTTTGCCGGGTGTTCTGTCACCAGCTTTGAAACAACTCTAAGAGCTAGGAGCTTTGGCTCCTGTTTCTAAATAAGGAAACCAAGACTTAGCACAGGGAAGTGATTTCCCCCAAACCATAGAACTTAGAAGTGCTTTTTCCCCTGGTGTGGACCCGGATGCTGCGATTCCAAAGACAAACTATCCCATAGTCCCGCTTCAGGTTACTGCTGCTTGCTTCTTCTCAAGCATTTGATGCTTCAGGAGGTGACTGGGCATCCTTCTTTGCTGCTGCCTGAGGAAACGTCTACCACCTCAAGCCCTTTCTGGACAGAGGAAAGGGCAAACGTGAGCGTGTCTAACTAAGGTGACATCTCAAACTTCATTTTTCTTGAACCTGCTTCAGGTATGAGTATCAAATTTGGCTATAATAAATGATAAGGTCTTTTAAGTCATGCCTAGATGTGTGTATGTGTGTTGCATGTAGGTGTGCAGGTATGTATTGTGCGTGCAGGTGCATGTACACTGCATGTATGTATGCATGCATGTATGTGCGTGTATGAGTGTGTGTATGTGTATCTATGTATGTATGTGTGTGTATGTATGTGTATGTATGTATGTGCATGTGAAGACCAGAGATCCACATGGAATGTATTCCTCAGTCCCTCTCCAGCTTATTTTCTAGAACAGGGCCTCTCACTGATCCTAGAGCTCACAGATTGGATGACACTGGCTGTCGAAGAAGCTCCAAGGACTCACCTACCCCTTTCCATCGCCTTCCCCCAGCCCACCCCCCACCCACATGTATGTTGTAATCCAAATTCAGATCCTCGGGCTTATACAGCAAGTACTTCACTGTCTAAGTCGTCTTCCCAAAGGCTCCCAAAACTAGATTTTCATATACATCTACAATGACTATAGTTGTACGTTGAAGGGTGACCATGCAGAACTGTGTTGGCTGCCCTTTGTCTGGTTACCACCAGACTGAACAGGGTCTCTGCACTCTGGAGAACTTGCAGAGAGTCACAATTGGAGGGCACACTGACTCCTCTCCTGTACTCCACCACTTAGACGGAGTTCCCTGGCTCTGATGGAGGAAAAGCAAGGTCTCATTAGGGAAAAAAGAAAAAAAACTGTGACTTAAAGGTTAACACAGGAGGAAAGAGAGAAAAAGAAAGAAGGGCTCAGTGGGTTCCAGTACTTGGCTGCCTGCTGTCCATCATGATAACTGTTTGTTAGACTCAGCTGAAATATTAAGAGACCTCAGCCAGACTGGATGTAGCTCAGTTGGTAGAGTGCTTACCTAGTACACACAAAGACCTGTGTTCAACCGTCAACACCAGGTTAAGTAGTTGAGGTGACACCTGTAACAACTGAATTTTAGGAAAGGAGACAGGAAGATCCTAAATTCAAAGTCATCCTCAACCACATAGAGATCTCCGTGTCAAGGCCAGCCTGGGCTACGTGAGACCCCTCAAAAAAAGAAGGGGAAAAAAGAAAAGAAAAAGAGATCATCCGTGTGTCAAGTTACAAGTAGATTCAAGAATGGCTTTGTTATCTATTTTTGAATATTGCAATTTAGCAATGTGTAAACATCATAGTTTATCTTAAAACTATACATTCAAGTAGCTCTTGGCTTTTTAGCAAAACACATCCCCTACCCATTATATCAGAACTCTGTGCCCTCTGTGTCCTTTCAGAATAATCTTTCAAAGGGAACCAGCCAGCCAGGCCACAGCAGGCATACAGTCACCTTGGAATCAGCCCTGTGTATTTCTTTTCCACCACACTATCAACTGAAGTAGCAACAGTCTTTCAGATGATTTTTGCTTATGGAAGATTTGTTGACCTTTTTCTTCCTTTTTGCTTTTCAGATGCTAAAAATCCTATTGAAGGCTCCAAAATTAGTCTAATATTTTGAGACTATGTTACAAACTCCTTTTTAAACTCAAAAAGCTTCTGATGCCACCTAGTGGCAACATTGTCACATTACATCATCTTGTTCTCTGGAAATTCATGAGTAGCTGAATTCTCTCCTGCTGAGGAAGTTTCACCAGTAGGTACACAAACAGAACAGACTGGAGAGACTTCAGGTATAATTTATCCCTTTTTGTGGTGTAAGGAGTTGATCCCAAGGCCTTGCTCACTGGAAGCATGTGATCAGCCACTAGGTACAGGCCGGGCCCTTACGATGACATTTTTCTTTATCTTAGGGGAAAGTATTGCCTTTTTGCAATATTTGTTAGAAAGAAGGAGAGGAAAGAAAGAAAGAAAAAAAGAAAGAAAGAAAGAAAGAAAGAAAGAAAGAAAGAAAGAAAGAAAGAAAGAAAGAAAGAAAGAAAGGAAGGAAGGAAGGGAGAAAGGAAGGAAGAAAGAAAGAAGTAAGTGAGAAAAAGAGAGAGAGAGAGAAAGAAGGAAGGGAGGGAAGGAAGGAAGGAAGGAGGGAAGGAAGGAAAAAGGGGGGAGGAAGGGAGGGAGGGAGGAAGGGAGGGCGGGAAAGAGAGAGAGAGAGAGAGGAAAATGTGTGCTCGCCACCTTTTTCCTTGGACCACAGTTATAAAAAGCACCAATTTCCCCTCAAGCCTGACATCAGCTCCGGAAGGGATTCACTAAAGCAGACCTCGAAAGCAGACTTCGAAATATGGTCCCATGTTCAGTGAATGTATTTTCCTTGCCAAACACTCAAACCAGCTTTCATGATAATTACGAAACTAAGTTGTTTTTTTCCACTAGGAATATTTACTTATTCCTGATAAGAACACTCATTCAACAAATATTAACTGGCCAGATAGTTTACTGATATCACAGTGAACCATCTGATCGTGGCTCCGCCCACAGAGTTTATAGCTTAGGAAAAAGAATATACAATCCAAACAAGGAAGAATTTTATCCTGAAAAACAAATAAGCCCATCATGGAACTACAGAGTGAAGGCCTCTTTTATAATCCAGGGACGTTTGAGCTACAGAGCATGCGTGGTTGGCCTGCCACCCTCAAGAGTCTGAAGTCTTCTAGCCACACCCTTCTAGCCGTACGCATGGTTCCCACACAGAAGGCCTGCATTTCCCTAGCTGAGGACTTTTGCTAATCAATTTCAGCTAGGCTGGCCAGAGAGCTCTCTGCAGCCACTCATCTCTGCCCCCTAATGTTATGGTTACAGGCATGTGCAGCCATGTCTCTGAGTGCTGCGGATGCAAACTTACATCTTCATGGCAGCCAAGCAAGCAGTCTTGTCTACTGAGCCCCCTCCCCAGAGTCAGTGCCTGTGTTAATACCCCCCAGACAGTCTGCAACCAGTGTGGCGTGGGGGGGTGGGTAAATGACTTTGCTTTTTTGACACCCCTCCCCCAATAAATGATTCTGAGTAGATCCCAGCATGGCCCCCAAGGTATGTAACAGAACTTTGTGATTTCAAAGGGTTTAATAAATGGCATCCATCTGTCCCACGAATGTTGTGAGACAGCTGATAATTAAGAACAAAGGACAAAGCATAGAAGAGACTAGACACCATATTATAATATTGAAGAATATTATTTTTAATATATTTTTATTAAATATTCAGGAACTTCATTACACGCACGCAATGTATTTGATCATACCCACCCTGTCAGAGGAGTATGATTTTCATATTGGTAAATACATCGATACCATCTTAGATTGTACTCAGTCTAAGAATTATGGTTTCTTGCATTCTGAATCACAAGTACAGTGACCCGGGAGAGCCAGTGACAAGCAAGGCCTGTCTGTTATATTTATGGGGGAAATGCCAGCTTCCTGAAGGCAGGATTCCTCGGGGAAGAAAACAGACAGAGCCACACTGGCTAAGTGACTCGTACATGGGAATGACACTCCTCCAGAAAGGGACAAAGAAGGCACATTAAAGAGCCAGGAAGGCGAGGTCAATGTGCTCCCTATAGGCAGGAGAAGCTCTCACAACCACAGGAAAAAGCACCCCTATCCTACCAGTCAACCTCCCAGGTTTGCTAGGTCAGTAATTCCCAAACACCACACTCAATACAATAAATTGTTTTTAAATTTTTAATTTCTGTGCTCTCAATACTTATCCCAGGTGACATTGGTCCCCAGTGAAGACCACAGTAATCAATGGTATGAACAGTGATCACTAAATCAATATTCTTTTTAACATTAATCAATGGATTTTGACCATGTAGGACCTGCCTATAAAATAGAGGGAAAGTGTTGTTTTGCTCTGATTTTTATCTTAAATATTTATTGAATTGTCGCTATGTGATAAACTAGTCCATGTTTATTTAATTCTCACAATGTACTGTATTCTCCCTAACAACTCAGATGAGGAAACAGGACCCTGTAAAGTCAAAGAATTTGACAGAGGTCATTCCACTAGTAAACATGACATTGGAACTCGGTCCCTGGTCAATCTCATGTCGAAACCCATGCTCTGTGTACTACCAATCCATCCCTCCCAATCATTAAACTGAATGTATGTTCTAAAGATAAGCCATTTGTTTTGCTTTCAATTGCTTTCAATTGCCAACAGGACAATGAGCTTCAAAACTAAGCAGTGAATAATGCAAATTGATTTAAATATTTTCCTTCGTGATAAATTAGCCTTTAGATTCACCAACCAGACTCTGCTTGGTACAAGAGACCAGAAAAAAAAAAAGGAAAAGGAATAAAATGTCCCCATCTTTTGGACAAGCCGTTGCTAAGTATCCTCTGATCTGAAATCAATCCTAATCATTCCCCCAAGTCTTGAGGCTCACTTATCCCAGCTCTCTGTGTCAGCAAGGCTGTTATTTCAATGGCTCCAGTGCTCGTGAGCTCCAGCTATGAAATAATACACTGTTCTACAGACACTGTCAGCAGATCACGCTGTAACTCGTGGTGCAATTACAGCTCCTTAGCATTTAGTGCTGCAGTTATCGCCCGCCTTTACATACAGAGACATCAAGGACACGTTCCTTGCACCAAAAGGGATACATGGCAAATATCCGGAGCTCAAATCAGTGATTCTTTGAAATAGTGAATCAGACGGGTGAAAGTCTTGGGAGCATTCGACCCTCTAAAACAAGACTCCTTCAGGAATCTTTCAGGGATTTTCAAAAAGATGTTACATGAACTCAACAGATTAATCCAAACAAATAGACTTTATCTTCAATTTTTTTCTTTTTTAAAGACTTATTTTATTCTCTGTATGTGAGCGTTTCCCCGCCATATATATGTGCACCGCATGCATGCCTATTGCCCAAAGAGGGTTTTCACATTTTCCCAGTAAACATCTCCACCACAATTACCCCTCCTGGAATAACACAGTCTGCCCTGCTTTCTCTACCCCCAACCACAGGGGGATGACCACTGGACTCGAACTGGCTGACCATGGTACCCTACTCATCCAACTGCATGACTAACACATGGCCCAGTGAGGTGAGAGCCTTTAAGCTTTTTCTCTGTATCTCTGAGTCACAACCTGTAGAGCTATTTGATTTGAAATTGGGTTTTCTTGGGAACAATCTATCTTCCTGAAGCATGATTTTAAAAAAAAGCAGGCAGGAATAAGGAAGGCATGGCAGGTTCTGTGGACCCTGAGTCCTAGATAAACTTCCAAGGATTTGGTTCCCAGAGCAATTTCTTCACTTCTGTCTAACCCAGATAAAATGGGTTCCATTTCCAAGTTTTAAACTTAATCCTGGCAATGCAGTCAGGATGCTGAACATAAAGTCCACAAGATGGCGCCTAAAGCTTTCTTCCCATAGCTTCCCAACCAGATGTCCAAGCTGACCGCCAAATTCTTCTTATACCCACACAAATGGTTTTAGGTTGGAAAGTCTAGATGATTCTGAGTGCGCTCCAGCGGTTATGGCGTACCACAGGGCATCCTGCATGTGACGGTTTGGGGAGGGCAATCAAACAGGAATAGATGTGGGAAGGTATGTGTGGTCATGTCCCTCAGGACCGCATCGGCCTGCAGTGTGTTCAGGAGAGTTTGTGTATCGAAATGCTCTGTGACGACTGAGGTCACAGAGCCCCTGTTACCCATCCACTGGCCTGATGAGCCTCCTCGTCTTCATAGCCAAAGAGAGCTTTATTTTAAAGTTGTTACCTTTTGATATATCACGAGTCTGTGTCTCCTGCCCAGATTTAGTGCACCTGCGAGTCTGAGAAGTCTTCTTAAAGCTGCCTTCAGTTCCCAGTTAAGACATGCTGCCCGTAAGCACCAAACATCAGAGGTTTCAACGAGAGTTTATGAAGATGGGAAGGCTTGGCCTCTTGAATGGAACACAAGGGTGTTACCACAAAAAATATCACTCTAAAGAGAAACTTTTTTTTTCCTTCTTGGCTTTCTTTGATAATAAAATGCCGTCACATGTTATGTTCTGAGCACAGCTTATAATTTTTCTTCTGATCATTTTACATACACTTGTATTTAATTCATTGCTTGTTTGTTTGTTTTTCTCTTTCCCTATCATTATCTGTCTCTATGAGGAAGAAACTGTATTTTGTACCACCAAGTACTTCACATTCTTCTACCTAGTAAAGATGCTACTAAATTTAAGCCTTGGAAAATATCTTTCTTGTTTTGCTGTTTTGAATTGTTGGCTTGGATGTTTGGTCCTCTTGAGACAGGCTCTCACTACATGGCCTACGCTGGTCTCAGGCTCACCATCCCCCTGTCTCAGCATCTTGAGTGCCAGCATTATAGTTATACATCAAGTTTAGCGCCCACTTTTCATTGAAAACTCGATCCCCTCTGGGATAGGAGGCCATTTATTTTTCTAAGAAAGAGCTCCTGGCTAGCCTGGGGAGGTAACGGCACATGTGTCTTCTCTCTAACTCTTCCTTGGAAGAGCCAATGGGTTCTACACAGGCCATCTGGAGGAGATGAATGTCTCACAGAAGCTGTGGGAAATATCACATCGACAGTATGAAACCAAAACATAAACAAAATCCCCTAAACAAGCTTGATTGATCCAGTGACACTGGGTATGCCTGCCTCTGACTGGACATAGGTAGCAAATACCTAGGCAGGAAGTCTATCAGTATATATGCGTGCCCCTGATTGGACCTGGTGGGAAGTACCTAGCCTTTGGGTTCTGCCTTTAGAAGTCTCTGCCAGATCTGACTTAGGCCAGTTTGTGGAATGGACCTGACCAGAGGCCATCATTACTGGCCAGTATTAAAGCTTGCTTCAAAATTGGCTCCAAAATTGTGGTGATGGTCTTTTTCTCCACTGGTGGGATTAACAAGCATATGTAGCTAAATGGCCTGTCTTTGGCATTGCCAAAAGGAAAAAACTCCATCATACAAAAGGAAGGTATTTCAGTAATCACCTTAAAATATATACCCATTCATCTCTTAACTAAAACATGCGTATGGCATACCTGTTTCTTTCACATGAGCTGACAGTTACATGTAAGGCCTCTGCAGAGAGAGGCATTTGGTTCCATTGCATAAGAGCAGCCCCGAAATCACTCACTCTGAGTTTAGCAATGTCCTCTGCAAGTCTCACCCTCTGCTCAGCCCACTCCTACGTGCCTTGACAGGACGTAAGAGAAATAGCCAAGAGATGAAGGTTTAGGCCTAGTCCCATCACTAATCTCCACGGTGACCTCAAGTCAGCACCCAGAAAATGAAGATGCAATTCCTTCCTTGGTTACCTCGAAGTCACTGTGAGGACACTGTCATCAATTGTATGACAGCTTCAAATTTGATGACTGTTTCAAATAAGTTGCTTTCTTCCATCATAGCAGCTTGATGTCCATTTCCGAAATAAGAAAATATCAGACAAATATTTATTAAAAATTAGACAAAGAGTTGCTACAATAAACAATCCAGGAAGTCTGTGGCTTAATGTCATGAGGTTGTTTGCTCGTTTGTTTGTTTGTCCTCGGTCCGGTGTGACCCACCTGTTCCCAGTCAGAGAGTGACCTCCCTTCATGTTACAGCTTAATGAGGTAAAATGGAACCCCAGGTTCCGCTGTCTCGTGGCTCCTCCAGGCAGCCTTTGGACCTTGGCTTCTGCCTCCAGCAGGCAGACAAGCCAAGAAAACACACCCACTTCTTAACTTTCTCCTGCTGGAAGATGGCTTCCATTCTCTTGTCACTGTTGAGAACCTGCCAATGGCTCCATTCAGGTGAAAAGGGGCTTCTGGAAATGTGACAGCTGGCTGGGAACTGACAATGCAGTTCCCTGGAAGAGGAAGGGAACTGTGAGCATGCATCCCTAAGTCGCCCCTTCAAGGCTTGTGACCAGGAGAGGTGGGTATTGGCCATCTACTCCTGCATAGCCAATCACCACAGCCCAGCAGCTTAAAACGATGCACAGTTGTCTTTTCTAGACACTCAGTCAGGAGTTTGGATGTGGTTTAGCTGGGCTATCTGCTGCAAAGACTCGTAGAGCTGCAGTTCAGGCGTTGGTCCAGGTTCAGGGCCAATCAGAGGCTCAATCAGGAAAGAACTCACTTTCTTACTCATACGACTCTTGGGGGTCCTCAGGATCCTTACAGCTTTGTGGTAGCCTGCCTCTTTCCTCAACAGCAGAAAAGGAGGAAGGAGGAGACAGAGAAGCAACATAGAAGAAAAGACAGAGAGACTCTAGAGCAGAGGTTCTCAACCTTCATAACACTGTGACTCTAATACAGTTCCCCATGTTGTGGTGACACCCAAACATAAGATTATTTTCGTTGCTACTTCATAACTATAACTTTGCTACTGTTATGAATCTTAATGTCAGTATCTGATACGCAGGTGATCAGAGGTGACCCCTGTGAAAGGGTTGCGGGACACCCAAAGCAGTTGTGACCCACAGAGGCTGAGAAGCACTTCTCTGGAATGAATCAGCGAGCAACAAGGAATGGAACAGAATGTAATGGCTGAGGGCAGGAGGTGCAGGCGTCCAGACTTAGGTCTTCCTGTGTATACAGCAAGCATTCTTACTCACTGAACCATGTCTCTAGCCCCAGGAAAGAGATTTTTGATAGAAGAATCCTGTTGTGTGTAGGGGTAAGAGGAGAGGGCAACAATGTTTCAGATGTTGCCGGACAAGTCGACGCAGAAGTGAAGATGGAGAATTTAGAAGATGACTGTCAATCAAGGAGGAGACGCTGAGGTTAAGAGGGTCAGCGGTGATGAAGAGAGGCAGAAAACATGAAAAAGCAGCAGTGAAACAGTGGAAGAAAAATACCGAAATACAGCAGTTGCAACTCCATCTCTCACCCAGGCTCTGCGGACTCCACCTTTGTTTTCCATGTGAAAATGAGATAGTGATCTACTTGCAGGATTAGGGTACCTGGGATGCTGAATAAAAAGCAGCAATTTTGTATCTAGAAAGGATGAAGGGCAGATAACGCAGTTGGCCGCATGCCCACTATGCGGCTTAACGGTTCCTGTGAGGGCTGCAGCATATGAACCTTTCTCTTCCAGGAAAGCACATGAATCTCTCGGCTTTGGTAAAAAGTCCATTATTGAAGGCTAAGTAAAAAGAATCAGTCGCTCTTATTTGAACTCAGAATTCTTAAAACCATCTTCCTGCACATCCATGGATCTGCCCCTATTCGTGCACAACACAGGGACAGCAGCCAAACCCTCATGAGAAGGAGCCAAGGCTGAAAATCCTCACTTACCCATTTTGGACCTGGTCTGGTCCTCTACTTCAAGATCTGGAGACATGTAACCCAAGACTAGAGAAAAAACACAAGATCACCAACAGACAACTTGAGGCTGCCAACAACAGGCAGGGAGATGGTGAAAGCACTCAAGTAGAAAAATATTTGTAGGCTGGAGAGATGGCTCAGAGGTTAAGGGCACTGGCTGCTTTTCCAGAGGACCCAGATTCAATTTCCAACACCCACATGGCAGCTCACAAATGTCTATAACTCCTTTCCCAGGGGATCTGACACCCTCACACAGATGTACATGCAGACAAAACACCAATGAACATAGAATAAAAATTTTTAAATATCTTTAAAAAAGAAAAATATTTGTCTCTTGCGCAGAAAACATTTTCCCCAAATGGCCAGAGACTGCATGCATGGATGAATGAATGAAATTTGCAAAGTTTCTGCTCAAAAGATAAGCTATAAAATAGGTGATTGATCTAAAGTATTTTGATCTGTTTCTATAAGAGACACTCTCTTGAGTTCATCCATAAACTGCAGAACAAAAATCTCCCATTCTGGAATGTATTACAACATTACAGAAGGCTAACTGATCTGAGGCCCACTCCACAAGAGGGAACTCATGCCAGGTGCTATAAACCCAGTCAAAACCCCATAAAGTCTTAGGTCAGCGGTTCTCAATCTGTGGATCGTGACCCCTTTGGGGTCAAACAGCCCTTTCACAGGAGTCATCTAAGACCATCTGAATATCAGCTGTTTACATTACAACTCATAACAGTAGCAAAATTACAGTTATGAAGTAGCAAGGAAAATAATTTCACAGTTAGAGGTCACCACAACATGAGGAACTGTATTAAAGGATTGCAACATTAGGAAGGTTGAGAACCTTGTCTTAGGTCCGAGGGGAGACCCTACAACATCGAACTGCCTTCCAAATATCAATGTACGCACCCACAAAGGCTTCTCTCCTTTAATCAGAGAAGTCTCTCTTACAATGAGCAGAGGTGAACGCAGAGACCCATGGCTGCACAGGATCCCAAGAATGAATGACAGCTGATGGCTCGGCACTAAACAAGACTTTTATACCAACCCCTTAAGGCTCTGAGATCATTGTATAAGAGGGAGCAAAAAGAATGTAGCAGGTGCTTGTGAGACAAGCACCACACAGCCACGGCGATCATGAACTCACACCACCTGGGTTACTGGCACTGAGCCTACACGAGACTGTCCCAACCAACAGCCAGCTACAGGTGGGAGAGGGGCTCATGGGACCTTATCGCTTACTGCTAAACCATGAGCGCTTAACAGATTCTGGGAGGGGGAAGGCATAGTGTCCAATTTGTGTGCCCACCAGGCACCACTAAATAGTTCCAAACCCGTACTCACACAGGTAGAGTTAAACTCACGGGACAGAACAGAAAACAAAAGTCAGGAATGTGGGAAAGAGATCTGTCGGAGTGTCGACAGGCTGGCATTGGTGGGAGGAGAAGGCGATCGGAATATGTTATACACATGTGCGATGTTCAAAGAGTAAAGTTCATCAGTAAATTTTTTTCTTTAAAGCGTCATTTAAAAGAGAAAACATTGCAGAGAAGATAACACATGTGAAGGTGCAGGCGTCTAGCAATCCCTGCACCGTCTGATTTGACCCTGTTTGCTTTCTTAGTAGAAGCTGACGTGTGGCTTGGGATTTTGACTCAGTCTGTGAAACTGAATTTTCTTCTAATGCTGCAACCAGCTGTTTGACAAGAACACATCAGAAAGAAGTGAGCTCGGTACTAGGAAATAGGCGCTTCTTATTCTAAAGCAAACCTGCAAAGAATCCACAGAGCTCCTCGGAAAGAACTACACACACAGAAAATAAATAAATAAATAAACAAATGGGGTCTAGTGTGGACCCCGCTTCAGTGAGCACTGTTCCTTTCTTAGCCAAGCGACTTTCACTGACTGAAGCTCAAGATGACCTCCACACAGTGTTTAAAATAGCGATCCAGGATGAACAGAGCACGGAGAGCCCCAGCCAGACGTGTGCTGAAGGAGTCAGGCTATAAATAGAAGGAAAAAAGAGAATGGAGGGGAAAGGTTAAAGGCACAGCCAAAGCTTTTATTTAATTCAGATAAATTCCCAGGGCACAGTGAGGAAATGGATCCTTTCTCCCACCTAATGCTCATCATGTATTTATAGGTCTGTGCACAGATGGACACAGGTGCACAGAGACCGGAATATGGGGAGAATGGCTTGCTATGGAGGTGCTGGGGCGAGCTCTCGTCCTCACAACTTGACAGCACGTAGTTTCACCCACTGAGCTGCCTCTCCAATCCCGTTTCTTATATCATGTTACTTAAGGCCACCACAGCTCATTTTCCTCGTAGATTCTGAGCAGTTTGTAAAGCTGAATTCCCTCCTGGCAACAGGGATGGTTCTCCTGAAACATGAGCTGCTAACACATCTGCCTCCCTACGTTCCCCTCAAAGGAAAACAACAACATCTTGGGGCCTCCAATTCCTCGGGCTAAAAAGTCCCATTGAGTATTGAGTTTCTGTTCAAGTTATGCATCCCTTTTAAGTTCAGCTATGAGGGGGTGTGTCCCATGTGAGCTTAGCCACTCTGCATCTCAGACAACTGTGTGTGTGTGGGGGGTGCTGAATCATATGTGCTGGTGTGTGTGTGTGTGGTGCTGAATCACATGTGCTTGTGTGTATATGTGTGTATGGTGCTGGTGTGTGTGTGTGTGAATGTGTGTGGTGCTGAAGTGTGTGTGCATGTGTGTGTGTGCATGCGCGCACACGCGCGTGTGTGTGTGTGTGTGCATGTGTGTGTGTGGTGCTGAAGTGTGTGTGCATGTGTGTGTGTGCGTGCGCGCACACGCGTGTGTGTGTGTGTGTGTGCATGTGTGTGTGTGGTGCTGAAGTGTGTGTGCATGTGTGTATGGTGCTGGAGTGTGTGTGCTTGTGTGTGTGTGGTGCTGAAGTATATGTGCCTGTGTGTGTGTGGTGCTGAAGTGTGTGTGCAAGTGTGTGTGTGTGCACGCGTGCGTGCACACGTGTGTGTGTGTGTATGGTACTGAAGTGTGTGCATGTGTGTGTGTGGTGCTGAAGTGTGTGTGCATGTGTGTGTATGTGTGTATGGTGCTGGTGTGTGTGTGCCTGTGTGTGTGTGGTGCTGAAGTGTATGTGCCTGTGTGTGTGTGGTGCTGAAGTGTGTGTGCATGTGTGTGTATGTGTGTATGGTGCTGGTGTGTGTGTGCCTGTGTGTGTGTGGTGCTGAAGTGTGTGTGCATGTGTGTTTGTGGTGCTGAAGTGTGTGTGCATGTGTGTGTATGTGTGTATGGTGCTGGTGTGTGTGTGCCTGTGTGTGTGTGGTGCTGAAGTGTGTGTACATGTGTGTGTGTGGTGCTGAATATGGGGATTTCCCTCTGGCTACATGGGATCTGAGTCAGCAGTGAGAGATATTCAGGGTCTCAAAATGTTTGGTTTTTTTTTTCTGCTGCCTCTTATAACAAGGGGAAGTAGACTTCTAGAAAGTCTTCCTCCAGTCCTTGTGAGTTTTCAGTGACCGTCGCTGGCTGTCTGCCCTGCACTGAGCAGAGACTGTGTGTTGAACAGCTGCCAGAGAATCTGTGCACCATAGTGGCCCTCACTGTCCCATCTTATACCCACACTGCCTTCTCTGCAGCAGGGAGGAAACTTCCAGAAGCTCCCAAGCACAATTGCCTGCCTAGAGTCCAGGTTGATTCAGTTAATATTTAATCTAGCTTAATAATTTGTTTTCCCCAAAAGTTACTCCAGGGGTAAAATCTTTAGATTTTGTAAATATTCAACAAAGTCCATAGTGTTTTGTGTTTTTAAAGCTAAAACTGGGTCTCACAATGAAGGGGAAAGGGGAATCCTAAAAATTACATACCCCTTGCTCTAAGGCTGTTTTAACTTTTGTTTTGTATATCTATGGGGCTTTCCAGGGAACAGCAGAGGACCAAATGAGTTAAGGAGGAGTTAAAGTGGGTGCAGGGTATTTGTGCCCCACCCCAGATCCATCTGAAATACTATGTTGTCTACACTGGGTCTGGTGGTACATCCATGCAGCACCAGTGGTTGGAAATGAGCCAGCAGCATCCTGAATTCAAGGTCTTTCTCAGCTATGTACTGAATACAGACCAGCCCAGGATGCACATGATCATGTCAAAGCGGGAGAAATGCACCATGTTTTGGCATGTTTTGGAGTATAGTGGAGGATCATATTTCATAGGAAAAACCTCTTCAAAAGGAAAATGAGGACCAGAAGGAGAAAAGCCAGAGCACTTTGGGTCCAGGAGTTTGATAGTTAATGTTGACAGGATCTAGAATCACCCGAGAAACACACTTCCGGGCATGTTCGTGAAGGAGTTTCTAGATGTGGTTAGTTGAAAGGGGATGGCCCACTTGAACTGTGAGCATCATTCCATTTAGTCTGTGGTCCCATACTAAATAAAACGAAAGAAGCAAACTGAACACAGGTCTTCATCCCCCTCTGTTTCCTGACTGCAGACCCAGTGTGAGCAGCTGCCTCACATTCCAGCAGCCACAACTTCTCTCCAACAGTGGGTGACGATACCTTTGAACTGTGAGCCGAAAGTAAACCCTTCCTCCCTCGTGTCGCTTCTGTAGGGTATTTTTCAATGCAGTGAGAAAAGCAACTGATAAAGTATGTATGATACTCAAGCGTGTCTACAATGTGCACTCTAGATGTATATTTACAAACCACCTGTCTTAGGACCATTTCATCTGCAGCGCCCTATAGGCGTGAGCCCTCTTCTAAGTGCACCCCAGTTTACTCTGGCTTTAATGAGGGAGTGGATTGTAGTGTGCTTAGAAAATCTGAGGGATCTCTGGCTTCTAGCACTGACAAATAAAGAGTATCAGACTACGTCATCAGGAGGAATCTCTTACTCATGTTGGACTCATTTCCAGAGGATATCCTCCTGGAGGCACCAAAGATCACTCCCAGGATCTCTGAGCCATCACTCAGACAAGAAAAAGAGCCAAGCCTCCTGGCATCCCTGCTGCTCTCTGGGAAAGAATCACTCAAGGATTATAGGTGTGTGTCCACCCTTAGGCCTGAGGAAATCAGCTAACCAGGCGGCCAGGGCTCATGTGCCAACCCTGGTAGAAGGAAGCAGTATCGCCTAATAGTGTGACAAAGTGGAAAGAAGAAGTGGGAGAGAAAGGGCACCACTAAAACATGGCAGGACAGTTGTGTGTCACAGTTTAACAGTCCCAAAATGAAACCCGCAAGCATGATCCCAAAACGTTTGACAGTCTTCCATGAAATCTGCCTGCGCACGAACAGAGGCAATAACTTCAAGACCAGAAGCAAAACTCAAAGGCAGAGAGCTTGCATGAGGCCATGAGTTGGATGTCTAAGACCACAGAAAGTAAGAAGTCCTAACTTCAAGATGTCTGTCTATCCAGGTGCAACCTAAAGACACACAGACAAAGGGAAACAAAGAATGGGGAAAGACCCACAAGGCGGCCTCGAAAAAGGGAAAAGGCAGGAAGAGTCTTTGCATTTCCCTCCCCTCCTGTCCTTCCCCTTCCTTTGACAATGCAGTCCTAAAGCCATAAGTGGGCAGAGCAAGAGGGACCTCCACGCTGGTAAAGGGAAGCCTGTGGACCAGCAAAGTGGCAGGGCCTAGGCACAGAAGCTCCATAGAGAAGGACTTCCCCGGGCACCAGAACTAAGTAAGTGAGGCAACTGAGGATCTTGCAATGGATATGAGGACATCCTTACTGAGAAGCGCCAGTCTGCAAGGGGGAAATCAAGCCCGGGGGAGGCGTGGTGGGTTCACCTAAGGCATGATGTGCTTACCTGGAACCTCACAGCAGAGGCAGTAAGAGCAGACACAGAGTGGGAAGGAGAGCGGCGCCTAAGTGGGAAATCGTGGCAAAGGCAATGAGATGGATTCCCAGCGAGCAAATATCAGAGGAAGAGAATAGATTCCTCACTGGAAGAAGAGACTTAGAAACACAAAGAGGTAGAAAAACTAAAGGGTAGCCTGCAGTGTTCGATTGGAAATAGTTATAGGAGAAAACTTACACTTTTAAAAAGAGATACATAAAAAAGAAGAAAGGATAGAGAGATAGAGAGATAGGTAGATGTTAGAGAGAGAGATGTTAGATAGATAGATAGATAGAGAAATTAATAGAGGATAGAAAACTATATTGCCCAGAGGTGGTATAATGACAGATGACACGTATAGTCAATAGCTAAGCTAGAAATAATTATAGACACAGATCATAGTGATTGATAGATACCTAGATAGACAAAAATACAGATGCAAGGTGTGTGTGTGTGTGTGTGTGTGTGTGTGTGTGTGTGTATGTGTGTGTATGTTTGTATGTGTGTGTGTATGTGTGTGTGTGCGTGTGTGCGTATGTGTGCGTGTGTGTGTGTGCGCGTGTGTATGTATGTGTGTGTGTGTGTGTATGTGTGTGTGTGTGCGTATGTGTGCGTGTGTATGTGTGTGTGTGTATGTTTGTATGTGTGTGTATGTGTGTGTGTATGTGTGCGTGTGTGTGTGTGTATGTGTGTGTATGTTTGTATGTGTGTGTGTGTGTGTATGTGTGTGTGTGTATGTGTGCGTGTGTGTGTGTGTATGTTTGTATGTGTGTGTGTGTGTATGTGTGTATGTGTGCGTGTGTGTGTGTATGTGTGTGTGTGTGTGCGTATACATATATACATACATACATACATTCATTTCCTAGTTCTGTCTGCTGACAAGGTTATGAGAACAGCAACACCCCAGAAGCAGCGCATACACTAATATAAATTTTGGTTTCTAAATACCATTTTCCACTGCAAGAAACCAACTCTGTGAGGGAATAGTTAATGGAGATAAGAGGCAGAGAGAGCCCAGGACAAGCCCAGGAACAGTTCATGCCTAAAAGATGGGTCCTGAAATAATGGGGTTATTTCAGAAGGGCAGAGAAGCTAGGGGGCTCCAGAAGTCAAACCTGAGACAAATTTTACATCAAAATAAGTAATGCTGACAATAGGTTTTAATGTATTGTATGAAACAAGAATAAATGAACAAAAGGTTTACAGAATGGATAAATAGTTTCAAATCTCTCCTCCCAAATGACTCTTATTAAAGGAAAAGAAAGTTTACATTGGAAATCTTAGCAGGCACTGCCTGCTACAGACTCAATTATGTTCCCCCTCCTCCACAATTCAGGCTGAGGTCCTAACCTCTAGCACTTGAAGCTGCTGCTGTTTAGAGACAGACTGTAGAGGAGTCACTGGGGTAAAATGCGGTCCTATGAGACTCTCACCGGATATGATTTGTAGGCTTATAAAAAAGGAGCTGGAGACACGCAGAACACACTGACCAGAGGAAAGCCACATGAATGAAAAGGATGCTGAGGTCAAACTTTTAACTCAAACCTCCAGCCTCCAGAACTGTGAGAACTTTATTCCTGGCATGTTGGTATAGTAGCACTAGACAATACTACCCCACATCAGTCTGAACACTCTCACGACGGGACAAATGGAGTATGGACCACCTGAGAAGGATGGGAAGGGTGCTTGTGCCTTCCTGTTACCCCTACCAAGTCATAATGCCCATACCAAAGCTACTTTATCCAGCATGGAAAATCTGATGAAAAAGCTCTGACAGAGCTCAGTCAATAGAGTTTTAGCAACATGTATGTGCCAAGGTCACAGGTATCAAAGGTTCCCACAATAATCAGACACAGCCAGAACCACAGGGAGACTCACAGCATGGGAATATCCTCAGAGAGGGGTGCTCCCTGCTCATGGTCAGAGTTTGATCCACTGACACTGTAACAAGAAAGTCACAGATCTTTGCAGCTTCCCTCGGCTGCTTCCTACCACGGGTCTCTGCATTCTCTGTGTGGAAGCTTCCTGAGTTCCCTGTGTTGGTTCACATTTTCCTGTACATCATTTACCTTGTAAAAGTTCTTCAGCAAATGATTAAATAGCAAACAGGGTAGAGATGTAGCTCAGTTGGCACGGTACTGTCTGCCATGCATGAAGTTTGATTCCCCACACCACGTAATGCCAGGTATGGTGTTGCAAAACTGTAATCTCAGCCCTTGGGAGCTCGAAACAGAAAGAGCACAGGTTCAAGGTCAACCTCAGCTACCCCACAAATTTGAGACCAGATTGGACTACAGACTATAGGAGACCCTCTTTCTCAAAACAACAAAAATAATTTACAAAAAAAAGCAAACACAGTAAAATGAGCAGTGGTTCTGAAGGAGTACTTTTGCTCTTAAAATAATAGCCAAACCCAGATTAAAAGACACAGCATATTTCTCCTCCTCCTCTTCCTCCTCCTTCTTGTTTTTTAATTTACAGCTATCCCTTTCTAGAACTTTTGAGAAAAAAACTAACCCTTCTCCTAGGTGATAAAAGAAAATCATGTTCATGCCTCCACAGAGTAGCCAGTGGGGCGAGGCATAGTAGTACACACCTTCAATCCCAGCACTCAGAAGGCGGATGCAGGGGGACCTCTGTGTGGCCAGCCTGGTCCACATTGGGAGTTCCAGGCCAGCCAGGGCCACAAAAAACCATAAAGAAACAAAAAGACTAGCAAGTGAATAAGGGCTCAAGTCAAGGACTAGGGGAAGCCAGTACCCAGAAGATGGGATCTCAAAAGCTACGTATCAAGCAGGAGTGAGATAGAAACCACCCATTCCCAACACCCAGGTGTGAGCAAGGAAAGTGGTTTGTGTCAAACTTCAGTGCTACATGACAGCAAAAAATAATTTCCCCTTAAGGATTTAAAACTACTCGACAATTAAATTTAATGAAAGGTTTATAACACAACGTGGACTCATTTAAAAAATATGAGGCAGAGAATTCAAAACCACGAAACTGCCCTTGTTGAAGCCTTGATGCTTACATGGTCTGATAAATGTCAGGCCAATAATAGCATTCAAAATAGCCCCAGTCTGATAGTTCACATGTGCTCCATAAGCAATATGCAGAATATTTAAAATAATTGCTTGTGTGCACTGTTGGAGAAAGGGGTGCCTAGGCCCTGGCATTCTGTATTGTCTGCAGGTGTTGGATTTCTCTGGGGGATGTTTGATTGCTATGATCTGCACTAAGGAGTTCTGAATGCATAAAAACACCTGAGCCCAGCTGCTCAGGGTTCTACTGTCCAGGATGACACTGACTATGACATTCCCTATCGTCATACCCCCTCAACACAAAAACCCCCAAACCCACTAATTAGTAACAAATCCACCAGAAATAAAATTTTTTAAGGCATAATGTCACATCAGACAGTTGCAATCCATAACTTGGGAGGTAGAGACTAGAGCATCTAGCCTAACGTGCCAATCCGAGATGCCAGCCTTGTCTACACATCTCCCATCACAGCCTTCCATCCAGTGAGGAGGTGGTTTAAGTTGGTAACACAAAGACAACTGTGCTCACAAGACAACAACAACCCCTGTCTTCAATCTGCAGATCTCTACAGGATGCCTCAAGTACCACTCTCGTATAAAGGAATGACACCAACCCCGGGACAGTCTGATGACCCAGAAACCTTCCTGAAGATGGTCCTTTGCACAGACTGCCAGGCATACTATTTCCTAAGTATTCACTGCTCCACACAGGTCTGCTCATCCAAACCCAGAGTGTGCCATGGTATGTCAAAAATTCTTGGCATTCCTCAAATCTGCTGTCAGTAAACAGAGCAGGACTAAGTTCTGGATTCACTCAAAGGGCACCCCCAAGGCTCGGGTAATGAATCTGCAGGAGGCTTGGGTGCAACATCAGATCTGATGGAATTTTTCTACCAATCCCTTAACGCCTCATCAATTACTGTACTGAAGATTCAGGAACACCAGACACTGAATGTCCCTCTGCCCTCGTGTGTGTGTGTGTGTGTGTGTGTGTGTGTGTGTGTGTGTGAGTGTGTGTGGTGAAATCTCACACTAGCCCAAGCTAACCCAGAACTTACTATGTAAACAAGGTCAGCCTCAAACTCAGAGTCACCCTGACTCAGCCTTCCAAGTGCAGGGATTATAAACATGAACCAACACTATGAAGCTTTGAAAACAGTACTAGCAGTAGAAGTTGTTCTTTTCCTCCTCCTTGTAAAAGGTCTCTGATAGTCCAGGCTGGCTTCAAACTTACTATGTAGCCAAAGATGACATGAACTTGTTTTTATTATGCCCTGGACTGGATCCCCAGCACTGAATATGACAACGATGATATTAATAGTAGTAACAATAACGATAATAAGTAGGTGTGGTCATGCAAGCCTGCCTAGAATCCCAGAACTCACAGGTTGGGAGGCAGAGGTAGAATAAGCAGTTCAAGATCAGCCTTGGCTACACAGCAAGTTTGAGGTCAGTGTGAACTGCAGGAGACACTGTCTCAAAAAAAAAAAAAAGAAGAATTCATGAAAATAACATTAGGATCTGACATGTTGGTGTACATCTTTAATCCACTCAGGAGGCAAAGGCAAGCTGATCTAAGTTCAAAGCCAGCCTGATGTGTACAGCGAATTCCAGCCCATAGATGAGAGGACCAGCAGGGAACCCCCTCGTGATGGGCGAGCCCTGTCCTGGGCTCTTTGGGAGTCTCTGATAATTCTCAGAAAGCCCTGAAGCCAGCTGCTGGCCAATTAGAGCTTTCTGCACGTCTCTCACAAGCTTCACTCTCCTGAGAGAACCCCTCACTTCCCTGCCAGATGTAACGAGCCAATCCAGTAAGTACTCATGCTCAGGTCCTGACCAATCGGAGAGATCCTCCTAGTGACTGCTGTTTCACTTAAAAACCCCTGTGCACCCACATTCGGAGCTGCCACGTTTTTTTTTTTTAATTGGACAGCTCCGACGTCAGTACATAACCCGCAGAAAAGAACTGCTTTGTACGGCCACACGTATCTCTCGGTGTCTAGGTGAGCTATTTCACAAACCTAACATTTAGATTGCCTCAAAATAACAATACTGACAACAGCATCAACAGGGGAGGTCTAGGTGCTTGAGCCAAATACGAGCAGCGTTAGTTTTCCAAAAGCACACTTTCAGCAATGAAGCCATCCTTCAAGAACTCAGAAACTAATGTACATCAGCGTCCTACATGATGAAAGTTCTGTCCGAGGTAGCATCCCATTAACCAGTATAAACGACAGCATTAGCGTTTCACACGGCTCTATGAAAGACACATTTTATCTGTGTCCAAACAAAACAGCTTTCCTGAGAACTGAACATGAAATGGATTTATTAATTCAAGCTTTACTTAATATATTAAAAGTAGAAAGAGTCAGGAACTCCTCTTTCTGAGACAAAACTAAAAAATACAACAAACATGTGAGTCAAAGGGTCCTCTTAGCACAGCTGGATGTGCTGGCTCTCCGTCAGGGTCAGCCTGCCTGGCTGTAGGGAGGGAGACAAAACCGAAGCAACAGCAGAGCAGGAGGGCGCTGGGAAAGAACAGAAGGCACTGGTCTTGAGGGAAGCTTGTGCACACGATTCCTTTGGGATCTAACCTATCTAGAGAAATAGCAGCTGATAAGGCACACCAGGCCTGACTATTTAGTCAATTGCATGTAATTGCCTGAGTTCACCTGAAAAATACCCCAAGCCTGGGACTTTGTCAAGATCCAAGGGCCAGATTCCAAATAGCTAGCTAGGTTTAAAACCAAGGAGAACATCAGAGTGGTGGCTGATGTTCTGGTCTGTCTTAGGGTTACCATTGCTGTGATGAAACAGCATGACCAAAAGCAACTTGGGGAGGAAAGGGTTGATTTCGCTCACAGTTCCATAGAACCGTTCATTATCAAAACCAATGGGGTACAAACCTGGATGCAGAGTTGATGCAGAGGTTTTGAAGGGGTGCTACTTACTGGCTTGCTTCTCATGGCTCGTTCAGCCTGCTTACTTGTAGAACCCAGAACCACCAGCCCAGGGGTGGCCCCACCCACAATAGGCTGGGCCCTCCCCCATCAATCACTAATTAAGGAAATGCCCTACAGGCTTGCCTACAGCCAGATCTTATGGAAGCATTTTCTCAAGTGAGGCTCCTTCCTCCTGATGAATCTAGCTTGTGTCCAGTTAACATAAAACTAGTCAGCACATGGTCCAATAAGGTTGATCACTAAAATGAAAACAACACTTATTTGTTACAGGAAGAAATGGGGGAATCGGAGGAAAAATAATGCAACACTTATTTAAAAATATAAAATTTATTCATTCATAGTCAGTAAGACAGTTCACTTCCTATACAAGCTACAGCCTCAAGAGCTCACAGCACTAATATATTGCTATCAAATATTGCTCATGCTATTAGGCTTGGAGAATGCTTATTTCTCCTTCAAAATTTTTAAGGCTCAGTTTCCAAAAGGTAATTATACCACTTAGTTTTCTGCTTAAAAGGCTGGGAAAGTTTGGGACTAAATCACTACAGTGGGGGGAGGAGATTGGGGAGGCAAGCTCCACGCACACTCATTCATACTGGAGATAGTGTGGATTCTTTTTAAAGGCTCTTTTCATTGGAAAAACGTGTTTTATTACAAAAAAAAAAAAACTGGAAGACAAAGGAGATCTTTAGCATACAAAAGAAAAGCTAGCTGCGCTTTTCCCACTGCGTCTGGATGAAATGTATCGTGGGAACAAACACCTTTCCACATGTTTCTTAAATGAATCTGACCAATCAGCACCTCTCTTCCAGCACATGAAGAAAAAATAATCTCCACTCAGTTCCTTTCAGATCAGGTGACCACAAATTTGTCCTTTGCCCTAAAAAGGATCCTCCATCTTTCTTTCAGTCTCATTGGCAGAACAGAATGTAACCGTAACGACAGCCATGGTGGGGATGTGCTGCGGTGTGATCTGCCCACTCATGACGGTGAAGTCAACTGCTAAGGTGTGCTGGCACACGCCTGTGATCCCTGCACTTGCACAGGGGAGCCAGGATAGGCAAGCGTTCCTGGCCAGACTGGGCTACAATAAATAACACTCTGTCTCAAAAAAATAAAATAACAACAACAATAATAATAATAGAGATTAAGAGCAAAGGAAATCAAATTACAGAGTGCTGGGCAGTTTCTGAGAAGGACCTCATTAACAAGTCCCAAACGCACGCTAGAAGCACTCTTTCAAATACAAAGATTTCATTCAATCATCAACGACGTTTCACAGAAGGCAGAATCTGCTTCCACTCAAGAATTGGCCTTACAATTCATTGAGCCAAAAATGTCAAAAAGGGCCCTGTAGGTTCTGCCTCTGGCATGAAGAGGTAGAGACAATCATCCAGTAGAAAAGATTAACAATAAACAAATAGGCAACGAACAATAAACAAACAATATTATAAAATTCACTTCTAAAGGCCAGTCTGAGAAGCCATGTTTATCCCTGGTGCTTCAGTCCAATTCCACGTTGGGAGATCCGTTTCCCACGATCATCTTGCTGTAATTCTTCTGCTGCTCTTCCTTAAAGGTGTCCTTCACCTTTGCTCTCTTCAGCCCTCCATCCCTGCGAACAGAAAGGTATCCATAGGAAAGATACTCTCTGGCAATGAAGAAACCATGCCATGTGGTAAAAAACGCCACAGGGTGCCAGGACATGTAATAAAGGTAAAGACCAGGTTCTAGTGTCTACTCTACGTACCACCAAGTATATATTCCTTTGAGCAAAGAACATGCTCTCTGATGACTGGTTAAAATGGAGAGTAATGACACCTGCATGCCATTTCTCCCCTGAAGAAGCAATTTTTTTTTTTTTTTCTGATGCTGGGAATCGAACTCAGGGCCTTATGCATGCTAAGCAAAGGCTCTACCACCTTGCTACATCTCTGGCTTCCATTCTGTTTTGTCTTAGAAGTTAGAGCTGCTGTATTCATTATTTAAGCAGAAACAAGGATTATTAAATACAAGGTGATTCCTTAGATCCTTCCCTCAGGAAATCCAAACATTGCTCGTTTGTGTTTCTACTGATCTGTGGCTTGCTGAGAGACCCCATGAAAAGCTGCACACACACACAAGAAATGCTGAGAGCGCTATCCACACATGGGTTATAAACACAGGTAGAAGTATTAAAAATACATGATTTAATCAGTATTCAAATCTAACCCTATGCTTAACAACAATTTTATTTTTATTCAAAACATATTTACAATTTTATACTCCAAAACAGATTTGAGATAAAAGCTAACATGATCTTAGTGCAGGATAAACAGCTTCCCTCCATTCAGAGCGGTGAATCTTTGTGCTCTCTCCATTGCAGACCTGTCTGGGTGCCTCTCTCTCTTTGGACACAAGGAGCAGCAAACTAAAAGAGCTGGAAAGAGACTGGGCTACTAAGGATTGTTCCTCTCTCCTACTGTAATGTACTAGATCTTAACCCCCACGGGGGGCGGGGGTGCTGAGAACTTGCGACCACTGAACTTTAGCCCAGTTAGGCAAGTTCTCACAGTGCCAAATGATCATGAGTTACACAGGAGAATTCTCTGCCACAGGGCCAGAACGCGACCTACACACAGACACCTGCCTGAAGCTGTGCAATGTTCAGGCTCACCGAGTCAAGCCCAGGGCACAGCCTTCAACTTGAAAATGGACCGCAATGCACAGATTTTTACGGGGGATCGGTTACAGGAAGTTACCATGAAATAAAATTATAGGCTGTGGTAGAGTCCTCAGAACTGTACACGTAAGCCTCTTTTCTCCAAATGAGCTGCCTTTACTCATTCATAGCTTTTATGTGAAGTCCGAATACTGAAGAATAAAGGAGAGAGAGAGAGAGAGAGGAAAGCCTTTCTTTCTAAAGCCTGGCCCGTACTGGACAATGACGCTAATGCTGTTGTTCTGATGTCAAGGGTGCCTGTTTCTAAGCATCCTGGGCATCATGTCTTCCCAGCTGGGAAAACGTCCTAGCTATGGTCTCTCACCTCTAGAGGCTTCAAAGTTCTTCCAAACTCCCTACTGCAGTAGCAGTACAGATCTTAGTTCTTCTAGGAAGGTGTAGCTACATAATAGCCAGCGTAAGACCATATAGAAAAGGAAAGAACAAAAAAAAGAAAGAAAAAACCAGGAAGGGTTACACACACCTTTAATCCCAGCAATGGGGAAGCAGAGGCGGCAAATTCCTGAGTTCCAGGCCAGTCTGGTCTACAGAATGAGCTGCAGGACAGGCTACATAGTGAGAGCCTGTCTGGGGGGGGTGGGGGGGGATCACTCAGCCAGCTCATTTGTCAAAGAAATCAGTCTAGATGTATTCACTCACACTCAAGTAAATAAATCTGTAAAGACAGGATGGCTCTTTTGAAAACACAGGCCAGGTAGTTAAAAGTGATCTTATTTATAAAACTGCATACATTCTGGTAAAAGGAAATGGAAATTTTCATAGGATTTGTTTCAGTGTGGTTTTTTTTTTTTTTTCTGAGACAAGGCCTCATCTGTAGCCCAGGAACTCATGGAAATCCTCCTGCCTCTGCCTCTCAGTACTAGGACTAGAGGTAAAGATCTTTGTTGACAGAGATACTAAGTGAATCCGGTGGTGAATTTACCCTGTGGCTCACTCCCTGTGCTGTTTATCTCAATGCTTGCTTCTTTCCCTGCACCTGAGACCACAGAGCCAGCCACACGCTTCTCATAATAGCTTCAGAAAAGGAACAACAGGACTAGCATGTCAGGCCAGAGGAAGCGTTGGAAAAGGTTTTAAAGGAGGAGAGAGAGAGGCCATTACGTGCATGAACTTGAAGAATCACTAAGACAATTTTAGCCTAAGGGAAGCTGGAGTTTTGTGATCTTACAATATTTGCCAGTTTAACATCTCCAGATTAGACTGCATAATGTAAAATGTTCATCTCAGCCTGCAGTCTAGAGCAAACCAGCGGCTGTCAGTCAAGAATCCATACTCTCAGGGAGTCATCTGGCATCTGACCCATAAACTTCCGCTCCTTTCACCTCTCGTCAATTCCCAAACTTGGGTTAATTAGCATAATACCTTCTAAAATGACTTTTTTGCTATAATGTCTTGTCAAAAACAAAACAAAACAAACAAGCAAACAACAACAACAACAACAAAAAACATAATATTTGCCAGGAGTAGGCTGGGGTGTAAATTAACTGGTTTCAAGATAAGTGAATGGAATGCTGGGCAGTGGTGGCACATGTGTTTAATCCCAGAACTCAGGAGGCAGAGGCAGGAGGATCTCTGTGAGTTGGAGGCCAGCCTGGTCTACAGAGTGAGTTCCAGGACAGCCAGAGTGACAATAGAGAAACCCAGTCTCAAAGAAAAAAAAAAAAAAAAAGGTAGGTGAACGGGCAAAACATATGCCTGCATCCTATCCTATATGATATCGGCCTGTCACTGGATAAAGGAATATAAAACTCTAGCCAGGCCAGCTTTGGAGACGTAGCCCCTTCATAATAAACCTGACTCTACACTGAAGATGTTCTTGGTCGCTATTAACTCAGGAAACCAAACCCTAGAATATCACTACAACCGTCTCAATTGAGTTCATCATATAAAGTGTTCTGAAACATCTAAAAAGGTCACAGATTTTAACAAATATGCTGGACTAAAATACAGACTATTTTGGTGACAGCTCATTCATATACATATTGTGAGAGCTAAAGTTATGTTTTAAGTTGAAATTGTTGTAAAACAAAAATGCTTCTAACCTGTAAGCTCCACTAGCCCAAGCCAGATAACTTCCTGAAATGCTTGGGGCTGTTCATGTAAGAACAAGCCATGTGGATTGACTTCCTAAACAAGTTTGGTTGACCCATCTGCACAGGATATGCTTGATCACACATAGGCAGGGGGCATGTAAGCAGGAAGTACGTCAGGCAGGGTGCATGCTTGTCTCTGAATGGATGAAGGTGGGAAATATGTAGCCTTGTAGGTTTTGCCTTTATGGGCTTCTGAATGTGACTTGCCACCATTTTCTGGGACTCCTTGGAATGGACCTGGCTAGTGTCCATCATCCTGGCCAACAGTCGATAAAGTTTGCTTCAAATTTTGGCTCAAAAATTATGGCAGTGGTTTTATTCTTTCCCAGTGGGATTAACAATATAAGGACTGACTTCCTAGGACAAGGTGAGTATAGGTAACCCTCACTGCTCACTGCTGTACTCTGAATATTTCTATTCTCTCAAATTTATAAATTGAAGCCCAATGTCCCAAAGACAAAATTGGACAATGGGGACTTTTGGGTGTCTTTAGGTTGAAGGAGGTCAAAAGGGTGTGGTCTTTAGTGAGGTTAGTGCTCTTAAAACAAAAAAACACTGGAGAGCTTGCTCTCCACGCTTGAACAAAGAAGAGGTCGCGCGAGCCACTGGAGAAAGCAGGCTTCTGAAACACAGGGAAATACCCTCACCAGAAGCTGGCCGTGTAGCATCCTAATCTCAAGCCTCTAGCCTTTGGAACTTTGAGAAAACAAATTCTGTGAAGATGCCAGTCTGTTATTGTGTTATTGCAGTCCAGGCTGACTAATACACACACCTACATTACCCTTTCTCAAACACACACACATGCTATAGTTATCCATCACTACAATATTTCACTTACTTCCTGTCTTCAAGTTCTTAAGTTTTCTAATACAGTTACGGTGACAGTGAAACATAACCAGCCATGCCCCAAATCCAAGCTCCCTCCCTCTCCCTTTTTTCTTCAGTGAAAGAACTCTCGTTTTACCAAAGGACATAATTATCCAGAGAAATCACTACATTACCCAGTTTCCTTTGCAGCTAACTGCTACCCCACGACTTGCAGCAAACAAATACAAGTTTTAAAGACTTGTGCAATTTCCAGTGTGCACTCCTATGGCAATATGTGTGTCCTTTTTCAAATCCTCCAGTCAACCAGTTGCTGTGCACACTGGCTGGAGGTGGAACTGCTACCTTGGGCCATACATAAACACACCTTGAGGTTGGTATAGGAATAAAGACTAAGCTGTTATGCCAGCCTGGACCCCATGAATAAGTGGAAGAGAAAAGCTTCTATCTTATGTAGTGGAAGTTTATTTTTAGTTATGTTTAAAATGGTTGCTTTGTGTATTGTTGGGTGAAGGGCTGCCTAGGCCTTGGCATTTGTATTGTCTGCAGATGTTGGCTTTATGTAAAAGATGTCTGATTGATTGCTCATGGTCTGCGCATGCTATTAATAGAACACCTGAAGAGCTTAGGCATCTATAAAAACACCTGAGGTGAGAGGTTCAGGGTTCCACTGTCTAATATGGAGCTTGCCATGACAGTGGTTCCCTCTGTGAGGTCTGGCAGGGTTTGCGCCTATGAATATTCCTCTTTGTCGTCCTTGCTGAGCCACCGCAGCAGCGTACTGCTACAACCTTACTAAGACTTTGCTATGCTCCTTTTTGCTAAGTCTATAGCTAACCAGTATGAGTTTGTTAAATATGTTACTTTTACGCAAGAAGAGTGTTTCTGAGAAGTCTCTTACCAGGGAAGTTCAGTCAGTCCTCCTTGAACAGCAATAGCAGATTTAACCCTGTTTGCAAACTGAACCGCATCTTCTCCTTCCTGGTTAAATGAAAAAGTTATACATCTCAGGTATAAAGCTTTTAAACACCTTAAAATGTCTCATAATCATTTTATTTGTCTTATAATACTAAATACAGCACTA
This sequence comes from Cricetomys ansorgei, assembly GCA_026225945.1. Taxonomy (NCBI): domain Eukaryota; kingdom Metazoa; phylum Chordata; class Mammalia; order Rodentia; family Nesomyidae; genus Cricetomys; species Cricetomys ansorgei. Next base: position 3,406,496 of record JAMJFZ010002461.1, read on the forward strand.
AGAAACAACCCGTTTGCTAAGAAAAAGAAAAGGCATGATGAGAGGAATGCCAAGGTTTTAGGCAAAGGCTTTCTTGCTTTTATCTGATTAAATCAGCATCACAGACTGGACGCTGTCAAAGCAGTATACCTCTCTGGTCATGGGAGGCAGGTACCACACATCGCAGACAATGGCCCAGCTGGTCATGATTCGAAGTAAATAGCTCACCATGTTGTATTTACTACTGTTCCAGAACGCATCACCAAACTGGGGGTTATACTGAGGAAAAAGAGCAGACAAGAAAGACATTCCAGTCATGAACTCCACACGCTGGCCTCTCTCATCCAAATCAGTGTTTTTCAGGTGGTAAGATAAACGGGTCTGTCAGATCCCAACAGAATTTACTTCACTTGATAGGATTTTTCACAAGAACTAAGCCAATCCCACTGATGTCTTCAATTAGCGCCAACTGCTCTGCTAAACCGTGCTCAGTGTGTTACACTAAGAGAGCTGTTCGTATGACTCCACACCGAACTAGAAAGTCAATGAAAGCAGGGACCAATCAGATGTGCCTGCCACTATATCCCTACTATTAATACAACCTCTGCCGTAGAGTCACACGGGTTGCCTAGCTGTCATCTATCTTTCTGTGTCTATGCATCTGTCTACCCGTCTCTGCATCTTCATATCGATCGACCTATACATCATCTATCACCTAGCTGTGTATCTATCGGCTATCTATCAACTGTCAATTTTCTGTCTAGAGAGAAAGAGCACAAAATGTAAAATACAGAGATCCAGTGAAGCTGAATACACAATGGTCTTCATCCTTTCAAGTTTTAACCTCGTAACTATATCACAAAGTTACCAGTCAAACGTGCCTCCGACCCCACCCTTTAAGAACTGTAGTGTTACCTTTATTGCCACGGGATGTATGGTTCCTCCGATTTCAAAGCTTCCCTTTTTAAACATCATGACTGACGTATTGTTGATGCAGGTACCTGGCGGAGGTGATGAGGAAGTGAGTCGCTTTTTAAAAACAAATTTTAAAAGGAATTTCTTCGAAGATGATTAGATTTTTTTTTTCATGTGTGTGCACGTATTTGGAGGTCAGAGAACAGCATAAGGGAGCCAGACCTCTCTTTCTACCTTGTGGGTCCCAGACATGAGCTTGGGCCATCAGGCTCGCACGCAAGCTCCTCTACTAAGCCATCTCACTGGCCCAGGAATTACTTTTCTGTAATTTAAAACATCATCAAAGCTGCAGATACGTTACTGCCACTTGGCAAGTCAACCCTTGCTTAAAGAACAATTAAAATGTTTTAAGCAATTTTAACAGCAAACTTTCAGTTTAGACTGGACACTGAGCAGCGATTCCAACACAGCAGCTGACGGTTTCAATGCAATTCAACTAAACACCTACGAAGTCACAGACCATGCTATTTAATATCATTATGGAAAAATTACTTTAAAAATCAAATAGGGTAGGGCAGTGGTGGCACATGCCTTTAATCCCAGCACTCAGGAGGCAGAGGCAGGTGGATCTCTGTGAGTTCAAGGCCAGCCTGGTCTACAGAGTTCCAGGACAGCCAGAGTTACAACAGAGAAACCCTGTCTTGAAAAACCAAAAAACAGAAAAACAACAAAAATCAAATAGACTCTGTGGCTCATCAGAAAGCAGCTAATTAAAAGGCATCTCCTTTCTAAGACAGAGGAGACAGCCCTAAGAACACCAATTCTAGAATGTTCCTCAGACACTCCCGGTGGTTTGTTGCCATCAGCTGTAGCTTGGTAGGCAGTCTCTGCTCTTACCTTCAGGGAAGATTAATATGGGTAACTTTTTCTTATCTGCAATGTGTTCTTTTAATCTGTAAGAAAAAGATACAGGATTGTGAGTCAACCTTGAGAAACAGAGATGAGAGTCCGTGTTCTCCAAAGACATTAAAAGTTAAAGGGAGAAAGGGCCAGGAGATGAGGAACTTGGCTCTCTTCCATTTTCTGTAACTCTGAGGTGGGTGGGTTTGGGTAACTCCAGTCTACTTTGTCTGTGCCAGGGTCTCATTAGCCTAGGCTGGCCTTGAATTCACTATGTGGCCAAGGATGAGCTCAAACTCCGAACTTTCCTATTTCTACTTTCCAAGTATTAGGACTACAGGTATGCACTACCAAGTCCAGCTCTTCTAGCCACTCTTAAAAAGTCCTTCTAGCAGCCATGTGCCATTAGTACTGTGTTAAGTTCCTTGTGTGGAAAAAAAAAAAAAAGGGAATTCTGATCATGCTAGATCTGTCTACACCACGGCCATTTCCTAAGAAACTCCTCAATGAGTCAGGATGAACTTTCCTCTGAAGTTAAACACTGTAAGCCAGGTATGGTAATCCCATCACTCAGGAGGATGAGGCAGGAGTATATTACAAGACAAGGCCAGCCTTGGCTACATGGAAAGAGACAGGGTTTTCACGAGGGACACGGGCACCTCTGTATGTCTAAGAACCATGAGCAGAACCTTCAGGGAAAGCTTCTCTCCAACATTGTTCATAGTGGGTTCATCTCTATAGAGCCCCAGACAGGCACCTGCTCCCTTCCTTTCCATAAAGATCTGCTGTGGTTTGGACGTGCTCTCTACGGTCCTGTGTCTGTGGCTTAGCTGCCACTTTGGCACTACTGAGGAGTGACAGGCCCTTAGGATGAAGTTCTCAACCGGTGAGTCGAAACTGTTTTGGGGGTTGAATGACCCTTTCACAGGGGTCGCCTAAAACCATCTGCATATCAGATAGTAACATTAAGGTTCATAACAGTAGCGAAATTACAGTTAGGAAGTAGCAACAGAAACAATTTTATAATCGGGAATCACCACACGTGAGGAGCTGTACTGAAGAGTCCCGGCGTGAGGAGGTTGAGAACCACCGCTCTAGAAGTTACTCTCTGGGTACCTGCCCTCGATGGGGAAACTGAGACCCTGGTCCCTCCACTCTTGTCTCCCTGTCCCCATGAGGTGAACAGAGTTCCTCTGTCACAATTTTCCGCTTATTGTGCAGTCATGAGCCCAGGCACGAGAGCCAAGGGTCCGCACACTGACTGCACGGAAGCCATGAGCCAAAACAAGCCTTGCCCCCTATTAAGTTGATTTCCTCGTGTGTTTTGCGATGGTGACAGAAAAGTACAACAGCGATTCTCAGTAACCGGATGCGAGTGATAGTGGTCATTCAATAAGAACAGTCAAACCTTTATTCAGCAAATATGTCGTTAGTTATTTAACCCTCAAGGTGGTCATTTTAAACTTTTTTAAACATTTTAAAAGTTCAGTGATCGGACTCTACTTTAATCACAGCCAAACAGACATCTGCCATCCAAGTCTGCCTGTGTGTAGACAGGGCTCCCACCAACTGCAGAATTGCTGTGTCAGTCCTATTAATAACTGCAGACAAATTGGCAGCAAGTGCAGCTTCATGTGCTTTTGTTTCCATTTTAGTAAATCTTTCTTTTTGCCCCGTGGCCAAGAGACCCAAGGCAATCAGCTTTTCTGTTACTCCAACGAATGCCTAGGGACTGCACTGCTCACCTCTTAGTAACCAGGTGTCGGTCCTTCATTTCTGAGCGCTCAAACCAGATGTGTGGACAGGCTTTGACCATAGCTCTCTGAATGACCCCCATCAATCCACCATGAACCTGTCCAACCTAGAAGTATTGGGAAAGACAGAAAAATATAAAGGCACATATACCCAAAGGAAATTAGAGGTATTTTCAGGGGAGGAAAAGGGAACCAATAAATTCTTATTCTCCACTCAGAGAGAAGATTGGCTACCTTCTACTGATGGATAAGTTCTAAACCTAACCGAAGGACTTGCAAAGTCAAATGCAAGTCTGGAAGTTGAAGTCACTTTGCTACACTAGCAATCTTAGAACTCTGAAAAGCAGAGACACACTGGACTATGGTTTCAAATGCACCGGAGCAGCAAGGACATAGCAGCTGACGCTACACTCTGACACAAGCCTCTGGGAAACAGGCACTCTCACACCTAGCTTGGGGGGGGGGGGGGAGCGAGCGAGGGCATTTAGCAGCTGTCCGGATCGCATATTCAATTACCTTCCATTTCAATCATTTCTCCCTGAAAATACACCAGCAGCAAAATGAGAACACAAACTCAAAAGGTTATTAGCTGTAGTATTGCTTATTATTGAAAAGTACCTAAATGTCTAAATGGATAAACAGTAATGTCAATGATGTGGTGGTGGTGGTGGTTGTGTTGTGGGTGTGTCGTGTGTGTGGTGTGTGCATACGCGTGCATATACAGTAGAACACTATGCAGCTGAACAAAGGACAAGGTCGATCTCTGTGACAGATAAGAGGTGGCGATTTCCCGAAGATGGAGTTAAATGACAAAGGTCAAAGAAAAGATAAGGTTGTTATCTTCTGGGTGAGAGGAAAAGGGACATTTGCATTTTTTAACTCTCCAAGAAAAAAATAAGAAAGGATAACCAAGCAACGATGTTGGGAACCAACAACGTGAGAGACCAACAACATTCTGTGATCTCCAGTTTCAAATGTGTTACAACGGATTCTTGTTGGCGGGGGCACGGAAGAAATGGGGTGTGGTCTTAGAAACACAGAAAAACCATTAAGCGGTTGCTATGGTTTGAGCCAGTCCCGCAGAACTGATGTACTGGGTAGTCAGTCCCGAGTGCAACAGTGTTAGAGAAAGGAGCTACTGTGCTCCTGCAGTCTGCATCACAGCAGCTCGGCCCCAGTGAGCGATTTAAGGCCATAATAAAAAGGGATCCTGCTGGGGCTGCTGAGCCATCTCAAGAACTCTGGCTGTGAAAGGGTTTAAGAAATATGAAACATAGAAATGCAATCACATATAGGGGGAAATGCCTTCCCAAGTACGGCCATTAACAGTACTCTTCAGTCTCCACCCCACCCACAGGGAAATGACCATTAAGCTTATCAGCAGGATTCTTCCTTCCCCAGCATACCAGGAGCCACCCTGTCCCAAGGGGCTAGTCCAAGGGCACAGGTTGACCACGCCCCCCCTGGATCCCGCGCGCGCGAAACTCCCGACCAATTAGTCTAACATAGAGAGCTCGAAGCCAATCAGCTGCACGAGCCCCCATCCCCAGACCCCTTTGCCCTAACCCGATAAAAGGGCTGGGAGGGAAGGGATCGGGGCCCGCCATGCTCATCTCCTGCGTGGGATAGGCGGGACCCGGACACGCGCCGGTAATGCCTCAAAAAGCTTCACCATTTGCTCCTTGGGGCCGCTTCTATCCTGCGTGTTAGAACGGCCCCAGTGCACTGGAATAAATCCTCTTGCTATTTGCATCGATATCCCGTCTGTGAGTCTCTGTGGGGATGTGGCGTTCCAGTTTGGACCCTGGGGGTCCCAGTTTGGATCCCTGAAGTCCAACAGCTGCTCTGGCGGAGAACCTGGGGTTAGGTTCCCAGCACCCACATGGCGGCTAACCACTGTGCGTAGCTCTAGTTACAGGGAATCCAATGCCTTCTGACCTCCAAGGGCATCCCATGCATGTGGTACCCAGACATGCAGGTGAAATATTCACATGCACAGAATAAAAATGGATCTTTACAAAAGGGGGTGGGCGGCTCTTGGGTCTTTGTGAGTCCTCCCAACATGTGAAGGCATGGCAGTCGGGCTATCGTCAGACACCTTGGCTTTTGACTCTTCGGTCTGCAGTGAGCCAATAAATCCCGCTCCTCACTAATACTCCCATCTGCAGCACTCGGTGAGCATAAGACGGATGGAGATAGGCTGACTGGCTGCCTGGGCCTTTGCCTCACCACCTACAGTGGACTCTCAGGACTGATAGACTGCTCACAGAGAAAACTCAATGCAGTAGATGGACACTGCACGTCCATATACACAGAAGGCTGACACGATGCCCAGGCCTGAGCTGCGGCTCTGCTGAACGTTGGGCGGGCTATAGGGAGGTGCCTACGTACTGACAGTATATACAAAATTGCATCTGTGTGACACATATATGTTGTTTTCTAGTTTTAAAGCATCTAACTATCAGTTGATTCCTAACCTAGAAAAAGATAAATGACCAATTCCTGTCTCTTTTCCTGAAGATGACCAAAGTTCCTTAGGTTCAAAAAGCTCAGTTACATAAATTTAATAATGTACTAAAATATACTTGTCTAAGAGTTATAGATTCTGAAGATTTAATTTCATTTATTTATTTACTTTGGTGGGGAGATGGGTGTGTGTGTGAGGATCTTACTGTGTAACTCTGACTGGCCTGGACCTTGCTATGTAGTCCAGGCTGGCCTCAAACTTACAGCTATCCTCCTGCCTCTCCCTCCTAGATGCTAGGATTATAGGAATATGCCAGCATGCTCAGCTTGAACTTTTATTTTAATCATTTTTTTTTTCTTTTCTGGCAGTTCTGGGGAACACGTGCTAGGCAAGTGTTCTACCATGGGCCCTGCGCGTCTGAAGCCACTGAACTTGCAATTTAGACAAATCAAACATGTAGTAGTAAGTGGGAACTTTTGCAAAGGCCTTGCTGATCATGAAACCCATGGATAATGAAAACCAGTGGGGGTGCTGGCACCCCCACTCACTCACAGCACACCTCACCAGTGAGGGTTCCCTCACAGGCTTTTTCAGAAAAGCACCCCAAACCTCCACAATCAATCTGGAGAACTGATCAGCGAACAAAACTCACCTACTCCTCACAGCCCAACCCATAACCCACAACCCACCACAACCCACAACCTACCACAACCCACAATCCAGAACCTACCACAACCCACAACCCACAACCCACAAGTGTGAGCATAGGAGAAGAACCCCAGGACACTGGTCGCATTTAACCAGAGCAAGGTAAGCGGAGTCAGTATCTGGGATTCACCCAACAAAGGGGAACTGTTAGAGCAACAGAAAACCAAATATGGGGGGGGGGTCCTCTTCACACCCTAGAAAGGCCATTTGGGGATTTGGTTTTGCTGTGGACTCCATGGCTTACTGTTAGATTTTCTTCTCTTTCCTTTTCTTTGGAGGGTAGGGACAAAATCTGAGAACAGGGCTGTGGCACAAGTATTTTGCCTTCCCGGCCAGATCCTCATTAAAGAAAAAGACTTTTTTTTTTTTTTAAATTGCACCTATCTCCCTGAAAAGAGAACTGATTGGCTGGCACCTGAAAACCTCTGAAGAGGACGGCTTCAATTTTGTACAGTATAATTAAACATCGCTGAGATTTTCAAAGCAAGATGAAATCAAATCAGACCTACATTTCAGTAAGGAAATTCCCCACCTCAGCTCTTACAGCTCTTTTCTTGCACTTTGCTCCTTGTGTGAATATACTACACACCCTACACAGCTATCTCCCAGCCAAATTTCTAATCAACTAACTTTCTAGTTTGTAATCCAGCAAGCGCACACACTTGAAATATCAATATGCTGCTCTTACCATGGCATAACATCCATCCGTGGTCAAGATCAGGACATCAATGGGAGAAGTGTGATTGGCAACACAAATGCCTCCCTTCTGAGGTCTGTACTGCCTGCAGTTAAAATAATGGTAAGCACCACACCTCAGAAAACACTCCATCTCTAAGTTTTTAGGTATATAGGCCCATCTGTAAAACATCACCCACGCAGCATAATGGGCTGGGTGAGGAACTATAGAATTCTCTTTATAACTCATGCTCTACTTATTGAACCAGAACTGTTTTGTGTTCATTGCTCTGAGTAGAGTATGACATTATGTTGTTGAGACAGGCTCTCTTGTAGCCCAGGCTGACCTCAAACAGGCTGTGCAGCTGCACTTGGCCTTGAACACCTCTCTTACCTCAGCCTCCCAGATGCTAAGACACAGGTGTGAGCCACCACACTCAACCAATTTAAAAAATTTAAGGGGCCCTTTGTTGATTTACACCTAGTCAGATGAAATGACAAGATGTTTCCCCCTATAAATGAGACAGAAAGACTTGATCATAGTGGGAAAGGCTTGTTCTGGAACTTCTGTAATTATAGTGTTGCCAGGCAGGGTGGCTTATGTCTGTAATCTCAGCACTTAAGAGGCCAAGGCAAGAGGTTTGCCACAGGTTGGAAGCCAGCCTGTGCTACTTAATGAGCATTGAGAGACAACCATGGCTACATAGCAAGGTTTTTGTCTCAAGAGGAATGATAAGTGATAACAATGTTTGTTTGTTTTTTTTAATAAATAACATTGAATTCAGAGAAAAGTAATTCAAAAGCAATCAAAGTCCTTTTAATTTCACTGATGACTTTCCCTAGCTATTTGTATTCTCTGGGGCATAAAAAGAACAGAATGAAGCATTTTGTCCTAAGAACCAGATAGAGAATTTCAGAAATGGCAAGACTAAGCGTGGGAAGCAGGCCTCAGCCTCTGCCATACCCCAGAACTGCAGCAGCAGCATCTTCAAAATAGACAGACCCAGCTCAAAACCTGACTGAAACTGTACCACCCTTAGCGACCAGACCCGGGGTTTCCACTGTTCATCTATCCAACGGGACAGCAGTTCCCACCCCGCAGGAATAACCTTTGAGAAGCACAGCCTGCTCAGCACACCATCAGTGCCCGCCTATGAACTGCTCTGCGCTAATTTCTGTGTACCTTCTGGAAACAATGTTTTGTTATGTCTGAGACACCTAGAAAAGCAATGGTGAACACGGAGGTTCTGGGACCCCAGCTGCTGCCTCCCCACCTCCTCCCAGCTCTTGTAACCCCCACCAGCCGGACACTCACTTGTTATGATAATGAATGGTGCCCGATAGGGACCTGACGCAGATCCTGCAGCAGGTCAGATGCACCAGCTCACTCAGCCAGTTTTTGAGGCTGAAGGAAATAAAGAAACCATGTTTATTATTTTGTTGTGGGTACTCGTAAAAAAAACACAACAGAAGCGTCAGCGTGCTGCTCCAAGCAGCAGCCTGCGTCCCGCGGCAGTGAACAGCAGTTCGATTCTTGCGGCTCGTCGATGCGTTTGCTGCTAAAGCGTTCCAGAATTAGACGAAATTCTCTATAGGAAGCAGCCCCCACCCCGCTAGATTATGATAAAGTCCTAATCAAGACCAGCTGAGGTTTCTCTGGTCTCAGCCTTGCAGTGTCTAGGACTCTCTGTTTCCTTTGGGTCTGTCAGTCGACTTCTTCTCCCTTCATTTCTCCTTTGAAAAAGCCACTTTCCATCTGTGTCCAAGGATAATGAAAAATCAAATAAAGACTATACAGATGAAGTAAGAATTCTCGTAAGTGGCTTGATGCCATAAGATTAATGCAAAAACCTACAAACGAGCCAAATGCTGGCTTTGTGGACACAGGGAAGGAAGGCGGTCCTACTTATGGCTGGATGGGAAGGGGAAGAGGCACATCACCTGCTGTCTGGAAGCTGTCCAACCAGGGTAGTTCCTATGATCATCAGACTGATCCCAATGAAAGCCAGGGTAACCCTGAAAAAGAAAAGCAAGGCCTCTGCAAACACCTGCTGTGATGTGTCAAGCATTATGAAGGATGGTTCAGAGATAAAAACGGTTTGGTAAACCTATCAATTCTGACATGATGCTATAGATGGCTCTATGTATGGGCCTTCTGAGAGGAAGAGAAAAGGATGGTAGGAGGTTCTAATAAATAAAATCTCTATGGGGACACATGCTGGTAATCTCAATATCTGGAGGCAGAGGCAGGATAATCAGGGGTTCAAAACCATCCTAAGTTATATAGCAAGTTCAAGGCCATCCTGGGCTATATGAGACCCTGTCTCAAAAAACACCAAATAAACAAAATAAAAAATAAAAGCTCTAGTATTTCCTTCCCAAAGGTCAACGGTCTGTGTACCCCCAGAGTACTTGAACCTCACTTTGGTAGCACTGGGTTATGGATCCAGCAATAGTAATATATGCAATCTTAAATTTCACTTTTATCACAGCTAACAACTCCCAAGACAGTCTAAGCCAGTGTTAGGACACGAAGGAACGAATACATACATACACACACACACACACACACACACGCACGCACACACACGGGCACACACACACACACACGCACGCACACACACGGGCACACACACACACACGGGCACACACACACACACACGCACGCACACACACGGGCACACACACACACACACGCACGCACACACACGGGCACACACACAAACGCACACACACACGCACACACACGGGGACACGCACACACACGGGGACACACACACACACACACGCACGCACACACGCACACACAGAAGCAGAACTTCTTAGTGATTTGCATCAGTCTATACTTAGGCAATGCTTAATACTTATAAGGAAACAATGCTTTCCCCCTGTGCTAGATCTGAAGGAGTGAAGTTTCAGTTCATTTGCCAATGGTAGCTGGCTGGTAGCCAACTCCTGGAAACCACAGTTATATCTAAGAAAATGAAGCAAGATGACCAACATTGAGGCTGGTACACAGGCCTGCTTCTCGCCACCACCATAAAAAGACCACGGTCACATTGTCTTCCTGTCCAGTGTCCTCTACTGTCTCGGGGTTGTCTCCTGATGAGACAGCATTCGAGCTTCAAATCAGAAGAGGATCCAGTTGGGGAAGTCTTTCCTAAGAACTGAGTGGCGCTGAATTGGATGGAGCAAACTCACACTGCTGAATGGCTCTTTCAGTGTGACAACCCGTCTCTGCAACTTGTTCTCTCCTAGGCACCTATCAGTTCTACACACCAGAGAGGCCATGCCTCTAGGCAGCTTTTTTAGCTGACACTTTGACACATAAGACACTAATTCTTTTGTAGGGGGGGTGGTGCATGTTCCTGTGTGGGCACCCACACGTAGAGGTCAGAGACCAATCTCTCAGCTCATTGCTCAGCTGTTATCCACCTTGTTTTTAAGACAGGGTCTCTCACTGGTCTGAAACTGGCCACGTAGGTTAGACTGGCTGGGCATGGAGCCCCAAAGATCCACCTGTCTCTGCCTCCCCAACACTGGGATTACACGAATAGGCCACCACACCCAGCTCTCATGTGAGTTCTGGGATGGTGGAACCAGGTCCTCATGCTTGCCTGGCAAGCTCTTTGCTGCCTGAGCTACTTACCTACCCATGCCCTCTTAGTTCTGACTCCATCCTCAAATTATTTACCACTATAAGAGCAAAGAAATCCAAATACACTCATGGGGGGTGGTGAGGGAGAGAGGGGGAGAGAGAGGGAAGATGGAAAGGAGAGGGAGAGAGGAGGAGAGAAAGGAAGAGGGAGAGAAAGAGGGAGGGAGAGGAGAGGACAGGAGAGGGGAGGGGAGGGGAGGGAGGGGAGAGGGGGAGAAAGAGAGAGGAAGGGAGGAGAGGAAGAGAGAGAGAGAGAGAGAGAGAGAGAGAGAGTGTGTGTGTGTGTGTGTGTGTGTGTGTTTTGAATGAACATCTTCATTTAGAAGAAAAAAATGTAAAAGAGTAGACTTAACACACTGCGGCTGGTCGCACCTAGTGGTTTTTCCTAACTGGGAAGAGATGGAATCCATTCCACAATACTCCTAAGCAGCCATTACACACATAAGAAAAAGGGACGCAGGACTGAGGTGCCATCGAATCAGGCAAGTGACTTACCTTAGGGGTAGCAGAAGGCAATAGCGTATCAGGACGCCCAGCACCCACACCATGGTGAGCCTAGGGCTGATGTACTGAAAGTTCACATTGGTTCTCGTGAGGAGATTCCATGACACTAGCTCCTCGGAGGAGAACCTCTGTGTCACTTCGTCTTCCACAATGGCTTCCAATCCCTTCTTGGAGAAATAAAATACATCAGAGAGCTCGAAGTCCCTTCCTCGAAGACCAGAGAGCCCTTTTTCCATGGGTGACTCATCTCTTTGGATAATACCTTAAAAGAAAGCATCAGGACATGAGAAAATGCCTTAGCAGAGAAGAGCAACTGACCGAAGCGGCAATGTTAACTGCACAGAACGCAGAAAACGAGCTTATTGAGCCACCTGAAGACGTTCAAGCGCAGTCACAGTGGGAAGGGGTAAAGCCGCAGCCCTGCCACAGAGTAGCCTCCACCCAGTGACTTCATGAGAGCTGCTTAAGAGCCAGGCTGTGGTGGTGCACACCTTCAATCCCAGCACTCGGGAGGCAGAGGCAGGGGGATCTCTGTGAGTCTGAGGCCAGCCTGGTCTACAGAGTGAGTTCCAGGACAGCCAGAGTTACAGCAGAGAAACCCTGTCTCCAAAAAAAATAAAATAAAATAAAATAAAAATAGAAATAAATTGCTTAAGAGGCTGGGATATATGCTCAGTGGTAGAATACTGGTCTGGCATGTGTAAGATCCTCAGTTCAATCCTCAGAACTGCCAAAAATTATTTAATAAGAAAAACACGGCCAGGCAGAGTGCTGCATGCCTTTGATATGTGCACTCCTGAAGACAGGTTTCTGTGAGTTCCAGTCTAGCCTGGTCTACGAAGCTGGTCTACACAGCCAGCCAGAGCTACATAATGAATTCCTGTCTCAAAACAAAACAAAACAAAACTGTAACAGGGCCCCAGACCTTATTAGGCACCGCCTGCCAAGACTAAAACAAAGACCCACTCCATCAAAGTCCATGCAGTACCGGGAAGTCTCAAAATGTACAACCTTGCTCTTTGGTTTCTGTAGTTCTGCTTCTGGCTAACTGTTCTTGTTAACTGAAACATGTCAATCCAGAATATGGTTTTTGTGCTTAGAACTTCATCCTGAGAAAGCCTTGGAGCTACACTAGGATCCTGAATACCCAGTGTGGTTACCAGCTGGTTGGTAAAGACCTTCTATTGGCTTACACCTATGTCTGAGAAGTCTTCTCCGATGATTGCCGAACAGCAAAAACCACAAGCCATTTCAGGAAAATAAGCAAAGCACACTGGATTGGTGGGAGCAGCCATGTTAGTAAGTGGATATTTAAGTACATACTTTCATGTCCTGACGGAGTCTGGTGACTGAAATGGTATTGGTCCTGTTGTGTCCCCACTGTGTAAATCAAGCAATCTGCAGCTGGTTTTAAAAGTGACTCACCAGGAAAAGACTCAAGGAGTTCTGCTGAGGATAGTACCCTGCTCCTAGGATGTTCCCTGGGAGATGTGGGGAGACATTCACTGAAGCACTCTACCCAGACAGCGAGACACAACACCACTGTCAGTAAGGCTCCAGTACCGTAAGCCTATCTAACGCGATGGAATATATTTATGTAGAAAAAAAATACCAAGAAGAAAACATGGTTCTCCTGGGGCAATGGCATGAGATTTTCTTCTCCACTGAGACTATTTTCCATAAAGAAAAGAGATTTTCGAGCCAAGTTTACCAGAAATGGGGAGAACGGAATGTTTCCTTTTCTGTTTGGTTTTCTGACAGAATAACGCATCATGCACTGGGGAGAACCCGGGAAGCCCTGGACGGCTGTATAAGGAGTGGTGGAGACCTGAGTTGACGGGAATTGCTGGCGTGGGCCATGTCAAGGGCACCAGTGCCTCAGAGCCCGGACACTGGGGAGCCTTCCTCGAGTCCGGGTGATTGGCTAGTGCGTGTGAAGACTGGTAAAAGCAGCTTCCTCCTGGCAGATGACTGCGACCTGAGGCTGCTTGCCTACAGAGGCCGCCTACTGAGACCGGCTAACTACTCCTGGTGCTGTACCAAGTGAATTCCCGAGGTTCCCGGATGTATTACCTAGTCGGTTCGCTCTGTAAGAACAAGTGCAGTGAGCTTTCTGTACATTTGTCTGTGTGTCTGTCCTTTCTCCATGCCCCCACAGCCCCAGTCAAGACAAGTCCCTGCTGCTCCGGGTTCTGGACACAGCAGGGGAGAAAGGAAAAGCGACTTGAGACTGAGAGCCAGGCTATGCTTAGGACAGTCACCAGCTCCAGGGTGGGCATCTTTTATATAACAAAGAAGTCGACATTTGTAGTTTCCTTATAGGACTGATATTTTGAGGAGGGAGGTAGGGAGAGAGGGAGAGGAAGAGAGAGAAGAGAGAGAAAGAGAGAGAGAGGGAGGGAGGGAGGGAGAGAATGAATGTGTATGTGGTTTTGCTTGTTTTGCCTAACTGTTTTATCTAATAACTTAGTTATAAAAATAAAAAATTTGGTTAAAATAACTAGAACACGAAAGCAAGTCTTGGATGCTTATTCAGTGCCCTCTTTAAATGTTAGATGGAACCTTTCTTGCTTTTCGGCATTGGCACTAGATGGTCCAAAATCGTGTTCCTATCAAGTTACCTCTTGCTCCACAGGCTCTGCAATGCCACCGGGGGCAGAGCACTCTACCCGAGTACTGGCTGGCCAACACTCAGCAGAGCAACAGTTTCATTATTTAGCAATGTAGAGATTTCTTAAACATCTACAAGTAGAAGAAAGTACAAGCTATTCAATAGACCTCTGAGTGAAATACGCCAGGGACAGTAGATATTCTTCCTAAAAACACCCTTCCTCAGAAGGCTAGAAATGAGAGAAAGCAGCTGAAAGCTGACTGTGTAACTGTGCTAAGGGAGAAGAGCCCCATCAACACACACCAGATCCCCGGCCCTCACACTCCTGATAAGCAACATTGTCTCCCCCCAGACCCAGTTCACTCCATGCGGAATCCAATAAAACATAACACGGTTCTTTATTTTTAGTTAAGCGTCTTCCCAAAATCCGTGAAATCAACAAGGGATGCATTTCTAGAATATTCTAAGACATACAAAAAAATTCAGCAGAAAATGAACTTCAAAGCTCATTAAGAAAAGAAAAAAAAAGGTCTAAGAACATAGCAAGAGTAAGCCTTTATGACTGAATGCTCTGAAAAGATGGTCAGTTTCACTCCACCCAGAGAGACGCAAACCAGGCCGCAGCAGTATGGTAGTATCAAGAGCTCTGAAGGGGAGCCAACAGGAATATAGTTAGTACAGCTGTGGGGTAGAATCAGACATTTGGAGAGTATGACTCAAAAGTTCCATTCAGAGACGATCTTTTACAAAATACCAAATGCATAGAAAGACTACCGGGGTGTGTCATTTCCACCTGGATTTGCTAGTTGCCTTCATTTCTGCCATGCTTTTGCTTTGTTGTTCTATCTCTGCATATAAAAATACTCTTTTCTGGCCCACTTAGAATGAATTGTGCATACTATGCCCTTGATCTCCCAACAGACCTTTACTTCCTCGGGACACCTGACCACAAGTGCATCAATGCATTAATGCAAGGCTGGAATCTAGTCTACAGAGCTTATTCAGTTTTTCACAACCCTCTAATAATATCCTTTGAATCAATTTCTTTCCTGGTCCAAGATTGAACCTAAGCTGCTATATTACACTTATGTCAAATATTTTAGCTGCTTTAAACACACTAAGCTTCCTATGTCTCTCAAGATACTGTTTTATTTGTTAAACAGAGTGCTAAGCACACCTACGATAAAACCACAACAGGAAAATTTAAGCTATCTGTATTGTGAGGGAGCAGCTACCAGCCTAAAAGGTCTAATTCATACACACAATATCGGACAATGAGTTCTCTTATTAAATAGATGCTAAAAGAAGGTACTACTCAAACCTCCTTCTTGAATGCAATAGCTACTGTAAGTCAAGCGTATGCATCCAATTTGCCAAATTATAAACTTCTGACAGGAAAAAAAAACCAATGTAATCAATATACAGTGAAAACTATGTGTCAGGCATCCAATTATAGGTTAGAAAAGTGGAAGTATTTCCTTGGGTACTAAAAAATGTCCAGAAAGAGACCAAAATTTTATCACACATATAAACACATCAAATTAATACAGACACAGTTCTTACACTATAATTAAGAAATCAGCGGTTGGTGGAGAGATCGATCAGTGGCTAAGAACACTGGCTGCTCTACAGAGAACCCAGGTTTGATTCCTGGCAGCCACAGGCAGCTTATAAACATCTCTACATAAACTCCAAGTGCAGGCAGTCTGACACCCTCTTCTGGCCTCCAGGAGCACAAGGCACACACATGGTGCACAAACATGCACATAGGCAAAACACCCATACAATAAAATAGTAACAAAAAAAATTTTTTTTTAAACCTACTTGTTTTTAACAAGTTAACCATGATCTTTCAGATCCCACACTCCTTAAATTGTCAAACACTGATTCTAGGGATTTTTTTTTTTTAACCTTTAATTTTACAACTCGGTTGAAGAAAGTAAAGCCATGAATGTTTGAACTTTGTCCTTATACCAAATGCTCAGGCTGAGCCAACAAAGACCGTGTTTGGATGAAAAGAAGATTGGAGCTAGCTTTCTATCTAATGCAAGAGATTAATTGCACAAGCTGCCCTGTGGCCCTCTGCCTGTGGCGACTCACTGGTACATAAATAACACCACATGTGAAAGGCCTGTAGAAACGGAGGCAGAAGTTAAAACCGTCTCAGCCATAATTAACTCTAAATTAGCTGAGTAAACTCTTGTAATAACTGCTCAGTTATAAATCTCGCTCTTATCCTCCAGTTATAAAGGGAACTTTCTGAGCAACCAATTAAGAAAATCAGGCCTCCTGCAGACCCAAAGAGGACACGGTAATTACACACATGAGTAGACCCTTAGCCTACTAACATTCCAAAGGTCAGAAGTCCGTTATCCCAAACACTCACCGAAGCCTCGGTTGGTGGAGAAGCCAACTTACTCATGTCTATGTCAAGAAGATAGGCTCAGTGGGTGGAGTGCTTGCCTAGCATTCAGAAAGCTGTGGGCTCGAGCCTCAGCACCATACTCGTGTGGAAGTAGGGGGATAGAGTGACGGCTGTCCTTCCACAGGAACCGTATGAGTGTCTAGCATCCACTTGGCGGCCTACATTGCAGCTCCAGTCTCGGGGGATCAATGGTGCCTTCTTGCATTCTTGGATACCAGGC
Organism: Cricetomys ansorgei; assembly: GCA_026225945.1. NCBI lineage: Eukaryota > Metazoa > Chordata > Mammalia > Rodentia > Nesomyidae > Cricetomys > Cricetomys ansorgei. The sequence continues at coordinate 3,423,312 of JAMJFZ010002461.1, forward strand.
GTAAGTACACCAACACGCTTGCAGACAAAACATGAATATTCATAAAGTCAAAATTGTAATTAAAAGTAAATTGTAAAGAGCAGAGGTAGTGGCGCACGCCTCTGATCCCCACAGCGCAAGGGTGTCCTCAGCCACTCAGTGAGGTCAGCCTGGTATCCAAGACCCTGTCTCAAAAGATATTTAAAAGTAGGCAATCGCCTATCCTAACATTGTTTCTATGGAAATATTTAAAGTTAAATCTGGTTTGGATTTGACAGATGTACACTCTCCATGGAAAGGGAGAAAGGTGGTGCATGAGAACCATCTAGAAACTGGTAATGTTCCATTTTCTGATCTACATGAAAGACAATTAAGTTCCCTTTGGAAAATATAAGATACCGCATGCTTGTGATCTTAGACTCTTTCCTACACATGCTGTTCTTCTATTTCATCCCCAGCTATCAAGCAAGCAGGGCAGGAAGTAGTTTACTGACCCCAAAACAACTACTGACCGTAGAACTCCTCTCCTAGCGTGAGGGCTCCTCCTACTGTGGCCTTAGTAAGGATCCCTCCCTCCCAAAACCAGCTTCCCTCCTGACCCAAAATATGACTGCCCTGATTTAACAGTTACAATGGACAGCTGTCTGTTAGAGCTGGGGAGGAAGATGAAGCAGGTAACTCTCTTGGGGTTACAGAACAAGAATACTTAATGCCAAGGGAGAGGCCACAGATAATGTTCAATGACTTAGCTGCCAAGACATGACCATTGAGCTCCTCTTTCTCCTGTTTGTTAATTGCTATGGGCACTGATATGTGAATTGCTGTGTCAACTCCACAGGCAAACAGTAGGTCCCCAGTCCACCTTCCCGGTGCTCTTCCACAACGATTCAGTGTCACACGCCAAGGCTAAGCCCCAGACTTGCCATGCCCAAAGCACCCCAGGCCATTAGTCAAGTCCCAACGTCAGGGCTCAGGTTAGTTAGCCAACTTGGCCACGCTTACTTCACAGTGACTCCTGGCATTTCTGGTGACCACTTCATTCCTTCCCAAATACTTCTTTAAAAACTTGTCCTATTGTTATAAATTTAGTTAAGTGTAACAGCAGAATCAGGGTTGTGATTGGTGTTATTTGATTGGGTTTGAGATAGTGTCTCATATATCCCAGGTCTTGAATGATTTCTGTATGTAGGAGAGGATGACCATGAACTTCTGATCCCCCTGCCTCCAGACTCATGCCTGAGCTCTCAGACACGAGTCACCAAATCCAGCTTATACAGTGCTGGAAACTGAACTTGGAGTTCTGTGCGCGCTAGGCCATGTGAGTGTGGTGCCTTGGGGATCAAAAGAGGGCTCCAGTTCCGTAGAGCCAAAGTTACATACTGTGAGCTGTCTTACGTGGGTGCTGGGAACTGAACTCTGTCCTCTGGACAAGCGGTTAAATTCCCTCTTAACAGCTGAGTCACCTATCCAGCCTCAGAAAATGCCATTACTTATTTGTAAATTCTAAGCTTTCTATGTCATTTATATGCTTAATCTACAATTATTCTGAGTTTTTAAAATAGTTCAACAAACCAAGCATGGTATGTGACATACACCTCTAATCTCAGGACTTTGAAGACTGAGGCAGGATGATTGAGGGCCTGTCTCAAATCAAAATAACAATATTTCCACAAAAGAACCCGCTCCCCCTGACCCCAGAAAAAAACAGGTATAACAAGTACAAGATTCTTGATAAATGCTTTATGTAAGTGATAGGTTCGTGTTGCTAGTTAATAAAGCTGGACAGTTAGTTGCTTCCCCAATGGCCAAAAGACTCACCAGGATGCCTGTTCTACAATGTTCTCAACAGCTAATAGTTAAAAACTAAAAAAGAACCTACATCTCAATGAACAGAGCCACAAACAAGCAATCTATCAGTGTTTGGGTAAAGGAATATACCACAAAAATTGTGTTTAAGAATCTGTTTCATACAACAGCAAAAGGAAGTCTCCAGATCGTCTGCAGGATGGGAAAGGAAGACTCACAGAGAGCACGTGGTATGACTCCGCTTACTTACATTTCCGAAGCAGGAAAATCTAATCGATAAGAAAGCATCCCAGGCAAACCGAGGGACGGAGAGCATACACCAGGCTCAGGCTGGAAAGACTACTGAGATGGCACAACTTCCCACACAGCCCAGATCTTAAATCTTACCCACAAGTGCCCGGTCTTTGGATGAGCTGTAAAAGTCCCTTATAATCCTCTATTTTCAGATTTTTGTTAATGCAGTATCTTCACTTCCAGGCAAGTTAATAGACATCTCTTATTCTCGAGGGAAAAAATATACACAAAAGAGACTCAGTGGGCAGCAGAGGGGACAAGAAGACACACAGCGGAGTTGCTCCTGCTCCCATTCACTCTGCCCCCATCCTTCCCGGCTGATCTGTTTCTTTCTTCCCTAAGCAGGTTTCCAGCCTGTGTACACTCTTTCAGTAACTGACTGCTTGCCTAGCAGGCAGGCAGGAGGCGGTAGGTTCAGTTTCCAATGGAATGGAGACAAGGTGGGAGGATGAGGGAGAGGGCAGAAGAAAGGGAGGAACGGGGGTTGGGTGGGAGGGGAAGGAGGAGGGAGGACTGCACACACACACACACACACACACACACACACACACACACACACACACACTTTTGCTTTTGCCACAATGATGCCAGGTACGTGAGCAGTACTGACTTCTTGCCCAAGGCGCTCACTTCTCACTGCTCGGATTCAAGTCCTTACACCTTCTGGAATGGCCTCTGCCCCTCCGTGCCTCTTCTCACCACTTGCCTCCCATCCCCTTCCTGTCTATTCCCACCTTCTCTAACACCCTCAGAGTCATGAGATCCCCTCATCTGAAGAGCTGATGTCTGAGCCAGGCATTAGTTCAAATCCATTCAGGAAACAATGTCAACCGGATACCCAGCTTCAACTCCTTCTACTCCAGCTCATCCCTGTTGACCCTGTACCAGGCAAGCTCCATCGGTTCTGAGCATCTCATGTTCCCCCAGCTCCTCTCCCACCTTGGCTTACAGCTTCTTCTGCCTGACACCTTTTTCCCTAATGTCAGTAAGATTGATCATACCAACAGAGCTCCAATCTCTTGTTTGCTTTGAACCACCCACTCCATTCATTAGGAGAGGTGATCTTAACCAATTATATAAGCAAAGATAAAAAATAAAAGAAAAAGAAAGACCAAGTCAGGAGACAGAGGCAGGTGGATGTTTATGACTTCAAGACCAATGTAGCTACACAGGGAATTATGGGCCATCCACCACTACAGAATGAGACTACAGAAGTCAAATCAATCTTGAAACATCATTTCAAAGTTTCAAAACTTAAACCAACCTTGACTAGAGGAGGCAATGGACGAGTGCCCACTGCACAAAAAGCTAACTGGGCATCAGATGATTTGAAAACCTGCCAGCACCACGTGCTGATGCTGAGAGATCCTGTGGGCTGGGTCAACGTACGCAAGATTACAGGTACAGGAGCTCAAGCACACATGCCTGTTTGGACACATGAGTCAGCAGAAACGAGGAAGTTAAGTCAGCTGAGCAGATCTGTAACAACGTCACTGGACAGGCAGAAAGAGGAAGGGACGTGAATGAAACACCGACAGATGCCAACAGCACTAAAGCCAAACCACATGTAGGGGAAGCACGTTGTGCTGTCCGGCAAACGCTTTGATTCTGTGGTGTGTTTGTTGAGACTAGGTCTCCTATGTAGATTGGGCTGGTCTTGAACTCACATAGATCTGCCTGGCTCCAAGTTACTGGAATGAAAGGCACACCCCAACATGACTGACTCATGGCCTGAATTATTTTATGTATTCCAGCAAGTAACCAGAACATGTCCTCTTTACCTAGCCTTAATTTCTTACCTTTCAGTATCTCTCTCCTTCCACAATTCACAGTCCAAAGAAAATTGAGTGTTCCTCAATGGTACACATGTTCAGCATGTACAAGGCCCTAAGATCAATGTCCCCCTCCCCCAGAAGCCAAGAGAATGTCATTGATTGTAATGGGGTGCAGCCATTGCTATGAGCTGAAAAATAATAACATTTACTGCATTCATTGCACTGTCACCAGAATAAATTAACATCTTATAAGGCCTGTAGCCTCATTCCTCCACAGCGCTGTCCTCAACACGCTGTGTATTTATCAATGTACTGAGCTATGAAAGGGCCATAGTTTGTCACTGTCATCCCCCTGCATTCCGAGGCTTCAGGGCTGACTCACTTCCTGACTCACTGTCTCTGAGAAATTACAGAGGGAAGGGTGCACTGGCTCTTCTCCTAGAGAGGCCTTCTGGAAATGGAATGGTCCAGGCAGTCAATATTCCTCTTTAGCTAATTAAAGCTCTGGAGCAAACAGAACTTTGAGGGAGACATGCTAAGAAACTGTGCACCTGACTTAGGAACGTGAGTGACGCACCTCCACGCTGCTCTAGGTCACCGCACACAGAAACAAGAGGGAACCGGCTGAGGTTCCACCCATTATCAGACCATCCGCACAGCACATCGCTGGCTTCTTCCCATTGTAACACAAGAAAAGGACACTCTTTAGGCCCAAGACCATTGAGCTCTCCTCTCATGAGCCCAAGGGTCTCTCTCCACAAAGAAGCACATCCATGTGCCCCACCTTCTCTGTGCACAGCCTGCAATGACTCTGGCTCCTCTTCTTGGTTTATTTACAGGGTGGGGGGATTTACCCAAGAACTTCTGAAAGAAAACAGAAGTGGGAAATGCCACAAACTGCTGTGGTATGTTTAGTTGTGGATAATATTTTATTGTCTCTTACTTGTTCACACCTCTGTGCCATCCCCAGCTTCCACCCCCCACAGGAGGTTCCTGTTATTTGTTGATTGAGGGTCTGTGTGAAAACAGGAAGAAAACACCTGGGGATTGAGGGGTGGAGCAAAGAAGGAGCAGGGAGGAGGAGGTGGAGCAGGAGGAGGAGGAAAAAAACAAGGAGGAGAGGATGGAGTGAAGAAGCCTTGGAGGGAGCACTCTGCTAGCTGCTTGGGTATAGAATTCCCTGAGATTTGACATAGTTTGTGATTAATAAAGAGCATTGGAAAATTCAACAATGGACTCTCATTAAGCGGTTGAAAGATAAAATTAACAACAAACCTCTTAGAAAAAAGAACGGAAGATCTTTGTGGTTTTTCAAACCCTATCGAACAAGTAACCTATCTCCTACAGGTGATCCCACCACCGAAGAAACAAACACAGCCAACAGAAGAAAATTTATACCAACCAAGACAGCCATGAACTATAAATTCTTTTTTAAATGAAAGGAAGGACTGGAAAGATGGCTTGCTGCTCTTTCAGGGGACCAGAGTTCAGTTCCTAGCACCTACGTAGAGTGATGTAACTCCAGCTCCGGGGACTCTGTCGCCATCTTCTGGCCTACGAAGGCACCTGCACTCATGTGCACATAGACAGACAGACAGACACACATACACACACACACACAATTTCAAAACAAAATAAAGCCTTCAAAAATAACTGTGATGTAGTTATGTACATGCATGGGAGTTCCAGTGCTCGCAGTGGCCAAGTCATCAGTTCCCATCTTGCTGAAGAGCAAACAGGTGGTTTTCACTGCCTGATATAGGCGCTAAGAGTCAAACTCAGATCCTCTTGGAGAGCAATACACACTCCTAACAATTGGACCGTGTCTCCAGCCCTAAGTCTTTTTTAAAATGAAAAGTTTTGTTATTTAACAAAGTTCACAACTCTCAATTGTCTAATTACTAACTGGGTCTGGCTTTCTGGTCATTTTTAACTAATAAGGACTTTTTTCCCTATATAGATTTTCATTATTTAATTTTGATTTAAGCCAACCTTTTTGTTCCATCTTTAGGAATATGAAAAAAGTAAAGTTGGCTTCCTCTAATAATTAAACAATTTGAATGACTCATCCGTCATTTTCCCCCTGGATTTGATAAACAACTATCATAGATCCTGCTAATCTCTCTTTTGGGCTGTGTGTGTGTGTGTGTGTGTGTGTGTGTGTGTGTGTGTGTGTGTCTGTCTATCTGTCTGTATCTCTGTCTCTGTGTGTGTGTCTGTCTGTCTGTCTGTCTCTCTGTATGTGTATGTGTATCTGTCTATCTGTCTCCTCTGTGTGTGTGTGTCTGTTTCTCTCTCTCTCTTTCTCTCTCTGTTTCCATGTGTGTGTGTCTGTATCTGTCTGTCTGTCTGTCTCTCTCTCTCTCTCTCTGTCTCCGTGTGTGTGTGTGTGTGTGTGTGTGTGTGTGTGTGTGTGTTAAATGAACATGTCTACACAGGTGCCTGTACCCATGCTCAGGCATGCAGAAGCCAGAGCAGAATGTCAGGTGTCTTTCTTTTTGCTTGGGATTAGGGCTCTCACTGAACCAGAAGCTCCTCATTCCTGATAGGCTGCCTGGCTAGTAAGATCTCAGGATCTGTGTGTCTCTCTTCTCTCTTAGCCCCCTTCTCAAGTACTGGAGTTACAGGCAGGAGTAGCCATCCACAGATCTAAACCACCAAACTATAAGGGTCTCTGGATCTTACTTAAGCCCTCTCACACAACTTTATTTCTGTTTGTCCGTCCCTTCTGTAAACTAACACGCCGTTGTGGACAACTAAGCTCTTCCATCATTCCCATGGTTTAAAAATCATCTCACCTTAATCCCGACTCATCCCCACAAGGCAGGTTCAACATCAATTTATCCATCCAAAATTACTTCATCCCATGAAGCACTTAAGAGCTGTCTTCCTCAAATTAATTGTGTATGTACATCTGCGGAATTCAATGACACATTGCCTGGCTCTCATTAACACTTAGGTACTGATAAACACAGCCCCATATTGAAGCTGAGAGTTGTGTGAGGACACGCCCAGCATCACCACAGTGCAGGCCAGACTCTCAGGTCTGTGGAGAGTCCTGGCTCTCATCCAGGAATAAGTCAAGCAGCCTATCATTGCCTGCCTGAGCCTTAGGACTCTGGGAGACACTTTGGCATCTTCCTAGGTTCTAGTCTCACCTTGCCTTTCACGGATAGCCATCTACATTTTTCTTCCTCTGGCGTTTTGAGGCACCTTTCTCTATCATGTAACCAAGCATCGTTGTTAAGAGTAGCAATAAAGTCTCCCTGTGTGGGGGGAAGGTAGTCCTTTTGGTCAATAGAGTAACATCCCTGCCCTGAATACCTATGCAACATTCCAGCTGGTCCAGGCCAGTCACCCAGCCAAGGGAGCCACACCTAGTTAGGAGGGCTCATCGTAAACCATGCTAAAGAGACAGGCGGAACAGTTGTTCCCTGAAATGAGGTGCTGTCTTTTCCTTCTCTGACGCTGCCTACTACAGAGACCAAGCAGCCATGAGCTGCTTCTGAGTCCTGACTCAGAAAGGTACAACTTCTTCTCTTTTCCATCTCTTTCTTCCAGATGCTGTCCAGACTCACAAATTTTTTTTCTGACACTTCAGCTTCCTTACTCTTTCCATAAAGCTCCTGCCCCACCCACCCACATCCTCCACACCCCCACCACCCCTGCCGCCATGTGGCTGCTTGTCTGACATCCAGACTGGCTTAAACAGCCTGGCTATTTTTTTCCCTTTTCCTCTCCATTCTCTTCCTCTAGGCAGTTCATCTGCCCTGTGGTCTTTTTATTTTAAACTCTAATGAAATTGTCCTCCAGCTCCCATTCTTAAACAATTTTTATTAATAAGACCAAAAACCTGGAGAGGGGATCCCCATAATCCCCTGTATCCTTGGGTAAATTATGTAAAATGAAGTCCCTCCTCACCAATCCGAGGCTCATTTTCAAAACTGCCAATATTTATTTGAGCTTCTTTCTTTTTTTTATTAAGTATTGAACCCAGGGCCTTGTGCATGGTAAGCACGTGCTTTATCACTTCGCTGCTTTGCTACTTTGCTGCACCCCTAGCCCCCAAGATGACTTTAAATCCTATTCCTGTTTCCTACATTATTGAAAAACATGACTAATTTAAGAAAGAGCATTCAGTCAACTACATTGTGCTTTCAATTATGTCAAACTGATCAATGTAACTTCAAGCCATGAAACCAGTATGTGTGAAAACCCAGTTACTCAGAGGTGGGTGATATCATCTATGAGCTGGAACAAGGCCGTCATCAGGAAAGCCAGCTCCAAGTTAGCTGTGGAATCTGTCTTCAGGACTGTGATCCCAATGCCAAGGCTAATCATGGTTTAGTAACAGATCTCATCAACCGGCGGTGTCTGCAGGATGATGGTGAATGGGTTTGTTGACCCTGTTTCTTGGAATGAGAAGACTCAAATGCTGAACCCCAACACATGTACCTTCTACAGTCCTATTTTTACAGTTTGTACATCTGTCAAGGATAACCATCCATGCATACACACACTCACACACGTTTTATAATTAAGTTCTTCTCTGCTGGTGCCCCTTGTTTTCAAGACCAAGATAAAATTACTATTATAGAATAAATGGTTGTATACCTATAAAATCCATACATTGAAACCTAATCCCCAATGTGAGGATATTTGGAGAGGAGTCATTTGGGGGTTGATTAGGTCATGAGAGTGGAGTCTTTGAAACTATCCCTCAAGGGAATGGAAGATGGCAAGCAGGAGGACCCCTGTCTAGACACCAAAGCTGGATAGTATATGACTGTAAACCCAGTGATTCCTGGAGCTCGCTAGCTGGCCACATTACATGATGGATTATTATTGGTTTAGTAGAGACCCTGTCTCAAAAATGAGATGGGACAACTGAGGAAGTTGCTTGATGTTATCTCTGGCCTCCATATGCAACACACAATAATAATGATGATGATGATGGTGATAGTAATTATTAATAATAATAGTATATATAAAATAATATAAAGCCCACAGAGAAATCCCTCACTGTGCCAGTCACTTAACGACACAGTGGAAAAGCTCTTGTCTATGACCCATGAACTGAACTGCCTAGCTCTGGAAATGTAAAAAATAAATTTATGTTGCTTCTATACTATGTTGCATCCAAACTATATTTTGTTACATACTAAAACTCATGCTAAGCTGAAAGTTATTAGAAATTTACATTTTTATTGAAAAAAGTAACTGAGAAGAATATACTTATTTTTAATCACTGAATGCTCTATGAGGATATTTATAAAACAATCAATGATGATCATAAGACAGAAAGCTCTTTAACCCAAATATGAGTATTAGTTATCAAATTAACTCTGTTTGAAACATGAAAGAAAGGGGTGGTCATAGGTACTGCAATCAGTTGTCAGTCAACACCACAGAGCAACCAACAAGCATTTAGAATAACAGGCAAGATTCCAATTTAACAACCCACTCTGTACACTGTTTATTCTTATTCTGGCTGACAGCCCACACCAGTTGTGCTGATTTGCGCATAGTTAATGCAATTAAACAGGAAATTCCACAAGATGGAAGCATCTGTAAAACTCCATTAACAAATGATCCAGCAAATCAATAAAAAATGCTAGACTGTATGGTTTGGTACATACCTGTAGTGTCTTCAATTATAACACAAAAAATTTTTTGAGACAGGGTATCGCTTTGTAGTTCCAGCCAGCCTGGAACTCACTTCATTGACCACGCTGGCCTGAAACTCAGAGAGCCACCTGAGTGAGGGGATTAAAGATGTGCATGCATGCCCAGCCCAACACTAAATATTCTTTTTGAGACAGGATCTCTCTATGTAGCCCTGGCTGTCCTGGAACTCAATGGAGACCAAGGTGGTCTGAAACTCACAGAGATCTGCCTGCCTCTGCCCACCAAGTGCTGGAATTGAAGACATGGAGTCAAAGTCAGTCCCACAAACCCACTCCAGGTGTCCATATCCACTCAGAAGCCTCTGTCCGGTACTTCTAACCAAGAGGCTATACTAGGGGTTCCCAAGATCAATCCCTCCTCGGGTTCAGCAATCCATAAGAATGACTGCCGGAACTCAAGATACACCCTACGCTCCGCTGCTGATTACTAGAGGAATATTCTAAAGGATACACACGAACAGCTGGATGAAGAAACGCACGGGTCAATGTTCAGAAGGGTCCCAAGCGCAGGCACCTCTGTCCTCTGGGATGGGAGGTGACTCCTTCCCAGCGCCTATATCTGTTTGGCAATCGAGGAGCTCGTTGAACCCTGTCCTTTGGAGACTCATGGAGGCCTCATTAGATAAGCATGATTAATTAACTCATTAGCAACAGAGGATTAACTTAACCTTTAGTTCTTGTGGTGGTCTGAATGAGAAATGTCCCCCATAAGCTCAGGATCATTCGGTCGCCAGCTGGTGGCGCTGTTCAGGGAAGTTTAGAAAGTGCCAGCTGGGAGTGGGCTGACATCCAGTTCACTCTGCTTCATTCTTGCTGTAAAAGATGTGCTCTCACCACTCCCATCAGCGTGCGTGCCACTCGCTGCCACGCCTCCCTACCAAATAAACTCTTTTTTTCTGTTAAGTTTTCCTGGTCATAGTATAACTAATACAATCCCTATGCCCTGGGGTTGGATTAAAGGTCATCAGCTCCATCCTGAAGCTATGCAAGAACTCCAGCCACCAACCATTCCATAGCATACCAGAGACGCTGCATTTGTCAGGGATTCCCAAGATTATACACTGAACATCAGGAAAGGGTGGGGAAAGGAAATGAGCATTTCTTGTTAGGTCGGAGTGACAAAGGCAACACTCAGTAGGGAGGTGCTGTTTGTATTAGAGTCACCTCAACCAGCTGGGTGAGAAGCTGGTGACCAGAGAAACAGGAAGAGGGGCAGGATTCTGGAGTGCATGAGAGCCAGGGCTTCTGCCCAGCACAAACTGGGGTTCCTTTTCAGACTGTCTGCTGGTGGTGTGGTCGGATCAAGTTGCTTGAACTTCCTCTCCCAGCTTCCTCATCAGGAAAGTGAGGGCTAAGATGACTTCCTTCCTATAATTAATGTGTACAGTGTTGAGCGCCAAGACTTCTATCAGTCAGGGAGCGGGGACAGCAGACAGACAGACATTAAGAACCGAAAGAGCCAGAGGCGTGCAAATTTTGGTCCACTTTAAAGTGAAGCAAGTCCTCAGATCTAGGATGAGACCTAGACACAAACATTCTCATTGGGTTAAGAGATACAGCTGGGAAGGCCTAACCTTCCTCTACCTTCTCTTAAGGAGCACAATTCCTGTGTGCCTGTTAACGCGCTATTCACGCAGCCTACCCTCCTCCAGCCACCCTTCTCCCAACCAGCCACTGAGAACCGGAAACCAAGTTCTGCTGATGACGCTGTGTACGACTAGGTGGGCGAGTGTGGTAGCCGACAGCTGGGGTAGACGGGAGGGTCGGCACACATCTCGGCTTCAGGTGGGTGTACGCCACTGATATCTAGAGGGCGTCAGGCCGGAATGCTGCTGAGCATCTTACAAGTGGGAGACTGCCTCCCACAACAAAGTCGCCAGTCACCAAGTCTAAAACACCTGCAGTGTGGAGGTTCACCAGCCAAGTCCCTGAAGCAATGCGTCTGTCAACAACTCCTTTGTTCCTCGAGTTTAAATTCCAGACACCAATCAGGCTTAAGGAAGGTGTGTTTAGAAGGTGGTAAGCATCAAATCTCACCCCTGAGACAAGTACCCAGTTTCCACTCCTGTAAGACTAGCTTTTTTTGTCAAGCTGAGGGCCAGGGAGTTAGTGTCTCAGCGGGGCATGCACTGCCACACCCAGTCTACACTGGGGATTGAACCCATGGCTTCACGAATGTTAGGCAAGCGCTCCACCAACTGAGCTGCATCCCCAGGCCCAACTTCAGATACCTTTACAAAAAAAAGTTACAATTAAATCCCTGTTCTGCCACCTCCTTCCTAGAAGACAGTTCTTTTGCAATATTTATCATTTCCATACATATATTTATCCATAAATATTTACATAAATATGTAGTACACATATTCTATGGTAAATTTTAACAAGCATATGTGTGTGTGTGTGTGTGTGTGTGTTTCTTGAACTTAAACTCAAGGTTCTTATATGTTAAGCAAGCATTCTACCACTGGGCAACACTGTCTCTGCTTTTATGGGAAGAATTTTTTTTAAATGTGATCATATTAAATATTTTTCTTCTCTTAACATTGTTGGGATTTCTCTACATTGCTCTCTCCATGTAAGTGCAGTTAATTCACCACAGCTACTGTACAGTACTAAAGCAACAGCTTATAAATAATTGTTTCTCCTGATGTGAAAATAGGTCATTCATGTCAGGGAACCTCCCACCCCTGCAAGCCTTAGAGGGCAATCTGCAGGTGGTGAAGAATGAAACTCAGGACAGTGCCATCTTGCAAGTACTGGGTCAAAATCTTCCAGAGATTGACCCCATGGTTTACTTTTCTTACACATTTAAACACAGTAGAATTTGTCACCCGTGACCTTTACAATAACAATGAATTCTACTGGAGTAGAACTTGTGACCTGAGACCTTTACAGTAAGAATGAATTCTATTGGTTGATAAACAGAGCTTAGGGTTCAGGCTTAGTGGAAAGATCTGTGATAAGCATAAGGATAGATTCTGTTGGTGGAGGAGGTAGAGTACATGGGGCCTCTTTCCTGGGGATGTGTTCTACTCACTTGAGAAACAAAGCTCAGGATGCTGGAGGATTCAGGAAGGCTCCATAGAACAGTGAAAGGATCAGCAGGTTGATTGGCCGCTTTTCACTCTAGTATTCCAAGTGACTAGACATCATTCATTTCCTTTCGTTGAAGAAAATAGCCCCGTGTGCGTGACTGGCAATCCTGGTTTCTCCAGCGCTATTCTAAGCTGTGTGTCCCACAGCTTCCATGTTTGCGTGAGTTGCACACGCTTGTCACACAGAGGTCACATGGTACATTTCCAGTAGAGTGTGAATAGGTTTGATATCACAGTGGACTGTGAGTTAAAGAACAATTTTCAGCTTCTCTAGTGTTGTAGGTTGTACCACGGTGCATTCCTCACAGCGAACAGTGTCAAGAAAGGCCAGAAACACGGTCAGGAGCAAGGCCACATGACTGTGCCCTGCTCTGTGTACAGTACTTGCCCTGTGACTCACTCCCGGGTCAGTATCTCCTTTCCTCGTATCGACTGACTCTGGGTTGGCAGCCAGGCTGGTGCCCTAATACACCTACATATAACTATTACTGCTGTTGTAGTAGTATAATAATACTACAATCCACCTGCTGCCACCAAAGTTTCACAAGAAATTACACTAGTTCAAAATGACCAACTCAAGCCTAACGGTGTGCGGGAATCAATCAGGTACCAAAAGAGTGAGCCCAGCTGCTCTTCTGGGTTGCCAGGTAAAGTAAGGCACTCCTGTAACCCCAGCACTCAGAAGGCAGAGACCGGATGATCTGAAGGCAGCCTGGTCTACACAGAGAGCCCCAAGCCATCCAGGTCTACACAGAGACACTATCTTTGTATTAAAAATAATAATAATCTTTCTTAGTCTCACACTGTTTACAGTAAGTTAAAATGAAAGTTGTAAAATCTCCGTGAGACCGCATCCCAGAGTCCCGCGGCCGGAGCGATAAGAACGGTAACACGGCATCGTCAGCATCCCTCCCTGCCTTGCCCTTCCTCCTCAGTGTGGCTGTCCTGCGGAAGGGGAAGAGTAGGGGAGTAGTTATATACCCACCAAGCTAAATGCCAGTTTAACAGCTACTTGAAGGGATGAACCTTCATGTATGTTAACAATGAGGAGAAAAGCCTCAAACCGCAGGGTGCAGCAAGGGCGCCTCTTAAAGATGCTACCCATGGACACAGCCCGAGTTCTGTGAGTGACAGCATCTTCCACAGCCAGCACAGGAGAATGAAGATGGCTAAAGACAGAAAAGTAATTACTTCTCCATGAAGACAATATTTTCCTAGGTTCACTTTCAAGTGGCTTATAGAATCAAAGCACTGAACTGGGAGGGAGACCTGATGCGTTATCAAATATATGTGTTTCGTGAAGTAAAAGAAAAAGCAGCAGAAAATGTGTGAGTGCGCAGAGGATGAATAGCTATCATCCCTCCCTGGCTGATCTGTGCTCTCGGATCCACCAAATGTATAATCAGGCCTGTGTAATTTAGAGGCATGTCAAAAACCACGCTGCCCAGGGCCCCAGGCCTGCCTGTGACCCTTGCCTGAGCTGGCAGGCTCCACACTGACTTGTGCTTCTGTTGGCTCCGGTACACAGACGTACCGGAAGATTGCACCAGCCAGGCACACCCTCCGCTGTCTGTCTGGGATTGTGACACGACTTCCCTCATGACTCCAAACACTGGATGGATCAACAGGGCACACACCCCAGAAGTCCAGGCTTCCTAAGCATAGCATCAGGAGTGGGGCAGAGGTACACAGCATGCAGTCATGGATTAGCACGGATTAATACAACACAGAACACAGTACTCGCCTTACACTGTCTTTTGCATGGTCACCTATCTGAGTGCCTGTCACAGTGGCCTACTGGATGACTGTCTCCCTACAGGCGCCACGCTGTGATGAACTTAGGATCCCATGCCAAGCTTAGATATCACAGGCGGTCGATGAACTTCGAGAGTCTATTCTGGTTTCGCAGGCTAAAGGGCAGCTACTCTGAATTAAATAGAGCAAATTTCATAGGTGCTAGCCCTACTCTAAATTATTCTCCCACTCTTTTTCTTTCCACTGAGGGTCTCGTGTAGCCCAGGCTAGCCTCAGACTCTAGTCAAGGATGATCTTGGACACCTGTCCGTCTGCCTCTACCATCCTCACTGCTTGAGATCACAAGGGTGCAGCACTTCCCTTAGTTGTGAATTGTTAGAGATCAAAGTCTGGACTTCGTGTGTGCCAAGCATGCACTCCGCCAGCGCCACACAGTTCCTACGGCTCCTGTACATACACCCTGGGGTCGCATATGACATATATTACTATTTCTTCTTAAAAAGTACCTGGCCACGTGACCAGTTTTAATACTAAATCAGAGGGGCAGGATTTTTCTATATTTTTAAATCATTTTTTTTTTTAAATAACTGGAAATAAAGACAAGTCACTCAAAATGAGTGAGAATTTAAACTGCTATAAAAGCTTAGTGGTAACATCTGGAACCACTGCCCAGGCTAATTCTAAGCCCTTCGTGATGCTGGAATGCGGAGGACACAGTTGCACCCAACAAGGCAAAAGGACAAGAGACCCCACAGACCCTCCACCCCACTTGTCACCGTCTACTGTGCATGCAGAACTGGCCCTGCAACCCCAGCCAGGCCCAAGCCGGAAGCTATGTATGGGTGGTAAACACCTCCAACAGCTAAGGGGGAAAAGTAAGCAGGAAGGATACACTTCCATTGTTTTCTGGTAGGCTCACTAAAAGCAGCGGAAGAGGTTGTGCACTGTACATGACGGTGTTCCAGGAGAGTCTTGGTGGCGAGGTGAAGTACCATCACACACAGGCAGCGCCAGCCCTGAGAGAACCTCACCTCTGTGCCCTAACTGCCAAGCACTCCGATCAGCCTCTGCTGTAGCATGGACTAGTCTCTGCTGTGGTTTAAGTGTAAACCAAAAAGGTTCATGTGTTAAGGGGCTGGTCCTCCATGTGGCAGGGCTAAACTGTTGTGGACTTTTATGAGGTGGGACTGAGAATGAGCCCTGGTCATCAGGGTGCTGCCCTGAAAAAAGGTTCAGGTAAAGCTCCTGACACTCCGTAATAGAACCTGTAGATGTGCATGGTGCCCTCCTGGGATGGCATGCAGCTGGGTTTAGAAGGTGTTTGCCGTGGAGCTCCTAGGAGCTAGAGGGCCAGCTTTGGCCTCTCCTCTCTGTGCTGACAGACCACAAGCCACAGCAAGCTCCATCCCCTCCCAAAGGTGTGGCCAATTGGCAGAATTGCTTACCTAAGTTCCAGTATCCCTGTCTTAACCAATGGCCTCCATCTCTGGGTACCAAAGATTCCTCCTCAACCCCACAATAGATACAACGACCCTTGCATTAAACATGAGAAACATTCCTCTGACATTGCTCCCGAGAGGCCTTGGTGTTAGTTGGCTCACGGGCTCCCCACTCCCTCCCCTCCACCCTCCCTTATCTCCACAACTCCCCACACAGCTGCTGGTCAGCTGCAGCTGCCTCTCAAGACAGGGAAGCCGAGAGAGGGGTGTGTGGGTATTTTATTTTAATACAGCAGATATGAGTTGTTCTGAAGCTTGAGACTGACCCTTAGGTCACTGTCTGCTTCTGTCTCACAAGGGGAGAGGCTTCCTCCTCCTCATCTACCACACGGGCTCCATCATCCAGCAGGGGATCCTCCCGGAGCTGAGTGCTGCATCATGCATGTCCTTGGACCCAAATAGAGTAGCCCACCTCATTTCTTGTTACAGTGATAAAAAGTTGACAAACAGCATCCACCCCACCTTTTTGAAAGAATTATTCAATCTCAAAATTAAGATATAAATGATCAAAGTAGAACAAAGAATTTACTGATGCCATCAAAAAACACACACACACAAGCAAAGTCCCAGGACAAGTCAAAAAAGCTAAGAATAACAAATAATCACCGATGTGACAAATTTTCAATGTGAAGATTAGAAAGCTCAAAGAATGATATATTATAAAACACAGAAATTCTAATTGTGCAATACTTCATAATTAAGATGGCCATATAGTCTACAGCAACTGTAAAATGAAACAGAGACAACAATAACCCCCCAAAAAAAAAACAGACACAAAACCAAAGGAACAAGCAGTGAGTGTGCAGTACCTTGGGAGACTGAACCGCACCATGGCGGTGATTTATGTAAATGAGCTGGGTCCTCATGTTAGCTGGTACTGCAACAAAGTGTACAGTGCATCCCTTTTAACCGCTGACTTCAAATGCAGGCCTTGGAAGTAAAATAATATGTGGACGAACACACAGAAGAGCTAACTAACACGTACTGCCCAGCCTTCCTGATAACAACTCCGTCAAGACTCAGGGACAAATTTATGGACAACCTGAGGCCAAAGAAGCCACCACTCTCTGCATATACCAACTTCAAATCGGGTGGCTCTAAACCCGTTCAGTTTGAGCATTTAAACAATCATAACGAAAAGGAAGACTTACCCACAGAAGCTGAGTTTTTAAGAACTGACTCTTTTGGGATTCCTTTTTCAATCCGTAATGTGGCCCACTGTTCAAAACAAGAAGTATTCATTGAAACTCTTTCATAGACACAAATAAACACTGAAACATACTTACACAGAAGCGACCTTAAACACCAAGGCCTGGCACTGCTGAATTAGAGATACCCCAGAGAACCTCTGATGTACACTACTGCTAGTCCTTTGTATGTTCCTATCGCTGTCATGGATGATGCCCTAACAAACACATAAGTTACCTCCTGAGAAAGCTTCCAATCATGTAAGGCAAAAGAACATGGCCTCAGCAATGTCTGGCTTCTGCCCATCCTCTCTTCATACTATTCTTATGTATTTCTAATAGTATTTACCATTTGCCATCATAGCTTTAAAAGGTGCATGTGTATTTTTTTCAACACAGCATTCAAAGAATCTGTAGATACTGCGCCCCACCCCCTTTGGGTGGTGTGTCAGTTTTGAGTTTAAAATTTAGCAATTAATGGCTGGAAATGTAGCCCAGTGATAGAGTGCTTACCTAGCAAACTAGAAGCCGAACATGATAGATGATAGATAGATAGATAGACAGACAGATAGACAGTAGGTGATAGATAGTAGCTAGATGATGATGATAGAGTGATTGATCATAGATTGATTGATTGATCTTAAAATGCAATTAAAATGATATCTAAGGTTACAATTCAGATAACAAAGTCTGGCTGTCCTGGAACTCACTTTGTTAATCAGGCTAGCCTTGAACTCAGAGACTGGCCTGCCTCTGCTTCCAGTGCTGGGACTAAAGGCATGTGCCATCACACCCTGTATACTAATGTCTAAATTGACTGACCTGAAAGGAAAGGGAAAGAGTAATTATAATTAAATATAAGCACCCATGAAGGGACAGAAAGACAGACTTACTAATATACAAAGAGACTTGAAAAGCTCGAATGTGTGTGTTAAACAGAGAGATTAAACGCTTTATTTTTTCCAAATAAGAAAGAAAAAACTGATAGAGAATAAATAGCCTTGAACATATACATGAGGTCAAGGAGCATTACTCCGTCGGGACCATATGTATACAGAGCACAGAGCCAAGCAGGAGCACGCCTCCTAACTTAGAAACACCTAAAACAGAGGCTCTGTCCTGCAGGCTTCCAGCAGCATCTCCAACAGCAGGACTCAGTCTTAATCTAGCCGTATGCTTTATAGTCTTGCGGGAGAGGGGGGAGTTCAATTCTAGACTCCCATCTTTTCTCAAATGTCATAAAGGTTCATTTCCATAGTTCTTCCCCAAATCTTTGACATCTATTTGTAAGGAAATCAAAGACAGTATGAAATAAATTGGTGTGAGCCACCAGACATTATTACTCTTAGAACGCAGCTTTCTATTGTGGCCACCTAGTTTTATATTTCATAAGAAGATACCTTAGACTAGGACAATTACTGCATACTAAGATGTCAGCGTTTTTAGCGGAGGGCTCAGAACTGAACCCTCCAAACTTCACATGCTGCAAATAGGACACATTTATATGTGGAGATTAAGGTCTTTAAAAGATGTGATTAGTTTAAGATGAAGCCGGTAAAGCGAGCTCTGATCTTATCTGACTAGTGATCTTCTAAGAAGAAATTTGGACATCCAAAGAAATACCGTGGACAACGCTAGGGAGGTGGTTCAGTGGGTCAAAGCATCTGCTGTGCAAGTATGAAGATTTGAGTTTGAATCCCAAGAACCCACACAAAAGCCAGGTGTGGCAAGCATCTGTAAGCCCAGCTCTCCTACAGGATAGATGGGAGGAAGGAATGGGAAAATACACAAAAGTTCACTGGCTGGCTAGCTTCATGTATACCTCATGAAAACACTTTCTCTAAGATATAAGGGAGGGTCGACACACAAGGTTGTCCTCTGACCTCTACATACATGCCACAAAGGCACTCATATTCACGCACAAGAATGTGTGTGTACACACTCGTCTGCACACACATTGTATGCACGCAAGACCAAAATAGGAAAGAAAGAAATATCATGGTTGTGTGCGAAGACACAGTGAGAAACAAAACCAGTCCTGGGCTCCCTGACCTGAGACTTCTAGTCTCCAGAATCCTGTGAAAGCGAATCTCTGCCGTTTATCCTGCTCAGCCTGTGATATTTTGCATATACAGTGACATTCTTCAAACAGCAAATCACATCCCTCAAAGAGCAGGACAGATCACAAAGAGCATGAGAATGCACGAGATCCCCCTATTTGGGAAGCCAAGGCTCTGTCCTACAAAGCCTGCTCAAGATAAGCAAATTTCAAGGTTGGAGAAGCAGCCCTTCAATGCCAACAGGAATCTGTAAGAATCAATGCCAACTGCTTTCCAGTGTGTTTATTCTCCACTGAAAACGAAGAAACATTGCAGCCTGCCTGATGTCAGGGAGAATTTGTCATCCTTTTTCCCAGCTGAGGCTTTAATCTCTTGGGGCATCTGTTTCATCATCTCTCTAAGGAGGGTCAATACCAAAGGTGACAGTAAAGATTAGAGAGTCAAGCAGGGCCTGTGACATAGATCTGTAAGCCCAGCTACTTGGGAAGCTGAAGCGGGAGGATCATAAATTCAAGGCCTGTCTAAACTAACTCTAATCACTAACTCTAGCAATTTAAAGGGCAGCCTGCACAGCTTATTGAGACCCCCATCTCAAATACAAAGTAAAATGAGGACCGGGGAGATAGCTCAGTGCCTAGCATGTGCAAGCCCTTGGGTTCAACCCCCCCCCCCCATATAGGGATGTGGGGGAGCATTAAAGGGGAGAAACTGCCTGGTGCCCACCAGATGGCAGGCCACGGAGTGATTCTGATGGATCTCCCCTTCCTCCACACACCTCATAGCTGGCTTAGGTACCAAAAATGAGCCATTTCCCCAGACCCTCAGTCTGTCTCCCAACAGGAAGCTATTTATTTTACCACGCCAGCTTCTCCACCCAACTGGGTGATCCCCAATACAGAAGCAGCAGAGTTCTTCTGGAGACCCTGAGTCTCTTCAGGCTTCTGTCTCAAGACTGTGAGGACAAGAGGGCCCTGAAGTACAGAAGCAGCTTTTACAACCCCCACTGCTACACCCCACCTCAGTCCTTAAGGAAAGCCAACAGACAGAGATGTGTCAAGCTCTGCACCACTGAATCTCCAAAGTCTGTAAAGGGAGAAACTCATAAAAGTTTGTTTCAAGCCAGATTTTTTTTTTAAATTCATGTATTCCAAGCTGTGTAGATATGAATCATCTTAAATTTTTTTCTTTTTTTGAAAATCCCATACATGAAAACCATATTTACATCATTTTCACCCCACCCTTTGCCACCTTCCATGTCCCCCACCAGACCCTCTCAAATTGTCTCCCCCTCCCAAATGCTGAGGTTATAGGCATATGCCTTGTTGCCCAGTTTATGTGGTGCTAGGACTCCATCCAGGGCTTTATACATGCCAGGAAAGCACTTTACCCACTGAGCTATATCCTCAGCCCTCAAGTCAGATCTTAAAACAATCCAGAAGCTTGCAGAATTATAAGCTGGGCACTGGTTGTACATGCCTTTAATCCCAGCAATCCGAAGGCAAAGGGAGGCAGATCCCTGTGAGTTCAAGGCCAGCCTGGTCTTCAGAGTGAGTTCCAGGATAGCCAGAGTTACAACAGAGAAACCTTGTCTTGAAAAAAAAAAATTAAGGCTTTCACCCTAGACAATTATAACTTCTAAATTTTATGTATAAAGATTCAAGGATTGACTAAAGACAGGGAAAGAGATAAGAGAATAAATAAAACCATCTAAACATTCAAATTGCAAGGTTTACAAAAATAACAGCTGGCTGTTAATCTGTAGCCAAATGAGAGATTCTTGGCAGTGGTTATCACATTGGTAGACTAAAAATCCTGGCTCCAGATTCAAGCCGAAAACAGCTGCATGCTACTGAACTCTTGCCTTAAATCAATAAGAATAATGGCAGGCCCCCGTAGAATGAAGATAAATGGAAAGCCAGCTTTTTATTATCATTGCTCATTATAAGCAGCCTGGGCCTTCCAACACACTGATTCTATTTCCAACATCGGAGAGAGCTTCTCTTATACAAACCTGCTAACAGCCTCCTGGGAATTATGGGCATGTCTGTCTCAAAAGTCCTTGGTGGATGGAAGAGAGTAAAGAGACGAGGGAATACGCACCGGGCAAGAAGGAATGTTCTTCACCCACCACAGCCAACAAGTTAGATCTCAGCCTCAGGTGAACAAACAGATACCAGAACTTCAGCACCAATCAAAGGTGTGCTGAGCACCTTCATTTCTTCCCCTACTTTAACCCTCAGAATGATCCAGCAGGATCTACCCCAATCTACACATACAGAAATCAAGGCTATGATAAAGCGACCCGCCTGAGACCACAGAGCCAGAAATGTGGGAGAACTTGCCCTTGCTCCCATCTTATTCCTCAGAGTGGGGGGTGGGGGTGGGGAAGTTGCTCTTTGTTGTGCCTACATTTTCAGAAACAGTTCCCATCTAAGAAATCCCTCTCTTTCAGTGGTGGCTAAAGAGCCCGGGGTCGTGCACTCAACGGGCACTCTACCGAGCTGCGTGCCCAGCCCTTACACATCCAGCAATTCTAAATTCTCTTTCTGTTTCCTGTTCCTTTCTAATCATGAACCTCAGACCACAGAAAAGCAATCCCTGCTCTCCCTACTCTCACCTCAACCACTAACCTTACAATTAACTTTGAGGGTTGCGAGCAGTGCACCGTGCAATGTTTAACCCATGC
Source organism: Cricetomys ansorgei (assembly GCA_026225945.1). Classification (NCBI taxonomy): domain Eukaryota; kingdom Metazoa; phylum Chordata; class Mammalia; order Rodentia; family Nesomyidae; genus Cricetomys; species Cricetomys ansorgei. Next base: position 3,445,135 of record JAMJFZ010002461.1, read on the forward strand.
TCCTGTTGGATAAACAAGAAAACCTCTCCCCCTCCCCCACCCTCTCTCATACACGCACACACACACAGACACACACACACCAGAGATCCTGACATATACATTCTACCATCTGGGGGAATTCTCCCACCATAGAGCTACTCGGTCTGAAGTTTTACAGTTTTTCAGTTGGTATCCCAAAACAACTTCCCCCAATATTAACTAATCTTTGGCATACGTATTACCTAGCAGGTTCTTCTATGCCCCTGAAAGCCACTGGTCTAAAGACTCACTGAACTTATTCTATCCCAAATATTCAAGCCTTGTCTTCAAATAGCTTGCCGTACCAGAGACCCGTTGTTCATATCTGGTGACGCCTAACAACAGACAAGGCAGCATGCAGAGATGTTCACAGAATGATTCTTGGGCAAGCACATATGCAAACACACACACAGTAAATAAGTGTAACAATTTTTTTATGTTAGAAATATTTTCTTTAAAGCAAAAAAAACAAAAACAAAAACCAAGAATACCCGACTACATCAGTCGCTACCTTAATGCCAACACTGCAAAGAGATGCTGTCCCACTTAATGACAGGAGGAGAAGGGAGGGAAGGAAGGAGGGAAAGGAGGCATCACGGGACAGGACAGAACTGTCACTGGTCACAGAGAATGTGATGACTTCTAGAATATCTGAGGGCATCTACAATCCAGCGCGTGTGCGGAGGTCAGCAGTTAGCTTGCCGTGCTCAGGTCTCGCCACCCACCGTGAGGGTTCCAGGGACCAGGAGTCCTCACACGCAGGACACCGTCAGGCTGGCGACAAGTGCCATTTCACCAGGCTCCGGATTAGTATGTTTTAGGTTTTCGGTTTGTTTGGTTGGCTTTTTTTTTTGTTTCGTTTTTTTGTTTTTTGAGATAGGATCTCACTCTGCAGCTCAGCCTGGGCCCAAACTTATGGCAGCCGTGCCTCAGCCTTTCCAGTGTTGAGCTCATAGGCGTGACCACTACATCAGACAAAAGAAAATACTAATGTTTCTATTGCTATTAATTAATAGTATTAATATTTCTAACTTCCCGCTGGTGTTTACGGGGTTTAGCATATATGCTTTAGCAGATCAAAAGATTTTGTTCTGTTCCTGTTAGTAATTTAATACTTAAAATTCATCAGCACATGTTCACCGCACACAGCGATGAGTTTCATCTGGATGTTTCTACTCAGATGTACTGTGTACCTTGACCATAGTCTCCACACACCTGCCCCTCTTTCCCCTTCACCCTCTCTGGCTAATTTCTTCCCTTCCTCAGATAGTTTTTTTTATTTTCATACCACATATACATAAAATCCATATATTAAAGAGAACATGTAACAATTAAAATAATTATCCTTAGACCCTGTCACAAAAAATAATAATAATTTTTCTTTTTTTAATTTTTTTGAGATTCATTCATATTACCTGCATGGGTGCTTTGCCTGTGTGTCTGTCTGTTCACCACATATGTGCAGTGCCCAAGGAGGCCAGAAGAGGGCGTCAGAAACCCTTGGAACTGGAGTTACAGGCTACGTGGGTGCTGGGGACAGAGCCCAGGTACTCTGGAAGAACAGTGCCTTTAGCCACTGAGCCATCTCTCCAGCCCCAACAACAACAATTCTTATGGGCCATCAAGATAGCTCACATGAGTTTTTTGTGTGCTTGTTGTTTTGGGGTTTGGGGGGTTTTTTTTGGTTTTTTGTTTGTCTTTGTTTTCTAGAGACAGGGTTTCTCTGTTGTAACTCTGGCTGTCCTGAACTCTGCCCTCATTCTGTAGATCAGGCTGGCCTTGAACTCACAGTGATCCACCTGCCTCTGCCTCCCATGTGCTGGGATTAAAGGGGTGCACCACCACTGCCGGGACACATGATGTTTTTTTAAGACAAGGTCCCTCAAGCTCAAAGCAATCCTGTCAGTCACCCTGGTGTGCTGGGATCATACACGTGGTGGGTACAATAAGCTGACCATATAGCAAACACCACAGTAAACTATTCAGCAGGCATCCAAATCCAGTCCAACCTCCAGATTTTAAGTGATCATTTAAAAAGACACCTTAACAATAAAAAAAAAAAAAATTTAAGTAAACACACAATGGGCTGACTAAATAACCTTTTTAAACAATACAGAGCCAGGCATGGTGACACCTTTAATCCCAGGAGCGGGATGCAGAAGCAAGCAGATTTCTGTGGTTTGCTTTTGTTTGTTTGTTTGTTTGTTTGTTTACTTGTTTGTTGTATGTTTTTGGTTTTTTTTTTTTAGACAAGGTCTCATAGTGTATCCCTTGCTGGCCTGGACTAGTATATAACCCAGGCTGGCATAAAATTCAGAGGTCCTCCAAGCCAGCTAAGTAAGGCTAAATAGAGACTTATCTCAGGAGAAAAAAAAAGGTGTATGTGTGTGTTTTGAATTATAACCAAACAAGTCTGAAAGATACCAATTCTGATCATTTTTTTAGATGTTTTAAATCTTTATTTCTGTGTTCTATGTGTATATGCCACATGTGTACAGGTGCCCTTGAAGTCCACGAGAGAGAGTCCGATCTCCTGGAGCTGGAGTTACAGGCGGCTGTGAGCCACCTGACATGGGTGCTGGGAACCAAATTCAGATTCTCTGGAAAAGCAATGAGCCCTTGAAACTGCCGAGCCGCCCCTCTATCACCTGACATGTAAATATATATCTCTGCCAAAGAATGTTCTTGAAAATGCCCGGAAAGAACCAAATTAACGGAGAGCTTACTAAGGAATAAGGAATAACAGAAGTGCTGTGTCGATAAAATGACCTTTGTAGAATGGTAATTTACAGAGAGGCTTCTAGAACGAAAGATATTCTACCTCTAAATAGCTGGCATGATTCTACAAGAAACTGTCCTTGTACCTGGAGAAAGTAATCCTCTGCACTAAGCCTCTCCTGGCAGAAGTCTGAAACATCTAGCACTGTTCTGGGCGGGGGGGGGGGGGGGGGGGGGGGGGAAGATGTTACTCCTGGGGTCACTTCCTTCTTCCCTGATCAGTCCCTATTGGGAGCTCCAGACAACCATGACCTGCAATCAACTGATTCACAAAATGAATCTCTTATCTAAATTCTATATATATGTCAAACGTCCCCAACCTAATAACTTTTGCCCTCTACCTAGTGTCCAAGATCAACAGTATACCTGACACCTTAACTAGAATGACTTTCTCTGGGAAAAGTTGGAAGGAACGGGACCGAAAACAAACTATCCTGGCATCAATGTATGAAAACGCTATGAGACTTGGTATACTTTGTACACCAACTTAAAAGACTAAAGTTCTGGAGATGTAGCTTCATGGGTAGAATGCTTGATCCACAGACGTAAAGATCTAGTTCCACTTCCGGCATTGAATGAAACTGGAAGTGGCGGCGCATGCCTGTAATCATGCTTGTGATCCTAGAACTTGGGGGCGGAGGCAGGAGGTTCAGGTATGCAAGAGCATCCTCAGCTACACAGCAAGTTCGAGGTCATGAAATCTTGTCTCCAAAAACGGATGGGGCCTTTTTTTAGAAAACAAAAAATGAAAAGACGGGTCTGGAGAGATGGTACAGCGATTAAGAGCATCAGCTGCTCTTCCAGAGGACAAGGGTTTAATTCTCAGCACCTACACGGCAGTTTACAACTGTCTGTTAACTCCAGTTCCGGGAGATCTGACAGCCGCACACAGACATGCATACAAAGGCATACATGCATGCAAAAATACTAATGCACATAAAAATAAATACATATTAAAAAAAGAAAACGAAAACAGCCCTCTTGAGAAAACAAACTCCTCTGATTATCAAGAAACCCATCTCTGACACTAAATACGGTAGCTCGCATCTGTAATTCAAAAATATGAACTTGGGAGGCCAAGACAGTTTGAAGTGAGGTCAGATGTCAGACTGGGCCATATACTGAGTTCTGAGTTCCTGGCTAGCTTGAGCTGTACAGTCTGTGTGTGTGTTGCTTGGATTTAAGCTCGTGTACATGAGCATATGTGGAGAAAGAGAGCACCTCTGAAGTTTCTTTCTGCTCTAGAACAAAAAACTCAGGACCCTATCAAACAAACTGAAAATCAGAACCTGCGTTGGTAATCATCTCATCAAATATAGTAATTTGTCAGCTGACAACAACTAGACAGTAGCTGTCCCTCCTCGCCATCTCTTCAGCTGTCCGGAAAGATTAAAGCAAGAAAGGCAAGAATAAGCACCTGGAAGCCAGGGTGTGTGGTTTCCTTTGTCTAGTTCTCCAAAGGACACTGTCACCCAGGAAACCAGACCAATCATCTCAGGAGCACAGGCTGAAGAGGATCATCTGCAATGTGTGGAGGGAGCATTCTGAAGAATGTCTAGCAGGCAGGGAAGTAAAACTCAGAGCACAGAGTGGCACACTCTGTAATGGCAATAAGAGCAAAGAACAGACTTTGAAACTTTGTGGGCTAGCTGGCAAGGTGTTACACACCTCTTATGTCAGTGCTGGGGAACCTGAGGCAGCAGGATCCAAAGTTCAAGGCCAGCCTGACCTACACAGTAAGACACCATCTTGATAAAAAAGAGAGTAGAGATAAAGAATCTAATATAGCTTCAAGGACTCAGCAAAGAAGTAGCCATAGAGAGAAAGTCCAGCAAGGACCTAGAGAAAAACATTAGCAGGCAGCAGGCAGCCATGGGGTAGAGATATGTATCTAGGAGCCACTCCTTTATTAAGAAGGAAGAAGGGACTTAGCCAAGTCCTATCTATGGGAGGATAAAAAGTACAGGACAGAAACTGCACCGCTGGAATGGAAGGTAACAGGGAAGCCAGAAAAACAATCGTAGGATCCGTTTAATCATAGTGGACACACAGCACACTAACGTGCACAGGGCTGGACGCACTGATGTGTTTGTGGAAAGTAGGTATGGTGGCTCCTGTCTGTAACAACAGAGCTTTGGAGGCTTTGGTTTTGGAGGGGGTAGGTGGATTGTCAGAAGTTTCAAAGCCATCCAGGGCTCCAAGACTAAGAGCCTTCTCAAAACCAAAATAAGAAAGCAAAAACTGTATGGAAATAGGTGGTGTTAGTCCTATTTCGTAGATGAGGGTAACAAGTACAGGAGTCCCATGACCTTGATAGTTCACGTACTGATAAACAGGAATGGGATGTGGGTACCAAACCTAGACAGACCTGTATCGCCTACAGGGCCGCTCTTCATTAAGACTGCTGCTGTTCCTCACACTTAATTTAACCAAACCTTTGAACTCTGAATCTCACAGCCTTGCCTCCCTGTCTGGAGAGACCTTCTGATTCTTACTTAAGGCCTGTGTAAGCTTAAGCAGAACTCTTCCTTCCCTCCCCTCTCCGTCCCCCCTCTCCGCCCCCCCTCCCCAAGCATCTAACACCTTTGTGGAACTCGGAGACAAACTCAAGGCCAAGCTAAGGTCAAAGGAGAAACCTTTATGATGGCATTCCAGTGCCCCTGGTTAGATAAAAATCCCCATGACTCCACTAAAATAAAACCAGATTCTTTTTCTTATCTTGGGCATGAAGTGGAACCCATGCTTCTGTAGGCACAAAAGGACCTCTGAAACCTGGGGCTGTAAAAACTCAGTGAAGTGACAGCTCGCACAGCATAGTGGGTAATAAATCTGCCGGCAGAGCAAACGACTGTCATAGAGTTAATCTAGTAAGTAAAAAACAGTCGTGGTGACAGAACTCAGGTGGAGGGGACAGTTCCTGTGACGTGGGCTGGTGTTCTTGGCGGCGGTCAGCCCGGCTTTCCCAGCAATTCTTTCTAGCTACAGCAGACCAGAAGCTGGAATACTCTCTCAGCCCCATCCATCCCCACATACCCTGACCGCTTGCTCAAATGGCTCTCACGGTTCTAAGTTCAGCCGCTCCGGGCTCCCTAAGTCCTCAGAACAGCCCGGGCTCCCCATCCTTCCCTGCACTCACCTCCAAGGTTTTCACCAGGATCTTCATGTAGATCTCCGAGATGCCCAGAGATAACCCAAAGGCCGAGGGCAGCAGGATGAGGCCAACCACCAGCGTCAGCCAGGTGGACAGGAACTTCACCGCCAGGTCCGAGCCCTCCATGTCTCGGTGCACCCTCTGGGAGAAGTCCCCGGGAGATCCGAGCGCGAAAATTCTTCCGAGTCCCAGGCAGTCAGTCCCCCCGCAGCTCGGAAAGCGCAGCGTCCAACCCGGATCGGGCTCCGCGAGTCAGCGCCTCCTGCCCCGCTCCCTCCGGCTCTGCGGGGCGAAGGGAGAGGGAGCGAGAACTCTCAGAACCACCGCAACCTCCCCTTCCTCCTCGAGTCCCCGTGGTCCCCGAGGGCTGACCCTCTGCCAGAGGCCCAGGCCGACTGTGGCCACGGCTGCGGGAGCGGATCCGAGCGTCTCGGGCGAGAGGACCGAGCTGGTGACGACCTAGGGGACACCCCGGTGCGGTCAGAGCGCACGGAGGCGGCCAGGAACGTGCCCCACCCCGCGCCTGATTTCCTCGGGGTAGCGATTGCGACAACCTCGGTGACTCACCGGGGCCCTGGGGCAGGATCACTGCAGGCGCCCTGCGTCTCCGCGTGGGTTGCGGGCTCTGCGGGGAGCTGGAGGCTCTCGGGCGCCCGGCGCCCTTTTTCTGCACTCGGCCCTCGCCCCACCCCCCTCGCTACCCAACGGGGAGCTCCCTGGCTTGCCCGAGCCCCCAGGGCGCCGCCGCCTGGTGAGCCGCCGCCCTCGGCCCCGCCTCTCCCCGCCCCCGCTCTCCGCGCTCCCCGCGAAGGTCTTTCCCGGAGCACTCTTTCCATCTTCGCCCACCGAGCACGGCGCTGCCGTCTCCCCGATGCTGCGGGAGACCTTGTTGGTGAGCGTGCAAAACGACCTCCCGGGAAGGGCTTTCGCGGGAGGAAAACGCAGAGCCGGGGTGAGCGGCCGCACACCGCCCTCCTGACACCAGCCAGCGAGGGATCGAATCTCGCTGGTCAGGGAAGGAGAAACCTCGCTAAGCTCTCTTTCCACAGGTCCCTTATCCATTCGGCCACCACCTCCCTGGCAGAGGACAGACCCAGGAGACTGGGGTGGTGGTGTGGCAGGACTGTAATCCCGTGCTCCCACTTGGGAATCTGGAGTGCAACATGGGTCTGGGCTGTGTTCAGTTCCTATAGTCAGCCTAGGGCTAAGCGGCCGGATCCTGTATCCTATAAAGTTCATAGACCCTTTCTTAAAAGTGAGGGGACTCCGGGGGCTGTTTGTCACTTCCCTCCTGGGTGTGTGTTTGGGGTGGGGTTGGGGTCCAGTCTCAGCTTCCCTTGTGTTCACCCACAGTCCAAAGCACAGGCTGAAGAAAATGCTGCGCACACACTAACCTTCACCCAGCTGCTCGAGCTTCCCAGCGGTCCACGTCCCACGCCGCTGTGGTGCTAGCCCTTATGAGGACAAAGAACAAAAAGTCCTGCACCTGTATTGTGCTGCAGCTCAGCGGGTGAAGCCGGGCTGTGGTGGTGCATGCCTTTAATCCCAGCACTTGGGAGGCAGAGGCAGGCAGCTCTCTGTGAGTTCAAGGCCAGCCTGGTCTACAGAGTGAGTTCCAGTACAGCCAGAGTTACAACAGAGAAACCCTGTCTTGGAAAACCAAATAATAATAATAATAATAATAATAATAAATATTGAGAATAAATATTGAGAACAATAATGCCCAAACCGACAGGGTCCAGATTCTCACTGAATACAGATCTAAATTCGTAGTAGGACAAATTCGTTTTTACAGTTGATAGTCATTTAGTTTTGGAGCTGGAAAAAGTGGGAGGGCCAGCAAATGAAGAGTTAATGGCAAACATTACTGAGAAAGCTGCCCATGGGGTGGGGGGAATGGAGGAAGAAGGAAGCTCATCTTCAAAGACTGTATATATTTGCGCTCTGCACCTCCTGCCAGTTGCAGACACTCTCCCTACTAAGGGGGCAGTATTGAAGTTGTGAAGGAAAAGGTATCAGGAGCTTACTCTCAAAATGAAGCCTGGGGCATGAGGGTGGGGGCAGTAAGAGAGCTCATAAATAAGGGTACCAGCTCCAAACATGATCAACTGTCTTTGGAACTCCATGGGAGAATCAATTTATCCCCTGACCACATGTGCTGGGAGCATGCCTCATACACACACACAACTTAAATAAACAAAATTTTGTGGAGTATCTACGAAGCATGCTGAGGCCAGCCTGTAATCCCAACACTTGGGAAATGGAGATAAGAGGACCAGGAGTTCAAGGCAAGCATGGGCTGTATGAAAGCCTGTCTCAAAAACACAAGAATCTGGGTGGTGGTGGTGGTGGTACATGCTTTTAACCTCAGCATTCAGGAAGCAGAGGCAGGTGGAAATCACAAAAAAAAAAAAAAAAAAAAAATACAAAAAGAAACATCTATGTGCAGAAATAAACATTTCTAGAAGCTGGCCAACATATCTCTGTGTGTACATGTGCGGTTTATTGTGGTTTAGCCCACAATCTTGGATTTATTAGCTCATAAAATATTGTTCAGGTAAAATATTTTACCTCCTTTAGTTCCTCCAACCCAAATGACTAAGGGATGTTGAGTGATTGCTAGGTAGTCCACCCTGCAGAGGAAACAGAACACGGTGCCTTTGTTTCTGCTTCGCCAAACACTGAGCACACACATCCCAGTAAGTTTTCCTGTTCTTAGCCAAACTTGTGACCTGGCTTCGGTTTGGGGTTGTATTTAGGAATGACTTTGTAAACAAGGCTGTAAAACTGCTACAAGGGCAGTGATCCTTCTCACCTGAAGCAGCAAAATCAACAGAGCCTCAAAAAACACAGCAGGCTTTCTTGGAAGGCTCTGCCTCCCCTTTCCCTTGTCTGGCTTTACCTCCCAGAACCTGCTTCCCTCCCTGCAATCAGGTTTTGGTTTTTTTCAAAACAGGGTTTCTCTGTTGTTACTTCGCCTCTCCTGGAACTCTCTCTGTACACAAGGCTGGCCTCGAACTCACCAAGATCTGCTTGCCTCTGCCTCTCTAGTGCTGGGATTAAAGGCCTGCACCATCACCGCCCGCCCAACTCATTTTGTCTTTCTTTCTTTTTTAGACAGGGTCTCACTGTGTAGTCCTGGCAGGCCTGGAACTTGCCCTTTAGAGTAGGCTGTCCTTGAACCACAGAGATCCCCCTGCCTTTGCCTCCTGAGTGCTAGGATTAATGACATAGGCCAACAGGCCCACAATTTACACTTTATTTTTATTTTGGTTTTTTTTTTTTAAGACAAGGTCTCTGTTTCTGAATAAAACTATTTACAGATTCAATTAATAGTAAATTCTTAATATGAAAGTTGTCTGGAAGCTTGTTTTTCAGCTCCCCTCATAAGCAGTCTTTTATGTTTGTCTTTGTTTTGCTTTCCGGGATAGCCAGAGTCCTGGAACTTGCTATGTAGATCAGGGTATCCCCTCAAACTCACAGAGATCCACTTGTCTCTGCCTCCAAAGCGCTGATATTAAATGAGTTGGCCACCATATCTACCTCCTTGGTTTTTGAGACAAGGTCTCATGTAGCCCAGGCTGACCTCACTAAGTAGAAAAGGCTGGACTTGAACTCCTAATCCTAGTCCCAAAGTAGGATTATAGGCCTGGGCCCAAACACCCAGTTCACTTCCATGAGGCATCCTAATTGGAGTGGCAGACCCTTGACTTCACATTCCACAGGCTTCGTTAACTTGAACACATGTCAGCCAGACCTTTCTCGTCACCCCCTGGCTCTTGCAGGGTCTCTCCTGGCCCTTTCACCAGTGCTTTGCCGTGCTTCTCTTTGTGGCCACATGCCCGCCTGACTCTCCAGTCTTCTCACTCAGATCTCTCACTCCACAGGTCAAGGATCCAGTGCAGGATCCTACCAGTTGCTAAATATGGCTATACAAATTGAGCATTCTAGACCTGGACAAGTAACCATGCAGTGTATTTAAAGGCTCAATAGATCCATTGCAAATGGACCTGAGCTAAAAATCCATTGATCTCCATTAGCTCCCAACTTTACTGCTGGATAAAGTGACCTTTCGGGTCTCCAGATCCTGGTGTTGCTCCAGAGACAGTATCAGCATTCCCTGAAAGTCTGACTGTTTACCTCTCATTCAATGCATAGTCACCTCAGTAAGTGACCATAGGTCCCTTGGGGGAAGACGGAGAAACACAGTAGCAGCAGAAATCTTAGTGGGCCTCCTGCAGGCTGGCTTTCAGGAGGTTCTATCTAGGTCTGCAAATTGGCTCAAATTCAAGAATTAAGTGAAGGATCATGACTGTTTTGTGATTCAAGCTGGACTTCAGTGTTCTGTTTATTCAAATCACATGGAAATACAGTAACATGTTCGCCTGCTTCTTTTGAAACCACAGATTAGCACCAGGCTGGCTATTCTGATGCAGTCACCACGGCCACACAGGGCATGTCTTTAGGGATTAATATAATCTCTTAGCCTTTGCCTCCCTGGAATTTCATTATCCCCATTGCATTTACAGATCTTACTTCCACAGCAGCAATTCTCACTGTAAATTCTGACCTGCACAGAAGAGGAAACACCAGATACTGGGAAGGCTGGAAGATTACTGTAACTTGGAAACTTAAGGCCAAGTATACAGAGCAAGTACCAGGCCAGCCAGCACTAAATAGTAGGACTCTTGTCTTAACCATACCACCCCACCAAAAAAAAAAAGCTGGAGCCAGCCAAGGCTACGTGAGATTCTATAGAAAGAGCAAACACCAAAGTCGGGCAGTGGCAGCACAGGCCTCAGAAGGCAGCCCAGCACTCAGAAGGCAGAGGCAGGTGGATCTCTGAGTTTGAGGCCAGCCTGGTCTACAGAGAGAAACCCTGTCTTAGGGAAACAAAAAACAAAAAAAAAACAAGCACCAACAAGTTGTTTCTCTATACTCACTTCCACTGCCAAAATCAAAATGACAAAAATGGCATTCTAGGTTAATCAGGGAAGTACAGCAACGGGAGAAAAACATTTGAAGATTTGTTGTCAAGAGTAATGGATGCAACTGTGAGGCTCCCCAGATGTGTCTGAGATCCACAGCACAGGCGATGGGGAACAGAAAGCTGGAACTCTGACCCACAAGCAATTCAGTCAGAGTTTCTTCTTCGTGAAGGCCTCAACTCAGACTTTAGAGCTTTCAGACCGATTGCCTCAGACTGCCCTGACAATCTAGGACAATCTCTGACTTACAGAGAACACATGACAGACTTCAGTCATATGTACGGAATAACTGTGTAGCAGCATCTGGTTAGTACTGACTCAGAAGGGTCCAGCTGACACATTAAAAACATCAGTCATATGTGCGAGAGAATGATGGCGAAAACAGCATCTTTAGGTTATAAAAATCATAGTTTTGATATTGTGTGGGGGTATCCAAGGGCTGATTGTGAGTTGAAGCTCTCCTTGAACCCCGCGTCACCCCTAGATAGTAAGAACAGGCAGAAATTCAGGTGCTCCTCACCTTTTAGCCCTGACCAAAAACCCAGCCAAATTTAGATATGAACCTTCCACTAAGCAAACACGCTTCCCTGCCCTGCAGGCTGGATTACACAGACTCAAACTCCACACACAGGCAAGGCCACGCCCACATAGGATGTCCTAACCAATGGGCATTCACAGGGTCACTGGCTCCTCCCCAGCTTGTGACCCTTGATATACAAGCTACATTAAAGATGAGACGCCCCCTGAAGCATGTTCCGGAGTCTTTATCCTCTCTCGACTCACCAGAGGCCTGCCTAGATGGGGACAAAAGGCCGTGAACCCACAGCCCGACCCTTTGCCATGCTGCTACCCTCTCCTCCACGTTCCTTGGCCTGGAGCCGGCCACCAGACAAGGAACTTGCTGCGGCGGGACATGCATGTCGAGGGGATTCTACCAGTGGGGCTACAATATTGTAGACCTCCATCCTCTGAAAAAGGATGGGTGTCTTTTTGGGAATCCCTATAGTATGCCCCTAGCCTTTTGACATCTTCTATGCAGAAGATAAGCCCGAGTTCTAAGGTACTGCTTTGACCTATCTTTCAATGAGGTTTGTTCCAAGTGATGTGCACAGATGAGCTAATAAAGTTGCTCCCCTTTTTGCAGAGATATGGTGTGTTGCATGTGTTGCTCAAAGTTTATGTTTTGGAAACTTTTTTTTGAGGATGAACTCAAGACCAGGTCTTACCATATGCCACCAGCTGTCCTGGTACTCACTGCATAGCCCAGGCTGGCCTGTGTAGAAGCCCTCCTGCCTGAGCCTTTGATATGCTGGGATAACACATCTGAACCACTATGTCTAGCTGTGTGTTGGAAATTTAATTCCCAGAGGGGTGGCATGTAAGAGGTGATTCCAAAATGAAGAATCTGTCCTTATAGAAAGATTATTCTCATTATTGCAGGAGTTAGTTCCTTATTTTAAAAAATTATGAGTTTCACACACACACACACACACACACACACACACACACACACCCATGATTCCACATGTATATATTTATCCATGTGGTACTCACTCAATGTTGTGAACAGCAAAAGGGTCTCATCGGATGAGGCCCCATAATCTTGAATTTACCAGCTTTCAAAAGTATAAGACAAATAAATTACTGTTCATTATAAACTACCAAGTCTATAGTATTCAGATATAGTAGCATAAAAATAGGGTAAGCTGGAAAATTGGTATCTGGAGTGGGATTGTTGATGTAATAAATACCTGAAAATAAGGAATACGGTTTGACACCGAGTGATGCATAGAAGCCAGAATAATTTAATGGGAAAGACCAAAAAACAACAAAACAAAAGAGGTCGGCAGTGATGGCACACGCCTTTAATCCCAACACTCAGGAGGCAGAAACAGGTAGATCTCTGAGATCAAAGCTAGCCTGGTCTACAGAGCAAGTTCCAGGACAGCCAGGGCTACACAGAGAAACCCTCTCTCAAAAAATAAAAAACAAACAAACAACTATATTGCCATGAACTGGGTACTCAGGGAAATTATAGTGAACCATCTGGAGCACTACGGGGACCATTCAGTCTTAGGGATTGAATGGCACTGACCTCTTTACTGTTGATCAGTAAAGGCCATTCTGAAGAAGTCTCAACTGAAATGAAGATCAACTTACTGAAAACAGGAGGGAAGACTATTGATATTGGTTACTTTTCCTGTTGCTGTGATAAAATACTCAAAAGAAGTAATTTACAGAAGCAAGCGTTTATTTTTGGATCATAGTTTGATGATTTACTATTCTTTCTCATTTTCATTCATAAACACACACACACACACACACACACTCACACACATTTTGACCATATTCCTCTCATTTATCCTCTCTGATCACCTGCCTACCAAACTCTTTCTTCCCCAAAAGGCCCCCCTCTTATTTTCATGCTTTTTTTAAATATGCCCTAATACTTTTAATAAGTTCTGCTTTCGTGAGATTGGGTGGGGTCTTATTTGAGAAATTTATTGATAGTAACACCATTGAGAAATATGACCCCTACCCCCACCCTGTGGTAGTTTGAATGAGAATGTCCATCACAGGCTCAGTTAGCTAAATGCTTGGACCTTAGTTGCTGGTACTGGTCTAGACGCAGGAGTTGCTGGAGGAAGTATGTCACTGGGGTTGGGCTTTCCAGTTTCAAAGTTCCATATCATTCCTAGTTCTCTCTCTCCCTCTCCCTCTCCCCCCTTGTGGTTCAAGATGTGAGCTCTCAGCTTCCTGCTCCTAAGCCTGCTGCTAAGCCTGACACTTGCTGCTACACTGTCTCAGCCACTTTGGACTCGAACCCTCTGGAATCATAAGCCCAAATAACGTTTTTTTTTTCTTCATAAATTTCCTTGATCATGGTCTTTTATCATAGCAATAGAAAAGTAACCAATACACCCACCTCCTTCAACAAAAATAGACTGCTTATAGCTCCCTAGGGAGGGATGGGGCCTTATCAGCCACCCCTACCCCACCCCAGTCCATGTTGGAATGTCAATAGGCTGCATTTTGTCTTAGTGACCACAGCTTCTGTGAGTTCGTGGAGACGACAGCCATGCCATGTCCAGAAGGCAGCATTTCACAGCTCTTTCCCATCTTTCAGCTCTCACAGTCTTTCTGCCCTTGCTTCCTCCTTTTAACTTTAACACGTGTGTAGGCTGTCCTTAGAAATCATGCTGTCCTAGTAAATTAGTGGATGTAGATTCTCTTCCACGCCGTGACTTCACTAGCACTGAGTAGCTGGCTAGGTTTCCAGTATCAGGCATGGTTTGCCTCTTGTTAAGCAGGTCTCATGTCCAGTTAGCTAGCAGTTGGTTACCACTAAGGTGTATGTGCCACTACTGCACCTATCCTGACACGCGGGTCGTTGATGTGGTTCGTAAGTGACATTGCTGGGTGGAACTGTTGGTTGCCTCCCTCCTTTGTAAGCTTGCATGGCCTCTTCTGGACCCATGAAATCTAGTACTCGGGGAGGAAGCATTTAGGTCAGTTCTAGAAGGTCTAGGTTTTGATGGAGCCACCAGGATGTTGGAGATTCCAGGACTATGGTATGTCTGCTGGGAACTGAAAGCATGAAGTGGAACTTGCCCCAGAGAAATGTTTTATGTGCTGCAGGCAGTAGAGCTGGAATTTGTTGTTTTCCCTGCTGGGTTTCAATCTTACTTTGATCTGATCATTTTTTGCTATCCCCATTCTTCCCTTGAATGGAATGGAAGTGTTTGGTTTTTTGATGTCATAAGAGCTCACAGTTAAGACAGACCCGAGTCTCAAAAGTGATTACACTTAAGCATTTGGACAGTCTTGGAACTGTTACAGACTATGGGGACTTTTTGCAGTTGGACTGAATGTTCTTTAATTATGTCATGACTCTATGGTGATAAGAGGTGGAAGATTATGGCTCACCAGAGACATGTTTGGGTGTCAAGTATACAAGGGGAAGAGTTACTACGATTACTATTATCAACTTGACAGGATCTAGAATCACATAAGAGACAAAACTCTAGACCTGCTTGTGGTGGATTATCTAGATCAGCTTTATCAAGGTGGAAAGCCTCACACTAATGAGCCAACCATGACTTTGAACTTCTAATCCTCTTGCCTCCACCTTCTGAGTGCTGTGATTCTAAATATGCACTGCCATTTCGGGTTTGTGTGGTGCCGGGGATCCAACCCAGGGCACTGTGCATGCCAGGAAAGCACTCTACTGCCCATTGAGTACATCTCCACACCTCATATTGCTATTCTTAATAAAACTTTGCATTTTTCTATTTAGTTAATTTACTTATTTATTTTTGTTTTTCAAGGCAGGGTTTCTCCTTCCCTGAACCACATGCTCCAAGTAAATAAAGTCAGGAAACATAGCTCACCCTGGAAGTAAATGGGTCTCAGGGTTTGGTTGGTAATAAATGAACTATATAGGATTCTACAAAGTTGAACACAGTACTGTTTAAGACTTCTAGCTAAAAAAAAAAAAAAAAAAAGGAGTCCTACATGTTGAGGAGTGAGGGGCATCTGACCCTTTACCTGCCCTTGGGACCCTTTTGCTCCTGCTGGGTTTCCTAGTCCACCCTTGATGTAGGGATTAGGCCCCGCCTTGTTCCATCTTGTTCTGTCTTGTTTGAGCAGTAACCCTGGGAGGATTGCTCTTTTTGGAGGAGAAGAGGGGGTCCGGTAGGGTGAGCAGGTTGGGGAATAGATCTGGGGGAAGGGGAGTGAAGGGAGGTGAGGAGGGGTTGGGATGTACTATACGAGAGAAAAATAAATAAAAATCTGAAAACTCCACCAGTTACCAAAAAACAAACAAAAATATCTAGCTAAGCCAGGCATGGTGGCGCACACCTTTAATTCTAGCATTCTGGAGGCAGAGGCAAGAGGATCTCTGTGAGTTCTAGGCCAGCCTGGTCTACATAATGAGTTTCAGGACAGCCAGGGACATATATTAGAGACACTGTCTCAAAATTTAAAAAAAAAAAAAAAAGACTTCCATGGTTTTGTTTTCTACCAAAATCAAAGGGCAAGCACTTGCTTTACATTTGTGTAGCTAAGGATCCGATCCATTCATGATTTCCCAGAACAAAGAAACAGCTCATAGTTGACTTGAAAGGAAATTAAAAATAAAAACAAAAAGTCCCTCTCAGCTAACCCTTCTTCCTAGTTTCGTTCATTACTTCAGGCGTGCGTGCCCCTCCTGCATGCCACCAAACTGACCAGGGATGTGTAAGCCCTACTACACCCTGAGAGACAGGAAAGCAGAGGTGATTGGGCACAGGCACAGATGTCAACGCGTGACTGATAGGGGGCGTGGTTCATAGGAGCATGGAGGCTGGACTGTCAGCAAACCGGAGAACTGGGGCCATCACGGTGCTGCAGCCCAAGGCCAAAGGCTAAAACAGGAGGGAAGCCGCGTTGGCCTGACGTTTAAGAGCTCACTCTGCTCCTGAAGAGGACCTGAGTTCAGTTCTCAGCAGCCGTATCAGGCCTCTCAGGCACCTGGACCTCCAGCTCAGAAAGGATCCAATGCCCTCTTCTAGACTGCACAGCACCTGCACCCACGTGTCATACTGTGGCAGTAAACTGCTGAAGTGGCTCAGCAAGGAAGACAAGGAAGCATTTTCATACGTGGAAGCCCTGACAGTCCTCAGCAGAGGGAGCCACCATCATGGCCAGCGCCATACTCATGGTGGAACCCCGAGTGTCTGCTCAGGTGTTTTTATTCTTTCAGAATCGCTCAGGCGTTCTACTGATAGCACGTGCAGATCATTAGCAATTAGGATCCCCACAGAAACCCAACACCTGCAGACAGTACAAAACGCCAAGATCTAGAGCAGCCCCTTACCCAACAGTGCACAGAAACATTTTAAACATAAAATAATAAACTTCCCCAACATTATACCACACAGACAGACACAAAACTTAAAAAAGGACAAGGGAAGATGAGTGTGTAATTCTCAGACTGAAACCAAAAGGCTGAGGCCCCACTGAGTCCTGAAATACCAGGGCCAGGCACACAGAATTCGGTGTCTAAGGAGAAGACTTGCAAACCCCAGAGATGATTCGCTCCACACTATGTTTTCTGGTTTTGTTCTCACTGTTTCTTTGACCAGTCTGGTGGTACCTACACACACTCGGGGAGGATTTTCTCATCTGCTCTGCCAAACCTTGCACCTTCACAGGTGCAATCAAAAACAATGCTTTACCACGTTTCTTAGTAACTTTTCTGTTCCTGTGATAAGTCGCCATGACCAAGGCAACTTAGAGAAGAGTTTACTTGGGGATCACAGTTTCAGAGGTTAGAGTCCATGACCATCACGGTGGGGAGCATGGCAGCAGGAGGGCAGGCGTGCCTGCTCACTGGAGCAGTTGCTGAGAGCTCACATCTCGAGACACAAGCACACGAGGCAGAGAGACACACAGGGAATGGCATGAGACTTTAGAAACCCGAAAGCCCACCCGCAGGGATGCGCCTGCTCCAACAAGGCCACACCTCCTAATCCTTCCCAAACGGTTCACCGATTGGGGACCAAGCATTCAAATGTGTAGAGGAACGCTTGGAAAAAGTTTTTGTTAGTTTGGTTTCTGTAAAAAAAAAAAAAAACACAAAATGCATTTGGATTAGATTTGCGTGCCCTCCCCAGCTGTGGTATAGTTTTTTATGAGTTGGATTTGGAATGCTTGATGCCGGTGGTTATAATTTGGTTACGTACAGTCGTTCTGGCACCTGTAGCTTGTCTTTGGGATTGCATGCCGAATGGGTTTATGGGAACTTTTGGCATAGGGCATAAAAGGTCTGAAACCCTGAGAGTCGGGGTGGGTGTTGGTTGGTGGCTTGTTGGTTGGGTTGCTGTCATTAATGTGATAAAGCCTAAAAGAACAAAAGTTGGAGAGATTTAAGTTTAGGACAGCTTAAAAAGAGGCTGTGAGGAAGTCTACCTTTCTCTTTTTCTGTATAAAAATTTTTTCTTGTAAAAGCGGTAAAGATTTCTATCTTTCCTTTCTCCTTCTCTAAATTTAGGGTTAAAGATTGTGGTGTGCAGCTACAGACATGAGCCTCCATTCTCCTTCAAACTAGCACACCGAATTTCTAGGAGATCTTTAATCTGGCCAAGTTGGCACCTAAGATCAACCATAGCAGAGGTGATAAGGCTGAACACTGCAAATTGGACCTCCCTAAGCTCGGTGGCCCTTCCCGTACCCAGCTTACTCAGTAGTGCTCCAGGGCCACCGGCTTACCCACGGAGCATGAAGCTCTGGGCCTTGAAGTCAGATAACAAGGAGGATTTGGACTGCAGGAAGGCGGTTAGGCTCACTTGCTTCCTAAGTAGTTAATGTCAAGGCCCTGGTCAGTTTGTAGGATTAAGTTGTATAGCAGGAGGACTGCGGAGAGCGTGATCCAAAGTAAGCATGCATTTGTCACATTGCTTAACTGCCATGAGCACCAATGGTTTCCTTTGACTTTGCTGTAATAGTTTTCCCAGTGGTTTGCTCTCAAAGGAAAGAGTACACAGTCACAGCACGCAGTATTCCACACTTGTTGCCTCGCTCCCTGGCCAGCCAACTGTTACGTCACACAAAACCCTGACACGCCTTTGTGAAGGGTAATTTACCTTATAAACAGCAAGCAGAGAGCTTGTGGGATAGCTTAGTTAGTAAAGCTCTTGCTGCACAAGCAGAGCAAGTGAATCTGATTGCCGGCACTCAACCAAAAAAAACAGGATGTGGTGGCGTGTGTCTGCGATTCCTGCAGTTGAAAGACTGAGGTCTCTCTCAGGGCAATCCTGAGGGTCACTGGCCAGTCTGCCTAACCGAATCAGGGTGCCTGGAAGCTCGCTGAGAGAAGCTGTCGCCAAAAACAAGGTTGATGGCTCAGGAACAGCATGCATGGTTGATCCCTGGCCTCTACACACGCGGGCATGCGTGCACACCTGCATTTGTGCGCACTCACACAGAGAGAGTACATATCTGTGTACATAAAAAAAAGTAAAGGAAAATGTAGACCATGAATCTGAGATGAAGAACCGCGTAATACTGGATGACAGCTGTATCTGTATCTTTTTAAGAAAAGCCTGACCCACGTACGACGGCAGCTCGCAAGCTCCCTTCAGTAAGCGGCACTGAGGCCTCCTATGACGGTGAAGAAAGTTTGAGGGTAGAGCAGACTTTTATAAACTGAGCCACGTGGGAAGGTTTTTCCAATGTTGGCAGAGCTCAGCTAAGTCTCATAATATTCTTCGATGGGCAGATAAATTACTGGTCTCTGAAAACTCTATTTCCCCCCCACCCCACTCCACCACCACCCCTTTTTTTTTTCATGAAGAGGTCAGGTATTTGAGACAGGGTCTCTCCAAGTAGCCCTGACTGTCCTGGAGCTTACCACTTAAACCAAGCTGGTCTGGAACTCATAGAGATCCACCTGCCGATGCCTCTCAAACACCAGGATTAAAAGCATGCACCACCACGCTCTGTTTCCAACTGTTATTATATGCCACTTCCAAATCCTTCCATTCTTCCTTAGCTGCTGCTTACATGAAATCATCAGTAATTTGTCCTACTTCACTATTTGTAAGTGGAGTATAACCTTTGAATTCTTTGCTAAAAGGGGTATCAAGGACAGGGGAAATGTCTTAGCAGGTAAAGGCATCTGCTACCAAGCCTGGCTACTTGAGTTCAATCTCCAGGACCCACATGATGGAAACAAAAATCTGTCTTCTGACCTCCATATGCATGCCTTGTACACACACACACACACACTCACACACACACACACACACACACACACACACACACACTGAATAAACACAATAAAAAATTAAAATGGGTACCAAATATGATTTGTCCACAGATGCTAAAGATGTAAGGAAAATACTCCACAGGTTCTGAGGCCACTGGCTGAGAAGAGTTTTAGAGGGCAAGGCCACACCCAGTGAGAGCCAGGTAGATCTCCCTCAGATGCTCCTATTCTTCCTGTTTTCTTCTTATTTTATTTATAATAATAATAATAATCATATATGATATATGATATAATAATTTACTCTTATTATCCCATCAGGATGGTATGTATCTTCCATGCTGGGAAGGAAGAGCTTTTGGGCAGGAGACAAAAAGAGGCACAGTGTACCTTTCTTTACAAGGAGGAAGACAAAGTTTCTTCCGACTTGCTTCAGTCATCAGGCTCTGAGGGTTAGGGCTGAGATTCCAGCTGTGTGTGGTGCTTAGGGGCCAATCAGAGAAACTTCTCTAACAAGCCATCTTAGTTTTACATTAATCTTTATGTCTTGTATCTATAAACCTGCAAAGATGGGTCAAATCCCAGGCCACAAGCCACGCTCTTCCTCCTTCTCCCTGTGGAGACCACACATCCCAGAAAACCACCCTGGTCCTGAGAACAATAGGTGTGGTATATATATTTCAAGCCATCAGAGTTATTTGTAGAATCATTAGTCATTTTAAATTCTACTTTCTTTGCCGTGGATTGAAACAAAGAATTGAGAGATATACAAAAATTAGTCACCTTAAACCATTTTTAGAGTTATTGACTATCCGTGAGGATAAATACAAGAGTGACCATTGCTTAGCTGGTTTTCTATCCCCTAGGGAAAACTGCAATCCCAAGAAGAGCAGTTAGGCTGATGTTGAACTCTTCCACACCTGCTCAGTGGGAAGTCACTTAGCACTAGGAAGGATGAGGCAGGAGGATTACACTGGGTTCAAGCCCAACCTTGGCTACATAGTGAGTTGTAAGAGAATCTGGGCTACAGAGTGAGACCTCTCCTGCCAAAAAAAGGGGGGTGGAGGTTGATGACATGGCTGAGCAGGTAAAATGCTTGCTGTACAAGTTTGACGACCTGAATTCTATCCCAGGAACCCATCATGGAAGGAAAGAAGCAAAAGTTGTCCTCTCAGTTCCACATGAGCAGGCAAGCAGCCCTCGGCGCACATGCACACACACACACACACGCACACACACGCACACATACACGCACACACGCACACACATGCACACGTACGCACACACGCGCGCACACACGCACGTGCACACGCACGCACGCACACACACGCACACACACGCGCACACACGCACACGCACACACACACGCGCGCGCACACATGCACACACACGCACGCACGCACACGCGCACACACATGCACACGCACGCACACACACGCACGCACGCACGCACGCACACGCGCACGCACACATGCACACGCACGCGCACACACGCACACACGCACGCACGCACACACATGCACACGCACACACACGCGCGCACACACGCACACACACGCACACACACGCATGCACACACGCACGCGCACCCACACACACGCACGCACACACGGTGCTGCTCCCGCTGATGACAGTGACGCTAAGGATGTAGTTCAGCAGTAGTGCTCACACACGTGCATGAGGCTCTTGGCTCTCAGCACTGAAACAAAATAAAAGGAAACAAGGGGCTGGAGCGACGGTTCAGTGGTTAACAACACTTGCTACTCTTGCAGAGGACCTGAGTTGGGTCCCAGGCCCACAGGTGGAAGCTCATGGCTTCCTGTAACTCTGGGTTTAGGGCATCTAGTGCCTTCTTCTGGACTCCGAAGGCACATGTGTCACATGTGCACAGAACCACAGACACACACACACACACACATTTATACACACACACAGAGCCATAACTAAAAAAAAAATAATAAGAAACTAAATTTTAACAAAAACAAGCACAACTTTAAAAACATCTTTCCTTTCTGTGTGTACACCAGAACCCATGTGTTCCTATGGTGAAATACTAATTATGTATAATTATTCAATCGTTTTTCAAACAGTGTATGACCCAACAAACTGAACATTCTCTCTGTGTTTACATGTTTTTATTTGCTTGTGTATTTGTTCAAAGGAGAAAATGTTAGATAAAATAAATCATCTCATAAAAAATTTAAGGAATTCATTTTTATTATGCTCCTTTATAAATAATACTTCTACTTCAGTCTAAACATGATTTACAAAGGAAGAACATGTGTTAAAATTCTCTATTTTATTAATTCATTAAATATTCCACTATGTAAGCAAGTATATATTTAAGACGAGGTCTTGCTCTGTAGCCCTAGACCTCACTATCCCCCTGCCTCCACTTCCAAGATCCAGAATTACAAGCATGAACCACCATGTCTAGCTACTCTTTGTGAATCTTTGAACTACAACTAGAAACTTAGTTATATCTCAGCATGTGACTATTCTGCTACTATTCAAGAGCAAAATGAAAAAACTTTAAAAACTGGGCTTTAAAAGCTTAGAACTGGAGAGATGGCTCAGTGTTTAAGAGCACACACTTTTACAAAGGACCCAGCTTCAATTCCCAGCACCCACATGGCAACTCACAACTATCTATACCTCTACTGCCCTGGGGATCTAAGGCCTTCTTCTGATCTCTCCAGGTACCAGATACATACACGGTACACATGTGAACAAAATATTTATACACATAAAATAAAATAATCTAAATTATTTTTACTTTAGCTTAACTAAGATTTAAAAATTAGTTTAAGCTTTTGTGGCATTAAACAAATCTTTTCAT
Organism: Cricetomys ansorgei; assembly: GCA_026225945.1. NCBI lineage: Eukaryota > Metazoa > Chordata > Mammalia > Rodentia > Nesomyidae > Cricetomys > Cricetomys ansorgei. Next base: position 3,467,658 of record JAMJFZ010002461.1, read on the forward strand.
ATTTTCATGCATGGTGGGAGGTCACAGAGACTTCTGTAAGCAATAACAACGCAGCTGCTTAGCTCCTGGATATTTAAACAGTTAAAAGGATCTAAAATTGTCAGGGCTAAACTTTTATTGTTTTAACACTGTATGTTTGGATTACATGAGGAAAAAATGGTCCAAATCCCTACCAAATCTAACTTATGGATCAGAGTGCCAGCCTGAAACATAGAGTATTTCAGGTTTCTATACCAGTGGGTTTTATATAATCTGTTTTTCCTTACTATTAAGAGACCTCATAAATCAACTTGACATACAAAAGAAAGAGCAAACAAAACAGAGAAGTCTAGTAAATACTGTCATGGGGAGAACACCTAACCCCAAGTTAGGAACCACAGTTTTTTAGGAGCAAAGGTGAGGTGATTTCTACTGTAGAGATTGTCAGGTCTTACTTTCAAGCTACCAGCATCTGTACACTATTAGCACATTGCAGGCGTCCAATAAATGTGCTAAGCTAATGTGTGTACATGCATATGAATGGAAGAACAACCTAGGTCAACAGGTGCCCTGCTTCACCAGACACCGATAATAGGGTACCCTTCCTTAGCAACCTCTGTGCTCAGTAGGTGACAGTTGTTAACTGTCACCTCTCTTTGGGACCAGAGACTTAAAATATTTACTAAAACCATTGAACCAGCAAGCCAGACTTCACATTATATGTCTTTATCTTGCCAGACTGAGCATTTGTGTGTGTTTTTTCTGGGAAAATGCCAAATTAGTGTCTGTTCCTAAACTGCAAAAGCACCAACAATGAAGAGAATGACTCACTCAAGCTTGTGAAAATATGTTCCCTGCTTACCAAGGGCTACCGATGCCATGTTAATCGACCACACATAGCTGCCTTGTCCTCAAATTCACCAACGCCCAACCTCCAACAAGCTGCAATTTCAGAAATCTTGCAATTTCCAAGTCTACAGGAAAGCTAACGTGAAGGCTGAGTTCAGAGCAGCGCTACCTGATATTAAAGCAGTCGAGTGACTACAGACTCCCCATGGGTAAAACCAGTGTCTGGGAAGTTGTGCTGGCTAGTTTTTGTCTACTTGACACAAACTGGACTCATCTGAGATCTGGGAACCCAATTGGGAAACTGGAGACAGACAAGCCTGTAGGCCATTTTCTTAATTAGTGATTGATGGCACTTTCCTCAGTGGAATGTGATTCAGGATGTGTAAGCCAAATAAACCCTTTCCTCTCCAAACTGCTTTTGGCCATGGTGTTTCACAACATCAATAGTAATCCTTACTAATACGGACGGTTACATGCTTATGCGTACTCCACTGCCCTTACCAGTGATCTTGCTGGACTTGGCAAACACTACCCTACCGTAAAAGAGTAGCTTGTTTTGTTTTTTGGTTTGTTTTTTTTTTTTGCAGTTGGGCACACAGAATAGCTCAGTGGGAGCTGCTACAAGATGCAGTCATCCTAGGAAGGATTCAGAACCCTATTCTCACTACAAGGAACGATTTGTATCTTTTTAAATCTTGTGTCTGTGTGTGCAGATGAGTATGTGCAAGGGAGGGCACATGTGTACCACAGCACACATGGTGGGGGAGGGGGTCAGAGGACAGCCTTGGGTATGGGTCCTTACCTTCGATCTCTTGTTGCTCCACTGCTGTGTATGTCAGGCTAGCTGGCTTATGTGAACTTCTGGGGAATGTCATGCTGCTGATCCCACATCACCATAGAAGCATTGGAATCACTGGTGTGTGCAAACACATTCAGCTTCGCATGGTTCTGAGGGCTCACACTCAGCTCTTCACATTTGCACAGTGAGTGCTTTACCCACTGAGCCATTTCCTCAGACCCTTTTGCAAATCTGTGTGTGTGCACTCCATGGGCTGTATGTGTGATGTGCATATGTGTGTGCTGTGTATCTGTGCACGTATGTGTGTATAATGAGACTGAGGAAGCATAAGCACATGTAAGAAAGAACTCTGTATCTTTTTATATGCTGTGGCAATGGCTGCTACCAGTAAAGGTGTGGCACAGGAGATCATTCTGAAGAGAGTGATTAAAAGGTTATTAGTAGACCCTTCAAAAATTTCTACATCCCTTTATTAAAGTGAGAAGTATCTGTCCAGATGCTATATACTGAACTCTTGCTGATTGAATGTTGTAAATCCATCCATTAAAGTATGATGGCTTTATTGAGATGAAATTCAAATATTTTAAAATTCAGCCTCAACATGTTCAATGGTTTGTTGCAGAGAAGACTGAGATTCCCTTTTAAGATAGTTAGTTCCATTAATAAAAGAAAAGGGTTAGAGATGGCTCAGAATTAAGAGCACTGGCTGCTCTTCCAGAGGACCAGGGTTCAATTCCCAGAACCCACAGGGTGGCTCATGACCATCTGTAATTCCAGTTCTAGGAGATCTGATGCCCTCTTCCAGCCTCCGCCTGCATCAGGCATGCCTGTGATACACAGACAAAAGTCCTCATACACAGAAAATTAACATTGTTTTAAAAAATAGAAGAAAGGAAGCTTGAGGGCAATTTTCTCAGAGCTTAAGCAAAAAATAACAGGGAGGGTGAGTTGTGATTCCTGCCAGCAGCCAGAAGAGAGATGGAAGAGGAAGAGAGAAATCATTGCCACTTGCAATGGAGGCTGACGGGCAGCCAGGTGGGAGGAGAGGAGACTGCAGAGGAAGAAGTGAACGGTAAAGAGCCTCCAGGAAGCATGCCTGGGCTCTGACCAGTCGGGGGAGGCGGGAGAAAAAGGAGAAAAACTTACACTTTTCTGAGTAACTTAAGAAACTGGGCAAGCCTTGTGGTGGATATTGTGACAGCAACTGCAGGATCTGTCATGGAAGAGGGGGACATCTAGGAAGGGAAAGTCCCCTATCTCAATAGGAAGTGTTGAGAGGCAAAACACATGTCTGTTCACCACAAGTGGGGAGCGCACAACAGACCAAAGTACTGTTAACACCGAATTCACGGTTTTATTAGGGTTACCTACAGGAAGATGGGTGAGGGAGATACTTATAGTAATACACACCTCAGCTAGCCATTTGTCCTGGGTTTGAGACCTAACCATCCTAGTCTTTCTGTTGGTAATAAATGATAAGGGGTGACATAATATTTTCTATGACTACTTCCTGCTAATATTGGGGCGCCACCATTGAGGGACCAAGAAAGCTAGAATGCTGGCCAAGGCCAGGAAGAGAGAGAGGAGTTCAGGCTGTTTCATTCATTGCCCATGCTCTGTGAGACCATCTGGGTCTAGGAAAGCACAGGCCTCCTGGAACAATCTGTAAGGCTAGATCACCCGCCTGGGGCTAGCCATGAGGCTTTAATAAAATTGCCAAGTCTGGAGAAGGAATCGAGTATGAGGAGAAAAGGAGGAAAGATCAAGTGGTGAGGGACCAGGAGGAACAAGCAGGAACTCCAACCAAGGGAAGGGTCCGATATCATAGAGGCCATGAGGCCACAGTGAAGCTTCAGGATGTAACAGGCAGCTCCTAGGGGGAGATGAAGAGAACAGGGTGTCTCACTCCTATGTGGTAGGTGCCCAGCAAGGCAGAAAGATGTCCACGCGGTGGACAACCCAGAGAATGTAGCAGGGTCCGCTGTAGCCAGAGAGAGGACATTTCCCAAGAGGCAAACAGAGATGGCTGGTTAGAGCAGGTGAAGGGAAGAAATGGCTGAAGAGGCAGACTCTAGAATTTGGAATCAAATCTGGTGTGTGGCAGAAGCCAGCAGAAGCAAATGCATACGTACCTTAGGAGAGTCAAGTCAGCAGCTTGGTTCAGAGGGGCCAAGTCCCTTAGAAGGGGAGCTCAGGAGCTCATTGATGACATGTGTGTGGTTTCAGCACCAGTTAATGAAAAGGGAAAAGAAACAGAAGGAGGACATGATATTCCTAACACATGGGGTTTTTATTGCAGAAATACGGGAGAAAGCAGGCGGAGGAGGGTTCCAGGCTGAGCATGGCCTGCTGACTAAACAGGACCGTGAGAGGAGAGGCAAGGAGGGAGGGCAAGAGAGGAGCCACTGACCAAGAAAGGTGGGCCAGGCCAAGAGACCTTTGGTAAAAGGGTGAAAGATGTAGAAAGGATAAAAGGGCCATGCAGCCGAAACGGCTACATTATACAGGGAAGAGCAGCGAGGGGAAATGACCTCTGCTAGCGTTTCGGCTCTGAAGTGGGCAAAGCGTCCCCAGTGGAAGTGTTACCAGGATACCTTTCCTCCCAGATACATAACACTTCTACAGGGGAAACTTCTCCTCTTGAGCAAAGCAAAGCTGTAACTCCAGCTCAGCCAGAGATATTCCTCCCCTTGGAGCTGTAACACTTCCACTGGGGACACCATCCCCATCTCAGAGCTGTAACATTTACATCTGGCTCCCGACAGTCAAGATGCCCTTGCACTGGAAAAACCACTTACAACCAGGTCTGCTTCGATATGTTAATAGGTACCTCAGCTAGCTGTTTGTCAGGGTTTGAGACCTACCATTAGGAGCAGAAGTAACTCACAGACAGCTGCATCACCAAACCCCACCCCAGCACTGGTGACAGCTCACAGAGCTGGGAACCTGGAGCACACTGCACAGCTTGTAGGCAGGCAGCTCAACACGTTGGAGAGTGACCTTTCCAAGTGGCCCCGGGTTGGTCTCAACCTCTTCCAGGCAGCTGGGCTGGTTTCTCTTTCTTCCAGGCATCTGGCTGTTCTCAGAGTCTTCTTTGCCACTTGGCTCTGCTCTTCTTAGATGGAGTCTCATTTTTTACTGGCCTAGTTACTCTGCTCAGTTTCAGGAACTTCTGAAGTAATTTTGAGTCGTTTACCTTCCTACTTCCCTACATGATGGAGTGTTTCAAATCTTGGAGCAAACTGTCAGACTGCACGGAGATAATTATTCCTCCTACCCCCTTTTGGGCCGCTTAGAATGCCAGCTCTCTCTACCCAGGGCTAGAGAATTTAGAACAAAACTGGGTACATCCACCTTTGCATATGGTAATTTAACTTTTAAGGAAATTGTAAAGCTGACCTTTGAGTTTCTAGTGTTACCAGGGAAACAGGGGGTTTAAAGTTTCAGTAGTCTTAGGCTACTATAGCATGTGTTTAGAACATACACTTACTGTAGGGTGTGGTGCTGGTTCTGCTGAGTACCCATTTTACTTTGTGATGCCTAGCAAGATGTACTGTGGGTAATAATACCCATAAGCCACTTCATAGTTTACAAAGTGTTTTGTTTCTCTTATCTCAGGTATTCTTGCCACACACACCAGGTGCAGTTATTAGAAATAACTGGTGCCTGTTTGAAGTTAGCCTGACTCACTCTCCTAGTTAAAGGCTGTAGTGAAGAATAATTTGGCTGAATCTACAAGAGCTTCTTTGGTCAGGTATACTCACTAGAGAGAGCTTCAGCATGGACAGTTGAACTTGAGAGGAAAGGCCAATCAATAAGTCCAGACTGCAGCATTTGAAATGTAAGTCCCTGTCCGAACTTAATTAATGACATAGAATATATGCTTGCCCCTGATTGGATATGGACAGGAGATAGCCAGGTAGGAGGGGGAAGTACCTAGACAGAAAACAGGCTGGAATTGCCCAAGTAGGAAATACATCAAAAAATGTGCTCACCCCTGATTGGGCCTAATGAGAAACACTTGGCTTGATGGGATAGACCTTTAAAACCCCCACAAGCTGTAGCTATTGACCATCATGGGGAAGTCCTAGGGAGACCCCATGTGATCCTCGCCATCACGGGGGAGTCTCCACGTGTTCCAGGCCGTTATGGAGGGACCCCAGGGGGAATCTCCAAGGGGAATGCTGGCCAACTTCCACCATCACTGGCCAGTATTAAAAGCTTGGTTATGGTTTAATCAAACCTTGTAAATGTTCCCCCACAGCCACCAGATTTAGGATTTACATATGGAGGCCCCAGTGAGATTAAAAACCATTCTGGATCTTTGCTCTTCTCTCAGGGAAACTTGGGAGGCTCTTAAGCAACCAACACTAGGGAAGGAGTCAGGTCTGTGGGAAGAGCTTTCAGCTCTGTGAACTCCCCAGATGAATGGTAGCTCTTTCAAGGGAAACTGTACGAGCAAAAGTTATGTTTTAAATTTTAGATACTGTCTTAGATATCTTTAAAAGAAAAACAGATAACCTCCTGGAATGCTAGATGGGGCTGTTCAGGTGAGAGAATCTTGAATCTCCCTTGCCCAAGGATATAACCTCCTGGATTTGTGGGAGTGACTAGATCCCAAACTACTACTGCACCCTATGTGCTCCATGCACCGAATGTGCCTGGTCACTTGTAGGCGGGAGATAACCCAGACAGGAAGTACATCAGGATAGATGCTTGCCACTGATTGGACCTGGTGGGAAGTGTATAGCCTTAAGGGTTCTACCTTCTTAAGCACCTGTGTCACATGATTCAGAGCCATTCTGGAGTTCTGGAGGTGACAGGTTCACTCCATGGGTATATCAGAATGGACCTGGTCAGAGTCCATCTTCCTGGCCAGCATTTAATTAAAGCTTGCTTGCTTCAAATCTGCCTCAATTGTGGTGGTCTTATTCTCTATCTGATTTGGGATTTGCAAAACAGCAAGCATTTTTCTTTTTGATAAGTTTCTATGTGGGATCCCCATCTGGGAACAGAATGGTCTGATGAGACCAGTTTATAAGGAGACATCCAATGGCCCTCGAATTATCTTCTGGTTAATTGGATACTGGTGAATACTGGGGACCCAAAGTAACTGGGCAAGGCTCAGCACCTGCATCTACGCGTTGGAATTGGAAAAAGAGACGTCTCACCACACTGGGAGCCAAGCTCAGGGCTCAGATAGGCCCTGTGAGAGGTTCCTGCTCTAATTGTTCAGAGAGGAGGAGCCTTCCACTTGTTGTTGTTAGTTTTTTTGTTACAAAATGTCTCACGTTTTGCCTATCTGTAAATGTTCAGCTCCGAGTCAGCCATGGGACCTGTGTGCACGGGTCTGCACGCACACACACACTACAACGGCAGGAATCTCCACTGCCATCCTGGTCAGGGCTACAAGGTGTGGAAGAAGGCCCCAGTCTCTGTCAACTGGTGTGTGTGATCAACAGTCCTGGCTCTGGCTAGGCAACTACAGCAGCTTCTCTGCAAACCTGTAAAGTTAAGTGTTTGTCTTTTGTGTGTGCAAGGAACCCAAAGTATTTCATTTCTGATTGCTCTTATAAACATATATTCTGTGTTTTTTGGTAATGTATCTATGTGCTTTCTGACTGCTGAATCCAGTCAAAAAGGGTTTCAAATGTCTTTTAAATATAAAAATTAGGTAATTGTTATACTGTTCTGTTTTATTAAAAGATGACTCAGAAACTGGCTTATGCCCGGACCTCCAGCTCGAGGTATTCTTTCAATTGACAATCACATTTTTCTCTTATGTCTAGAGTCATAAAAAACAATCTTAACACTATGACAGGAAAAAAAAAAAAAAAAAAACAGCTCCAAAGTATTAGTCTGTTGGTTTATGTAAACTTTGTGTGCCTCAGGGTGTATAAATTTATTAGGTATGATATGGCTAAAGATCTGCAAGAGCTATAAAAATGGTTAACTTAAAAGCTTACTAACATGGGATTGATATTTTTAAATTATATGGTGCAGCACCGGTTTAAAATGTAAATAGCACTTGATGGCTTTGTCATTTAGCTGCTACTTCCTTGGTCAAATTCGCCCTTAGAGGAAAGAACAGCCATTTAACTGACTGTGACTGTCTTCCTCTTGAGATAAAATAGGTGTTTCATTGTTTGCTATTACAGAAACGCAGTTAAGAGATTTTAAACTGTTTTCTTTTTAATTCAGAGTTTTACATAAAATTAAAAATTTTAAATTTTAAAAACAGCTTTTGGCATTAATAGATTTATAAGGCCACAGGACATTATAAAAAGGCCATAAGATAAAATTGCCAGACATCCTATAAACTATATGACTTAAAGAACATGCAGATCAATCAGTGGTCAGTTTCCTTAGAGATAGTCAAGTAACCATGCTTGTAGTTATGCTAAATACTAATAAGCTTTACTTAGCCTCCTGTACACATTTCAAGGTCTGAAAAAGATATTGTAAGTTATGAGGATCTAAAAGAGTGTTTTAAGATATGAAAATGTAAAGGCTTAAGATGTAAAGTTCTAAAAAAGTGTTTTTTAAAAGGTCTAAAGCTATAAAAGCTTAAGTAAGTTCTGAGGGTCTGAGAAGGTGATTTGTTTATAGATAAAAGTTTAAAAGGCATAAGAGGGTGAATTAAAAAGATTTCAAAGTTCCAAGTTGTAACATTGATGGATTTCTTCATAAATGTTCTTACAGGGTTCCAGCGAGCTGGTGTTGCTGTCATCAGTCACAAGGTCAGACTTATAGATTTCCTTTGGTTTAAAGATGCTTACCAGTTTCAGTCCAGTTTACCTACAGTGTAGTTTCAGTATAGATTACAATTACAATGATAATGCTAACTTTCATTTCCTTTGGGGAACTAAAAATTCATGAAAGCTTCAGAGAATCCAAAACGTTACAGGATTTGGATCCACCTCGCACAGATCAAACAGCCTCCAGATAAATACAACTTAAGTCTCCCACCTGCTTATTCCTGAGGGTATGATTTATCTCTCTCCCCTGGCTTGGGAATCCTTCCCTTTCCCAACTGCCAAAACTATGGGCCTAAGGTTCCAAATATAAGATTTTTCCTTTTAGTTTCCTAATTTTTAACTTCTGTCTCTTGTATATATGTTTCAGCAGATTTCCACTTGGTTGGCAGACACCACCCAAAAACACAGCTATGAACTACAGGCTGCTCCAGACAGCTTCGAGCCCTGGACTTGCTGAGACATGATATGGACCAGTCCAGCTGATGTGACCACTCCTGTCCCCTCAGCCAGATCCATGAACCAGATGCTTCTGATGGATACTCCATTGCCTGAACTCCCCCCAGCTTTCAACTAAATTACCAGCCTTCCAGAGGCCCCTGACTACGATGTCCCAGTTTCAGCAGGAAGCAGTTTAAGAGACTATGATGTCCCATTTCCTCAGACTGGAACTTTTAATCAAAACAAAACTCCCTGACACTGGGGACATAATAATCATAATAACTTGTGTAATGCCTACTGGCATACCAGGAGGGGTACTTATTTAAAAGCCAAATAGACCTAGATCTATTAACTTAAATGGTTCTAATTGACGTGAGCCATTATAGGGCCTTTAACCCTTCTGTTTCTGCTAATTACTGTTGGCCCTTACATCGTTAATGCCTTAAGTAGATAGACAAATTCCTCTCTGAGTGTCATTAATTTATTAAGTAATGCTTACTCCCTTATCAAAGATTTGAAAAAGTTATACAGGCCAAGGGGATGATGTAAGTCTGGGTTCAAGCTTAATTAAAGATACAGAATATATGCTTGTCCCAGAATATATGGACAGGAGATACTCAGGTAGGTAGGAGGTAGAAGTACCTCGACAGAAAACAGGTAAGCTGGAGATGCCCAGGTATATCAAAAAATATATCAAAAAAAAAAAAAAAACCAAAACATGCTCACCCCGAATTGGGCCTAATGAAAAACACTTAGCCTCATGGGATCGGCCTTTAAAAACCCATGCAAGCTGTAGCTAATGGCCATTATGGAGAAGTCTCATGTAGTCCTGGCCATCATGGGAGAGTCTCCATGTGGTCCAGGCCATTATGGAAGGATCCCAGGGAGAATTTTCATGTGGTCCTGGCCAGCTCCCACCATCACAAACCAGTATTAAAAGCTTGCTTATAATTTAATCAAACTTTGTAAATGTGTAAATTTTTTTTTTGGGGGGGGGCACTACTGGATTTAAGATTTACAGAAACCCAATGGCCCAGCTGGCTGAGTGAACCACCAGTCTGGTTGTCAGCTGAGTAAGAAAACCTGTCTGTGACCTCCTGTCTGTGGGCTTCAAAGAAAGACTGCCAGTCAGTAAAAACTTGCTCTTTTTCTCTTAGGCTTGTCTCTGCTTCTTCCTCCAGAATTGACTATATTTTCCATACAGTGATGAAAGAAGATTTGTCTAAGCTTATTCGTAACCCTGTAAGATTATTCATTCTTAGATGAATACATTCTTGAATGAAATTCTTTTTAAAGCAATAAAAAGATGAATGGCATCTTTTTAGGGAGGCAGAGGCAGTGGCAGAGGCAGGCAGATCTCTGTGAGTTCGAGGCCAGCCTGGTCTACAGAGTGAGTTCCAGGACAGCCAGAGTTACAACAGAGAAATCCTGTCTTAAAAAACCAAAAAAAAAAAAGCAATAAATTTTTAAATTTAATTAAAATTTTAATTTTTTTTAATTTAAAGCATTAAAAAAACTATAAAGCAATTATTTATAAAACTGAACTTGGGGCTAGAGTAGTTTAGTGGTTAATAAGACCACCGGTAGCTTTTCCAGATGACCCAGGTTCAATTCCCGACACCCACGTGGCAGCTTACAACTATCTGATTGTAACTCGAGATCCAAGTTAGCTTTAACTGTGACCTGAGAAGGCAGGAATTACCCAAGTCAGATTCTGTGAACACATCTGTTCGAGGTTGTCTTGATTGTTAATTTATCTAAGAGGGCTCAGCCTACAGTGGATGGCACTATTCCTCGAGGCAGGGAGTCCTGAGCCTTAAGAAATAAGGCTAAGCATAAGACCGTTAGCAAGAAAGTGTTATTTCATAGTGTCTACGGTTTGGCCCTGACTATAACTTGTAAGCTTATATAAACTCTTTCCTCCCCAAGTTGCTTTTGGTCAGGGTGCTTTTGTGATTTTTTTTTTTTCCCAGACAAGGTTTCTCTGTGTAACCCTGGCAGTCCTTGTAACTCAATCTGTAGACCAGGCTGGCCTCGAACTCACAGATCTGCCTGCCTCTGCTGGAATTAAAGGCATGTGTCACCAGGCCCAGAGAGCAGCATGTTTTCATCCTAGCAACATGGATGAAACTAAAACAAATGTACTTCTACGTTGACCAAGCTGGCTTTTGAAGTCTTGGGCTCTGGTTATTCTCTGGCCTGAGCCTCCCCAGTAACAGTGACTACCTAAGCACAAACCATCCTAGTCTTATAAAAAGCAAACTTTCATTTTTTAAACCAATTTATTTATTTATGTGTATAAGTGTTTTGCTTGCATGTATGTCTGTGCCTGGTGCCCTCAGAGGCTAGAAGAGGAGGTTGGATCCTCTGAGACTGGAGTTATATATTATAGGTAAAAGTCCAAGCTCACTGAAAAGTTCAAGCTCACTTCTGAGCAGTCACTGAGCTGGAAACCTGCCAATCACTGAGCTCAAAATCTCACTAATCACTGAGCCAGAAAACCACCAATCCCTGAGCTTGTCCAAACTCAAGGCTTGAAATCCTCCCAACCTGATCCTGGGAAATTTCACCGTGGAAAAAGCCTTCCCCCTAAACCCTGAAAGGTCTGCCTCCTGATCAGTTCCCTGCTGTTTCTCTCCCGAGTGGGCAGAGACAGCCACCCTCCTGTATCTTTCCCAGTAAATCTCTTGTATGAGATTTGTTGTTGATGCAATGTGGTACTCCTTGGCTCCCCGCTGCCAGGATACCTTTTCCTCCCAGAGTTGAACACTTCTACTGGAGAAACTCTCCCCCACCCACACACACACACCCGAGCTGTAACTCTTCCATCAGGGAAACTTCTCCCACAGAGCTGTAACACTTCAGCTCATCTAGGAAAATTTCTTCCCTCAGAACTGTGACACTTACATCTTGGCTCCCAACTGCCAAGATGCCCTAGCATCGGAAAACCTTACACAGATGGCTGAGCCACTGTGTGGGTGCTGTAACTTGAAGCCGGGTCCTCTGGAAGAGCAGAGTCACACTACTGAATTGTGATTAGAGAACTATTAGTGAGGGAGCCTCTTAGCATAATGCATCTCCTGTTAGGTGTTTCAAAACACCTACTATGCTTGTGAATTACATCCTGTGTCTAGGTAACTCATTCAAGTACGTTTGCCTGTTTCTATGCTAGTAATTCATCTTGATGCATGTGGAATTTGGAATAGGTCCCATTTCCCAGGACTAAGTTATTATCAATCTGTGCTTCATGAGTAGCTCTGGACAGATGGTGCTGCTCATGTGTCCAACCAAGTCCAAAACCATCCTTCATCCTCTAACCTGAGTCAAAGCTACTTCTGAAATGGATTTTTTCCAGGCGGTGTTAATCTCACTTGGTGAGAACAAGACCAATACCACAATTTTTTGAACCAAATTTTGAAGCAAGCTTTATTGACTACTGGCCACAACAATGGACAGCGGCCAAATCCATACCTGGATTCTTAGAGAATGACATCGAATTGATTACATTAGTCAGAGGCAAAACTGACATGGCTATGTACTTTCTGCCTTTGTCCAATCAGGGTCAAGCATACATCCTGATGAATTTCCTGCCTTCATATCTCCTGCCCGTGTGATCAAGCACATTCTGAGCAGTTGGGGCAACCCACCTTGTTTACAAAAGTGAAAACATGTGACTGTTATCTTACACTAACAATAGCCTCTAGCATTTCAGGAAGTTATCTGTTCTTGGGCAAGTGGCGCTTACAGGTTAGAGGTATTTTTGTTTTATAGATCTCTTAAGCACATTAATTAAAACTTAAAGCATACTTTAGCTTTCACACTATGTCATTCACGTGGGCCCAGACTGTAACTTGTCTGGCAGAAATCATCTGGCTGGAATTCCAAGCAGTTGTGAGCCTCCTGGTGTGGATGCTGGGAACTCAACTTGTGTCCTCTGGAAAGCAGCAAGCACTCTTAGCCTCTGAGCCGCCTCCCCCGCCAGCCACCCGCTTACGTCTACCTCTGAGCACTGAGCACTGAGATCCCAGGTGTGTGCCACTACACCTAGCTTGTGCAGTGCTGGGGCGTGAGCCATGGCTTCGGGAATGCTAGGCACACACTTGACAACATCCTTAGACTTCTTCCTCCATTTCATTCAGCCCTGGATCCCATCCTACAGAACGGTGCCATCTCACTACAGGGTAAGTATTCTTTCTTTGGTTAAACTCTTCTGAAACATTCTCATAGGCACACCTAGAAGTGTGTTTCTATGTGATTCTGAATCTAGTCAAGCTGACAAAGATTAACTGTCACAGAAAACAAACTCATACTTCTGCAGCAATAAAATTTATAGCCAACACGATTGTAATAAACCAAGCAAAATATTCCTCTTCTTTTAATAGTTATTAAAACTTAAATAGCTAAAATAACTATTAAATAGTTATTAACTATTAACTAACTTAAAAGTTATTAAATCTTTATGATACTTTTTTTGACAAATAGGTCAATAAACTTTACAATTGCAGTAGGAATAAATGTTTATTCCTTATTATTTTAAACTATTTACTGGTTTCACAGGAATTCCAAGTGTTGGGTGAGAGACTATACCTTGCCACTTGTTCATTTCCCTGGGAAGAAACTGTAAACTTACCAAGCCCCACAGGTCAGGAAGTTTTGATGGAGATTTCATTATACACACAAGATTACTTAAATCATTGGCCATTCTGAGCGACTGAACTCAATTCCAGCTTCTCTGCCTACCTCAGAGGTTAGATGTGGGCAGTGGTAGTGGGCTGATAATTCAAACTCTTTATTCACATACATGTTTCCCCATTTGAAAGCTAATTAGGGGACCCCTTCCTCCTGAGAATCAATCATTAATATAGAAAATCCAGTAATCGCTAGCATGGTGAGATCTCTGTGTCAGGAACTAGAGCGACAGGCCAAATCTCTTTCACAATTTTTATTTTATTAATTTTGAGACACATCTCATATAGTCCAGAATGGACTTGAATTCCTCTATGTAGCCAAAGATGACCTTGAACTCCTGATCCTTTTACCTTTTTACCTGATTCTCCTGAGTGCCGGTACAAGACAAATATCACATACCAGTTCATGAAGAGTTGGGGGTCAAACGCAGGGTCCTATGCACGCCAGGCAAGTGCTCTACCCACTGGGCTACATTCAGGTGTTTACTTTCCTTATTCTATGATGGCACTGGTCTTTGGTCACTCATATTCTAGAACACCATACTGCATAGTGAGGGTCAGAGAACAAACTTGCAGGACTCTGTTCTCACCTGCCACCATGTGGGTCTCAGGAATTGAACGCAGGCTGTCAAGTTTTGCAGAAGGCATCTTTATCCCCTGTACCATCTACCCAGCCCACTGGACTTTAAAATTTTACAGTGATAGACTTCTAAAATCTTATTCAATGATTAATATTTTTAAAAAAATAGCCCAGCACTCTATCATAGGAAAATGTCTCTGCCAAAGTGAGGCCACTTTGTTTGCAAGAGAGGTCTTAATAACATATGGTTTGCCCTCTCAGGCATTTGGCACAAGTGAGCTCAAAGCAATGCCTTCTTGTTTGTTTCTGCACAGGTGTTAATACAATACTAGATTTATGGGCTGGATGGTTTAACGTCAATGTGACACAAGCTTAAGGTCATTTGAGAGGAGGGAATCCCAATTGAGAAAATATCTCCAGAAGATCAAGCCGTAGGTGCACCTGTAGAGCATTTTCTTAGTGATTAATGGGGGAGGGTTTAACCATTGTGGGTGGTGCCATCCCTGGGGGAGTAGTCCTGGGATACATAAGAAAGCAGGAAGAACCACAGGGAGCAGGCTAATAAGCAGCACCCCTCCATAGCTTCTGCTTCAGCTCTTGCCTCCAGGTTCCTGCCTTGCTTGAGTTCCTGCCCTGACTTCCTTTGATGATGAACTGTGATGTGGAAGTGTAAGCTGAATAAACCCTTTCCCCCAGCTAGCTATTGGTCAGGATGTTTCATCACAGCAATAGTAACCATGCCTAAGACCACTTGCCTCATTATACAACCCACAAACTCATACTCATTCCTTTACTCTCAGTTCCTCTTCTTCCTTTGTGTATGTCTTTTTCCTTTATAAGGAACATTTGTATTGTCACAACAAGGTGATGTATTTTTCAGACAGCAATAATGGTCCAGTGAGAATGTTCATTGCAAAGTATCCCAGCTCATTGTTGTGATTTTAATGAGATGCCTCCCATAGTCTGGGATATTTGAATGCCTGGTCTCCAGTAGGTGGCGCTGTCTGGTTTAGGTTTAGATGTGGTCTTGCTGGAGGATGTATATCACTGGGGGCAGGCTTTGGGAGTTTAAAGATCTGTATCATTTCTAGTTCTCTCTGTGTGTTTCTTGCTTGAGGTTCAAGACGTGAGCTCTCAGCTTGCTAGTCCAGTTACTTTGCCTGCCTGCTGCCATGCTCCCAGCTGTGATGGCGATGGACTCCTACCTCTCTGGAACTATAAGCCCCAAATAAAGCCTGCCTTCTGTAAGGTGCCTTAATCATTTTATCACAGCAATAGAAAAGTAACTAACACAGTTGCTCAGTAGAAATGTTACCAGATCCAAATCCATCCACTCCATGTTTACAAGTCAATATCCAGGGAATGAGGGTTGGTGGTAGGAAATCAGACTTATTCAAGCGCTAGTATTCTCAGACAGTGAGGGAAATTTCCCGCCCCCAGAATCCGTATTAGAGAACTCAGGAATATGAAAACACTTTCTCAAGGAGGGAAAGGAAGTACAGAGGTCACTGGGTGGGAAAACTACGTGCTGAGTGGGATCTTTGTCGTCTAGGACTCTTGTTTTTATTCCTTCTGCCCTAACAATCAACCTTTGACCTTCTGTGTCTAGTTCATGTAATCATTTAGATAAACATACTGCTTTTCTGAAAATTAAATGTCACGGCAATTTATATATATCATGTGCAATTATATATATGACACACACGATATGCACCACATAAATTTATACCTATTATACCTATACAAATGTGATAATAAGGTACAACTCTCCTTTAATAAGCTCACATCCATGCTTAGGTATGCATTTTGCTTTCCCTAAGCATTTCTGTTAACTGCTATGCTTGAAATCTGTTTAAGATACCTTTTAATAAACCCTTCCTCTGTTTCATAGTGTTATACTGATACCCTAAGGGGAAAGAGAATTCTACAAGCTATTAGTGGCAACAGTGGAACTGTGCCTTCTTCCTTGTTGCCACTGACAAGCCAAACCTGGCTATTGCACAACAAAACCCAGACATACAATACTAATTTAGTTCAGTAGTCTGTAATTTTGCCAATTTTCAATTATTTAAAAAAAAACATCGCTTTTCATAACTGGGTATGTGCCCACGTGTAAAATACATGTCAATCCCTCCCCTTCCCATTCACTTTACTTACAGTAAATGACCCAGCACAATGTGAGTATAGCTACCATTAAACTCATAACGTCAAAAACTTACGTAGTCCTTAAACAAGACTCAGTTAATTTTTTAATTGCAAGCAAACAAACCAAAGAAGCAAATATATATACACATACACAGAAGATTGCAACACGGCTGGACTATCACAGACAATTCCCTCCAACTGGTTATTGTTCTTCCGTAAGTTTCAACAGGTGAAGTGTTAGAAAACCAAAACGGGACATATC
Organism: Cricetomys ansorgei; assembly: GCA_026225945.1. Classification (NCBI taxonomy): domain Eukaryota; kingdom Metazoa; phylum Chordata; class Mammalia; order Rodentia; family Nesomyidae; genus Cricetomys; species Cricetomys ansorgei. The sequence continues at coordinate 3,484,156 of JAMJFZ010002461.1, forward strand.
TGTGGTACTAAAATATCGCCAAGCAATTCTTACTTTTACAATCATTAGCTGCTTTAAGCTGACCATAAACAGGGATTTGCCTGCATGCCCAGGTCAGGTCTCTCAGCCAAGATAGCAAAGAAGACCCGTCCTGGGCTGGGCTGTGGGGCCAGGGGTAGGGCATATACTGCTGCCCAGCCAGCAGAGGGCGTCTGCTCCCTCCGAGACACGCGCCTCCCTGTGCGCAGGCGCCGGAACCACTCCCCCGACACAAACACACACACACACACACACACACACACACCCCGACACCCCCGCCTCCCGTCATGCGCTGCGGTCGTGCTGTGGCGGCAGCGACTGAGACGGCGGCATGGAGGGCGAGAGCACGTCGGGGGTGCTGTCTGGCTTCGTGCTCGGCGCACTCACCTTCCAGCATCTCAACACCGACTCAGACACGGTGAGCCGGGCGCGCGGCCGCCGTCCCCGCCGTCGGCGCCCGCAGCTCCCGCTTGCCGTGCGGGGTCGCGGGCCCGCGCGCCGTCCCCGGCGCTCATCCGGGCCCTTTCCGTGTGCTCAAGCGTGGCGTACGGGAAAGTTCCCGGCCGCCTCTGGCTCGGCAGGGAAAGGCGGGCCGCTTCGGTCCTCGTGCCCGGTCCTTTGCAAGGGGTCCCCGCACCGCGTCCCACCCGCAGCGCGCGTGCGCGGCTGGGGTCGGGAGGACGGGCGGAGACGACGTCGACGCCGCCGCTCGCGGCCGCCGGGCTCCGGGGCTTCCGGTGGAGGGCAGACCCGGCGCGGCTTTCCGTGCCACTTTCCGTTACGCACGCAGATTTGCCCTGGATCGCATGTGTAGACACTTTTTTAAACTTTTGCCTTCCTTTGAAGCCACTGAGTGAAAAATGAATTTTTCTTTTAAGCCTGTTTTTAAATTGTAAGAGATTTTAAAAACTCAGTGTAAAACTTTGAGGCCGGGAAGTAGCATCTTGTAATAATTTCCTGATGACACGATGAGAGAAACTGGGAACATGGACTGCACTGATACAGTTCGGAGAGTACCGTCCTGAACGGTGTCTCGTAGTGAAGTGTTGTGCCCTTCGTTTTAAAGTGTAACAGCACAATCCTATTATAGGAATTGTACAGTAAAGGTTGTAGTTGGTATGTTCTATGTACGTTACATCAAATCACCTCGTAGGTTAACACCGAGCAAAGAATAGATGTCATCTTAAAAAGTGTGACTTGTGCTCTCGGACAACACGTAATAATGGACTGATACCGCTGGCCCTGCGGGAGGACAACATACAAATTTAAGCCTTTCATATTTTAAGAAAATACATTTGCATTGTGGTACTTATTTTGGAAGATGCTTAGCGTGAACATAAGTTCATGTTCTTAAGTCTGTAATTTATAGAATTAAGATTAGCCCTTGTAAAGTATATCTTGGCGTTAAACCCTAGTTTCTCGGATATTTTCACTACAATTTTTTGTGGTTATTTTTAAAGAGTCGTTTATTCTTATTTTGGGTGTGTATGTATTGCCCGCTTGAATATCTGTGGACCACACGTGGGCAGTGCCCATGGAAGACGGAAGAGGGCATCTATCCCTAGGTTACCTCTGAACTGGGCTTACAGATGTGGGCACTGGGAACTGAACCCTATTCACTGCAAGAGCAGCCAGCTCTCTTAACCACTGAACTGTCTCTCCAGGACCTTAACTAAACATCTTAAAGAGTTGTTTTCTGAATACTTGTTCTTAGAATTGACTGCTACTTTCCCTAGTTTTTGACCTTGAAAGTATCAAAATCAAGAACACTTGGAGCCAGGCAGGGGGCGCAGGTGGATCTCCGCAAGTTCAAAGCCAGCCTGGTCTATAGCGCTAGTTCCAGGACAACCAGGGCTACACAAAGAAAGCCTGTCTCGAAAAAACAAAAACAAAACAAAAAAAACACTTGAAATTATGGCCCTTACTCACTTGGTTCTGTTAAAGACTGCAAGAACATTCCTTTTTTCCTTTCTTTTTTTTTTTTGGTTGTTGTTGAGATGGGGACAGGGTGTTAATTAAATTTGCTGGAATGGAAAAAAACCTGTATGCGTATAACTTAGAAGAAAACAGGCACACAGCCCCTTCGGGAAGCAGATACTGAAATTGAATTCTAAATCTTTACTCTTTCATAATCTTTTACACAGATTTAAATCTGAAAACATTGATCACTGTGTCGTTCCATAGTTTAGAAACCTCCACTGATTCCAAGAAACGCATGTAAAATCCAGGCTCTGGTTGCTCATGTGGGCTCCATCGTCATGGGCTTCACCCTCTTCACAATTGCCCACAGAAGCCTTGTGCTTCAAAGCAAACTGCACTGCCAGTCTGTTAAACAGAATTAAAGCTTTTCTGCTTTTGACTGCTAAATGTTTCTAGCTCTGCCTTTCCAAATTATTGCCCAGTCCTTTAAAGTCAGTTCTACTGTGTCTCCTCTACACAGCCTTTCCCAGTAATTCATATACCCACTACCTTTGTAGCACACACTTGTGTACATTGTAAAATACTGAGAATTATGGCTAGATGGCAGAACAGTAATCCTATCCAGTATATTTCATATAGTGCCTCTTATTTTTATTCTTATAGGAAGGTTTTCTCCTTGGTGAAATGAAAGGTGAAGCCAAGAATAGCATTACTGATTCACAAATGGATAATGTTAAAGTTGTTTATACAATTGGTGAGTCACTTAACTTTGTGTGGTTTTGGTAGTTTATGCCACATTTAATTGTTGTGGGGGATACACACATGTCATGTATAACCGCTGTAGTCATTTCTCTTTCCATCATGTGAGTCCCGGGAATCAAACCAAAGTAGTCAATCTTATGAACAAGTTCCTTTCCCTGCTGAGCCATCTTGCCTCTGTGTGTGTGTGTGTGTGTGTGTGTGTGTGTGTGTGTTTTCAAACCATTAAAATATATATCTTAAATGTTTTTTTTTAAATCACTGCCAAATAAATAAATACAATAGGGTACATACCTATAATCGCCAAATTTAGAAGGTAGAGGCAGGAGGATCAGAAGTTCAATCCTATGTTTCCTTTTGGCTAAGGAATATAATTTCAAGTGGGACTCCAGGTTTGATTTTTTTAAGCCCCGTGTCTCTTTTGGGCAGCCACTCATTTTCTCTTTGCCTCTTCACCTTTGAAAGACAGTAAGAATGATGGCTTTGTCTTATGGGTGTGTCTGAAGATTACATGAGATACTCAGGAGTAAACTTCTTTCTGGCATGAAGTAAATGCTTCCTAGTGTGGTAGGGAGAGTATTTCAATGCTCTATGCTAGGCAAATGATTAATATACTCATAACTAAAAAATCTTTTTTTCCCTAGACATTCAGAAATATATTCCATGTTACCGGCTTTTTAGGTGAGTAATAGTATTAGCAAAAACAAATTATCCATTATGAAAATTATTCTTTGCAAGTTTAATCATTTTAAAAAGTCAGTAGTGTTTTAGTTGCCAGTTTTGTGTTTGTTTTTAAATACTCATGGCACACTTGTGCATGCCAACCCGTCCTATGTTCTTCATGAGTTGTATTACTTTAACTGGTCCCCACTTGCTCTGAAAACCCAGTTTACTTTAAGGATTGCTTTTTCTTCTCACACCTGGTCCTCTTATTGCATATTATGAACTCATGACTGACATGTTCTCAATTTAGTGGAAATCACAGAACTACTTAATGGCAGGACAAAACTGGAAGAAATAAGATTTCTTTTTAATTGTGTGTGTGTGTTGCTGGGGATGCAACTTAACCTCAAGAATGCTGAGCAAGTTTCTGCTAAGTCAGAGCCCCAGCCTCTAGGATTTCTAACAAGCTAGTATGTTGGTGCTTCCTCCTTATAAATAATCAAGGTAAATATATTTAAAATGAAGTCTTCTGTTGACTACTGTTGAAGTCCAAGTTAGATAAACATTAATGCCCAGATTTGTATTTTACTACAGGGCTTATCAAAATAGAACTCCTGTGTTCTGTTTTTATATGGCCCTTGGTCTAGTTTTACTATATTTTTCTCAGGGTTGTAGGAAAAGTAAGAGGGAAAATATGCAGTAGAAAGGAGACATAGGTGGCAAGGCTGGAAATATTCTGGCTGGCATTTTACAGATAAACTGTACCAGCAGCTCTGCACTAACTATATTGCTTCTCAGACTTTTCAGCTGAATACACTGATTTGCTAATCTCAGAAGCCTACAAGTTCCTTGAAAATAGACCATTGAAACCTAAAGCTTAGTAACTTAGAAATTAGGCACTTTAGTACGAATCCTTTACAGTGCATCCTTTTGGGGGTTGGGATGCAACACAGGGTCTCTATGTGTAGCCCAGGCTGGCCTAAAACTCCAGATTCTTCTGTCTCAGCTTCTCAAGTACTGGAATTACAGGCATGTGCTACCATAGCTGGCTTGTTATGTTTCTATGCTTATGTACACTGAGGTACTGCCTTGGGCACCAGGTTGATATGCTTAGCAGCAGACCATGCTAGAGAAAGACAGCAATAAAAGTCTTGTTCTTCCTTCCTTTTTCTCTCCTCACTCCTCTTTTTTCCCTGCCCCTCCTCTCCTTCTCTGGGAATTGAATCCAGGAACTGGGCATCAGTTTCTGGACCTGTCATGGTTTCAGTCTTTATCCAAGTCACAAATTTCATAGTAGATGTCCTTTAAATAACCTAGCTGCCCCATCAGCCCATTAAAACATTTTTAACGGAGATTAGTTTTTTTTCCTTGTGGTTCTAGTGATTGAACCCAGGGATTTACTCATACTAGGTAAGCATTCCACCACTAAACTATAATCCCAGTTGTTTATTTATTTGAGACAGTTTCTTGTTAAGTTACTGGCTGGCCTTGTGCTCACTTTGTACCTAGGGAGGCATTGAACTTGAGAATCTCTTGCCCTAACCTGTTGAGTAGCTAGCTGGGTTTATAGGCTCAGCTTAAAAACGTTGTCCATTGGGCTATAGTTGGTCAGTTTTGTGTAAATAAATATTTCCAGTATATACTTGAGTATTTCCAGTTTTTTTTTTAAAAAACCAAACCTATACAATCGTATGGATTTTGTTTAGCATTTCAGCATAGGACTAAGAGATGCCTCCATTGTTAAACTACCTGCCACAAAAGAACAAAGACCAACATCCATGTCAATGCTGCATGCACCCATAACTCCAGTGTCTGGGAGTGGGGAAGGAGTGGTGACCGGCAGATCCTACGCTCATGGCCAACCAGCTGGCCAAATTACGAGCTCCAGGTTCAGTGAGAGACCTCGTCAAGAAATAAGGTGGAGCCAGGTGGTGGTGTGCATGCCTATAATCCCAGCACTTGGGAGATAGAGGCAGGTGGATCGCTGTGAGCTTGAGGCCAGCCTGGTCTACAGAATGAATTCCAGAACAGCCAGAGTTACAACAGAGAAGCCCAGTCTCAAAAAAACAAAATAAACAAAAACAAAACAACAACAACAAAATCAAATGGGTTCTGTGGCTCACCAGAAAGCATACAATGAAAAGGCATCTCCTCTCCTAAGACGGAGAAGACAGTCCTAAGAGCACCAATTCTAGAATGTTCCTCAGACACTCCCGGGGGTTTGTTGCCATCAGCTGTAGCTTGGTAGGCAGTCTCTGCTCTTACTTAGTCTACTTATTCTCTGCTCTTTTTTTTTAAAGCAAAACAAAAGGTGGAGCGTGATCAAGGAAAACAGTATCCATCTCTGGCTTTCATGTGCATGTGTGTGCATATGATTACATATGTGCACACATCCAGGGAAGGAACTGCTACTTGGAGTCGCTCCACAGGAAGAGAAAGCAAAGCTAGACGTAAATGTTTTAGAATCTTTTAGAATTATTTTTTTCTCTATCTTGGACAGCCTAACCACAAAGACCACTGGACTAAACCATATCTATCCTTCCCTCCCCAATCTCCCAAAATACCCTAAATATAAAGCGTTCAGAATTGGCAATGAATAAGCTGTCCTTTTGTCAACTGTTCGTTACCCAGTATATATTCTTTCGTAGATTATCCATTAATAAACTGACTTGTGAACTGGCTCGATGAGCTTTCCAATGCTTACATGTAGTAATAGTTGTGGTCTAAACGCTGAGTGGATAGACCTGGGGGAGTTCTCTGTTCTTTTTTGTTGTCTTCGCTTATAGACCTCATGTGTCTGCTATTCAAGTGTTAGCTTGTTAATTTTCTCTACTATTTAGGAGTTCATATGATAGTCAAGTAGAATTGTATTTTGCTTGGATATTACGGGTTAGGAGTAACTAAAATTAAAAATGCTAATAAAATTAAAATTTTGGCTTACTTGAAATCTCTTTAATTTTGATTTTTATAGCTTTTATAATTCTTTAGGTGAAGTAAATGACCACGCACTGAAGAAAATACTTTCAAATGTCAAAAAGGTATTACCTTTTCTTTGTTGGTACTGTTTATACTATTTTGCAATCTAAAAACGTACTTTATAGAGGCCTTAATTGGTATTCATGGTATTCATTAGAGCATATGAGAAAAGGCTTGTTCTTCCCAGAAATTCAGGCAGTGTTTCTTGGAAAGCAAAACTAGCCATTAAAAGTATCTATGCTGGGGCTAGAGCGAATGCCCAGTGGTTAGGAGCACACTTGGCTGCTCTTCCAGAGGACTTGGGTTTGGTTCCCAGCACCCACCTGGCAGCTCACAACCATCTGTATCTCCAATCCCAGAGGATAGGATGCCTTCTTCCGGCCTCTGTGGGTACATGTATGCATGTGGTGAACCAACATACATGCATGCAAAACCCTCATGCATACAAAATAAAATGACAAAAAAAGTATGCATTTTACTGTTTCCTTGACCACTGTGATTTACATTGACCTCTCTGTGTTTTATTATTTAACCACAGCCTTTTCCTGTCTAATTTATTTTAGGACTTAATCCATTTCTGTTATTTTCACATAGATGTACTTGTTTTTTGTTTGTTGGTTTGTGTTTTTGCCTCTGGTCTCAGAATGCTCTAATTAAGTAGCTGGGACTTCAGATGTGTGTCACGGAGCCTGGCTCTGCAGTTACTATTTTACATAAATGCAGAGATGGTCCTATATAGCAATTACATTTAAATTCTCTATGTTTTTGGTGTTCAGATAAAACTTATTGAAGAATCATGATGGTAGGGTTCCCCCCCCACCAAAAAAAATCTAAACTTTTAAAAAAGGTCTGAATCTTTGTCTTTAAAACTTTATATGTCTGAGAAAAAGTGGATTTCAGGAAAAGTTTCGGTCACTGGGGATGGTGGCATACATGTTTGATTTTAGAATGAAAGGAGACAATAGAAGTTTCTTTCAGGTATTGGAAGCCAAAATGGAGGGATTTCAAGTTAAAGCCTAGTGAGCTCCTAATAACTGCAGAAAGAAAAAGGCTGTGGATGCAGCGCGGGTGCTTGCCTAGCTCGCACAAGGGTCCTGGTTCAGTTCCCTAGCACTGAATGTGCCTGGGCTGAAGCCTGACAGCCTGAATTCAGCCTGTGAAACCATGTGGTAGAGGGAGAGAACTGATTCCTGTAATGCTGTCCTCTGACCTCCACATGGGTAAAGCACTTACATACTTACAGATACACGCACACAAAGTTAGTGTGAAAATGTCGTAAAAGAAAGGGGTTTGACTTAAAAGTGTGTGTGTGTGTGTGTGTAGCCAGCAAAATAGCTCAGTGGGTAAAAGCACCTGTGTGTGTGTGTGTGTGTGTGTGTGTGTGTGTGTGTGTGTGTGTGTGTGTAGCCAGCAAAATAGCTCAGTGGGTAAAAGCACCTGCTGTCAAACCTGATGCCTGAGTTCCATCCCATGATAGAATTCATAGTGGATGGGAGAGAACTGACTCACAAGTTGTTCCCTAATCCCCAAACTCCCATGTCCACACACACACAGTAAATATAACACATTTCTTTAAAATTAACTTGATTATTTAGGAAGTACACCTATAAGAACACTTTCCTTTAAAAAGATTGTGTTTTGATTTTGAGACATAGCCTCACTATGTCTTGAACTTATCTTCCTCAGCCTTCCAAATACTGAGATTAGAGGTACAGAAGCCATTTCTAATTTCTTCACTTTAATGTGCAAATACATAGTTGTTATTTTTTGTTATAATTACCATTCAGTAAATGAGAATTATTTTGCAGTTTAAAACAGTTCATTAATATTAATTGTGAATTTGTTTGCATGCTACAGATTATAAAAAACTTTAAAAAGTGATCTTAAAATCAATTTAAAAAGCTTAACATTTAACAATTCAAGTGTCTATGTAGAATATTAATATGTTTTCAGGGAGTGATTCCCTGTTATGTGATACAGTGGTGTTGGCATTTCATGTAATTTTTGACTGAAGATAGGGATTACAAAATAGCAGGTGTTTTATTTTGGGTTTATGTTGTTAAATACAGTAGGAACTGGGGGTGTAGCTCAGTTGGTAAAGTACTTAGGTAGTATATTTGAAGCCCTTGGTTCCACCCCAGGACCACATTTTTAAAGAAACAAAAAACAAAGCAAAACAAAATACAGGCATGTTGGCACATACCTGTAATCCCAGTACTAGAGAAGTAGAATCAGGAGGATCAGAAGTTCAGTTCCTGGCTGTATATATGGAGCTTGAGACCAAAGACTTGAGGGAAAAAAAAGTCAGGTTTTTTTCTGCATTAAAATTGTGGCTTTTTTGCTAAGTAGAAAGTAACTGGACCATGTCAGTTTGTTTACTTTACAAAGGTAAAGTATGTCATTAAGTATGTTCTTGATTTATTATAACCCAAACTTTACTAACAACTGAAAAAATCATTTTTAAGACTGGCAGATTTTGTAAGGCTTAGTGGTGATGCCTTTAATCCCAGCACCTGGGAGGCAGAGGCAGGCTGATCTCTGTGATTCGAGGCCAGCTGGTCTATGTGAGTTCTAGTCAGGGATATACAGGGGACCCTTCCCCCTATCCCCACAAAAAAGACTGGCAGGTTTTTGTGTTTAGTTTTTTTGTTTTGTTTTTTTGTGTGTGTGTTCCCAGGCTGCGCCACAGTTCAGTCCCACAGCATCCTGTGTGCTGGAGCCACTGGGTACACTGCAACTACTGCCTCAAGACCATCAGTTTTATTGCTAAGCTATGAGGAGACATGTCATATTGTAACCAACATACATTTAATTTTTCCTGTATTCTCTTCAGACTGTGGTGGGTTGGTACAAATTCCGTCGTCATTCAGATCAGATAATGACGTTTAGAGAGCAGTTGCTCCACAAGAACTTACAGACACATCTTTCAAGCCCAGAGCTTGTTTTTCTGCTGTTAACACCAAGTATAACAACAGAAACCTGCTCCACTCACTGCCTAGAACACGCCTTATATAAACCTCAAAAGGGGTAAGTGTTGGTTTGTCCTGGCTATTTTAAGCTAACAGAAAAAGCACGGGTGGAATTTCTGTGGGGCTTTGTAGCTCTTGAGTGTTTTCACACAGTGTGTGCAGCGTCACAGTGACTGCACAGTCTCGCTATCTGTTAACAGATGAGTAAACAGGCTAGGTGAGGAAGTGATCCCAGGTGGAGTGGGGACACATATTCTTGTGTTTTAGAGCTGAAAGTGTTGTGGTCGTACTTAAAGTATGGACTGGTATAAACTCTCCAAAGACAGCATTTCTCCATAGTCTACCACAATGATTCCAGGCAATCCCCTTGAGTGTTATAAATTACATTCTCTTTGAATTTAAGAATTAAGTTAAAAGACTACTACCAATTAAGATTAACTTTATTATTTATGGACGATATAAGATGAAGATAAAAACCTCAGCAATAGTATCTGAGAGTTGAATGTCACTTATCGCAAACACCGAGGAATGTGCAGAGCCAGCCGCTTCATTCCGATCTGGGGATACCCACTGAGATATCTTGGCAGTGGGACAGACTCAGGTCTAAGCAGAAAAGTTCATTTATACCCTATAAATACAAGCTGATGTTAATTTTTTAATATTTTGTTGAAAATGTTTTTTGTTTTGTTTTTTTTGAGACCATGTGTAGCCTAGGTTGGCCTTGAACTTAAGGTCTTAACACCTCCGGCTCCCTAGTGCCAGGATTACAGATAATGGGCTATTATACACGTTTTGGAACACATGTTTGGACTGATCTGTCAGATGAAGCTCAGATAGGAAATCTCCCATTTCTTTTATGGCATGTTTTCCTAAGACAGGGCCTCATCATGTGAACTGAGATAGACAAGAAATTGATAGATGAGCCTTGTCTGTCTTTTAACTCACAATCTTCCTGCCTTGTTCAGAAGTTTTCACATTGTAAGCTATCTGTGGTGGTCACATCTATACCCCAGTAAGTGGAGACAGGTCAGTCTAGGTTACATACTAGGACCCTATCTCAAATCTCAACTTTCAAACTTTTGGATTAGAAATGTTTAAACTGTTCTGCCTTTTTGGTGGGCTGAAGACACAGAAAGCAGGGTTTACACCAGTCAGGCAAGAGTGGCTCCACCATTGAGCCTCATTTTTAACAAAATTACTTTTGCTTTTTTTTTCTCCTTCCTTTAAGAAAGGGTCTCAGGCAGGCATGGTGGTGCATTCCCATAATCTCTGCTTGAGTGAATATAGGATGAGTTCAAGGTTATGCTCAGCTACATAGAGCCTGGAGTACCTAAGACCATGACCCCCTCCTGCCCCCCCAAAAAAGAAAAAGAGGACCCATGAAATGATGACAGGGGCTCAGATGGTAAAAATTTTGTCCTACGAGCCTGAAGACCTGGTTCATCCCAGAACTTGATTGGAAGAGCCAACTTCTGACACTGTCCTCTGGCTGCACACAAGCATCATAAACACACAACAGGCAGCAGCAGCAGCAGCAGAGAAGTCTGGGTCTCACCTGTATTGCCTTGTTCACACGTGCATGGTGCCAGGTGACACAGCCATCAAACTCTCTTCATACAGTTTTATACTGTGTTTATCATGATGTTTGCTTGTCTTGTTTTGCTTTTCTAGACAGGATTTCTCTGCAGTCCTGGCTATCCTAGAACCTGATCTGTAGACCAGGTTAGCCTCAAACTCTGCCTGCCTCTGCTGACATCTTTTAAAAGCTAGGGAGCTAGAGAGGGTTCAGCAGCTCAGAGCACAGTGCTCTTCCAGAGGATCCAGGTTCAGTTCACAGTGCTCACATGGCAGCTCACAACCATCTGTAACTCCAGTTTCAGGGAGATATGACACTCTTTTCTGGTCTCCGAAGGCTCTAGTGGTGCACAGCAACACCCATACACATAAACAATAAAGATTAAAAAACAAAGTTAGTTGTTTCAACTTGGCTCATCTGGGAACATTCTGTCTTGCTAAATAATAATAGGGGGCTTTATTTTTATTTTAATATTGTTAAGCAGCCTGCTTGTATGGTAGATGTCTTTTTTTTTTTTTTAATTCTTATTTAAACTTTTTTTAATCAGGCTTTTTCATAGGGTACCTTTGGTGGTTGCCAATCTAGGAATGTCTGATCAACTCGGTTATAAAACAGAATCTGCTTCCTGTACATCCAGTGGCTTTAGCAGAGCAGTGAGAACACACAGGTAAGATTCTCATTCACAGACAACAAAGACTAAATGAATCCTCGTGTAACTGGAGTGTTTTCATCTCTCCATACTTCCTTTTAAAAAAGTTGTCTCTTTTTTAAGTTCTATACACTTAAACCAAGGAAATCATAATTGTTTTACAGTTCTCAATTTTTTAATGAAGACGGATCATTAAAGGAAGTACATAAGATAAATGAAATGTATGCTGCTATACAAGAAGAACTGAAGGTGAGCTAACATGAAGCATTTAGGAACCACTTAATCGTTCGTATCAGTAGATTGCTGAGTTGTTTCATAGAAAATCTGACATTTCTTACTTATATATTGTATTGCTTTGACTACCATAATAGAGACTACAGCCTCAGTGGTAGATAACTACACAAGCTTAATTTTGCTCTCATATCAGAGCAAGAGCTGTTTATTTTCTCTGCTTTCTTTTAAAAAAAAATGTTCTCATTTTGGAGCTCTGACTATCTGAACTTGCAATGTGGCCAGGCTGGCCTTAAATTCATAGAGATTGTCCTGTCTCTCTTTCCCAAATGCTGGGATTAAAGGAATGCACCACAGGCCCAAACCCTAGTCTTTTTGAAAGATGAGAAGGGAAGCAGTTATTCAGAAGCATCCCCACCACTACAGCATTGTAATCGTCTCACTGAGTGCAGGTTATCGTAGAGTAGGAAGATGGATCCCAAGTGCAAGAGTTCCTGGGCCAATGTAAAAAATAAAGGGAAGGCTTGAGAATGATAGCACCTGGCCCCTGAGCGGTGCAGAGAACAAATGGTTGGAAGAGCCCTGGACTGAAGTACCATTCTAAGAAAGCTTACATGACTCACAGGTCTGCCCTCACCCAAGCACAGGGTTTTACAGGAATGCACCACCAGGCCTGACTGAGACCCTTTCTTAAAGGAAGAGAAAAAGTTAAACCCTTATTTGAACAGAGTGGCCCAAAGTTGTTCCACAGGCATGTCCTAATGTCCCCACTCTGCTCTGTCATTCCCAGGCACAGCCTCTGAGAAGTGTGGCTTAGAAGCAAGCACAGTGGAGTCCTTGCCTAGCATTCACAAAGCTCTGTTTGGTCTATAGCACCACATAGTGGTCGTGCATACCTGTAACTGCAGCACTATTGAGGGAAAGGCAGGAAGATCAGAAGTTCAGGGTAACCAGGGTAACCTTTGGCTGAATAGCAAGTTTGAGGCCAGCCTGGGTTACAAGCGTCCAAAACTGGGAACATCAGTTAACTGTTTCCCTCAGTTGACTATCTAAAAAGTCTATTTTTTTTTCTTTTGTTCTTTTTTTTTTTTCTGAGAGGTTTCCTTTGTGTAGAGTTTCTTTGGGTAGCCCTGGCTGTCCTAGAACTAGCTCTGTAGACCAGGCTAACCTCAAACTCACAGAGATCCTCCTGCCTCTGCCTCCCTAATGCTGGGATTAAAGGCATGTGCCATTACTGCCAGCTAAAAAGTCTATTTTCATGGCAGCTATTCTTGTCAGTAGAGCCTAGTAAGGAAAAAAGAAAGGATAGCATACTTGTGTGCTACTAACATTTACATGCTATTGTGTGTGTGCATGTGTGTGTGTGCGTGTGTGTTAGAGGATGGTGTGTGTGTGTGTGTGTGTGTGTGTGTATGTGTGTTAGAGGATGGTCAGATCTAGGAAAATAGCAAATCCCCTCTGTCAGCATTGTTGTGGTTCAGCATTCAGCATTCACTCTACATTTTCAAACCGTATCATCTTTAGTTTTTCCCTTCAGTGCAACATTTCTTTACTCATTCATCTCTGAACATTTATACTGATTCTATGTCTTCACTATTTGAATAGTTCTGGCAAATAGCCTAAAAAGTATCCGCTACAACTGGATATACTTAAATTTTAACCTATACTTTGAAGTTAACTGTTTGATTTAGTAGTAAGAAATATCATTGTCCTATATAAACTTTTGCTAGGTATATTCCCAAAATGGAAATACTCATTTTTTAAAAACAGAACTACAGCGTTAGTTCGCTTTTCAAAAGTAGCTTCTCTTAAGGGAATTATAGCGTTATATGATTTCCGTCTGTAGAAGTAAAACAGTTACTTTTTGTTTTGTTTTAACATGAATATTTTGTTTTGGTGTTATGACACCGGCTCTGATGTAGCCCAGGCTGGCTTTGAACTCCCCATAGATAAGGATAACCTTTAATTCCTAATCCTGCCTCCATATTCTAAATGCCAGAATCACAAGTGTGCATCTCAGTTCTGTGGGATTTTATGTTTCAAGGGGTTAGGGATGTTGGGGCTTGAACCCAGGCCTCACAAATACTAAGTAAGTGCTGTATCACTGAGCCATATCCTCAGTTCTATTTTTTTTACTTCAAAGTAAATTTTATTATTGGGGAATTCTTATATATAGGTCCACAAATAAATGGAAAGTTAAATATAAAACATATGTCATTATTTACAAAGAAACATAAAATGCTTGTTACTGAGGTCCTCCAAAAATAATTCCAAATAAAAATAAGGTTTACATGAAAGGCAAATGGTATTTACATTCTGTACCACTAGGAATTTTATATCATAAGCCTAGATTCTTGTTAGTACAAAACTTCAAAGTTTTTTTATTTCTGCCCTAATTTTATTTTGAAGAATGTATGCCAAAAAGTTGAGCAAAGTGAACGAGAAGTAGAGAAACTAATGATGGATGTAAACCGACTGAAAGAAATCAGAAGAAAACATCAAGCACGGATGCAAGCAGCAGGTAAGCAAATGAACAAATGTCACTCATTTGCATTCTGGCTCGGAACTGGCCAGGTGTCCTAACTGATGAACTCCCCTACACTAGGATCACAAGTGATTACACTGTGCTCTTAAATCTTTACAGACAGTGGACAAGGTGCTGTGTTTGATTTAAAAAAAAAATAGGACTGATTTTTTTCATAGAATAGTGTATTTATTGAATAATTTACTGGAATATTTTTTTACTTTACTGACACAGCTAATTATAAAAGATTTGTAAAACAAGCACATTAAGCTCTTTCTTATTTTCTTTAGGAGAGAAGAATGTCCAAACTGACCCCCATGAAAACATTCTTCTTTGTCAAGCTTTACGAACCTTTTTTCCTGAGTCTGAAGTTCTTCATTCTTGTGTTATTTCTCTGAAAAATAGACATATTTCTCAAAGTGGATGTAACACCAACCACCATGTCAATGTGGTGGATAAACTGACTCTAATGGTTGAGTACGTTTACAGCCCCGAAGCTAGTCCAGTGCCTGCAGCCCAGCTGGCCAAGCGTAAAGCTCTAGACTCGCAAGACCAGTGCCCTATGAAAAAGCCGAAGCTGCTAGAGACCCAAAGCAGACTGTCTGTGACAGATTCCCACAGTAGTCACCAGGACAAAGAGTCTACAAGCAGCCTAGATATAGACACAGAGATGGGGAGCACGGAAGACGATGAATATCCTCGCTCTCCCACATTTTGATTCTTTTTTAGATGACACTTTTTACTTGGCTGAAGTTCATACCACTTGTTTCTGTTTTTACTTTCTGTTACTTGGAGTATTACATAGATTCTTGTTTTCACTCTATTCAGCTGTTCATATTTCGTGGATAAGGTATTTTTACTGTTTATAATATGTAGGTAAGTTAATGTTTTATACAGTATCTTTAAAATTCTTATTTATAAAATCTTCTAAATTGTAAATGCTATTTAAATGTATACATGTTCAGCTCAGCTGCAACCTCCCTCATTTCCTAGCCTCTCCCTCAATGTGCCTTTTGCCCCAGTAAGTCTCCCTTCCTCTCGTATATCTCTTGTGTCCTGTTGCCTTCTCTGCTCCAGTAGATTCTTTTTCTCCCATCTTATGACACTTTTCTAGGGTCTTGGCCTATCTGTCCACATCTAAAGTACTTCAAAAAATAGAGATGTTGCTGGGTGGTGGTGGCACACACCTTTAATCCCAGCACTTGGGAGGCAGAGGCAGGCAGATCTCTGTGAGTTTGAGGCCAGCCTGGTGTACAGCATTTGTTCCAGGACAGCCAGAGTTACAACAGAGATCCCTGTCTCAAAAAACAACAAAAAAACAAAACAAAACCAAAAAAAAAAGGCGGGGGGATTTTTGTCTCATTTATATTTTTGTGGTATGATAACTGAATCCAGGGCCATATGAATGGTAGGCAACTTCTTTACCACTGAACTACAGTCCAAATGGGTTTTGTTTTTTGTTTTGTTTGGTTGGTCTCTGTGTATTGACTATCCTCAAACTCACAAATATCTGCCTGCCTCTGCCTCTGAGTGCTAAGGTTAAAGGCATGTGCTACCCTGCCCAGTTTTTTTTTTTATTTCAAAGCCACAGCGTTTCAGCTTCCCCCCTACATTGTTGAGGGAAAGACTCAAATAAATGTATTCTTTTAAACTAGAACATTCTTCAAATTGGAAAAGATAAAGCAGCCTTATTTTCACATGGAAAGAAGACAAAAGTCTGTAAAACGGCCTGGGCGATGGCTCAGCTGGCACAGGCAGCCGCGCTCGAGCCTGACGACCTGAGTTTGATTCCTGGGACTCAGATGGCGGAAGGAAAGAACCAACTCCCACAAGTTGTTCTGACTTCCACACATACATGCACTGTGGCATATACATGAACACCCCCAATAAACATAATAAAAGCTTAAAATTTATAAAATCTAATTTTTATCTAAGTCATTAAGATTCTTACTGAGACAGCCCAGCAATTCAGAGTGCTTGCAGCACTAAGACATAGTTATCCCTAGCAAGGACACTTTAATGTGGGTGTTGGTAGGCATTAGTGATGAGGGGCAGTTTTGAAGCCTCCTGGAGATGATTTGTACGGATTGCTGGGTATTTTACTGGTGACATAAGTAAACTGGTACTCTACACAGCAGGAAAAGATCCATAGTTGTCAACAGATCCCACTAGTGTCACGGAAGACGGAAAGCAGATTGTGTATGGAGCAGTATGTGCTGTTTGTAAGTAAGGAGAGACTGACCCAGGAATACATAAGTTTGTCTTGCTGTGACTGGCCCAGTATCAATCCCAGTGTACAGCTCTGCAAAGAGAACTCTCAAAATTCAGTACAATTGACATTTACTAATTAGAAAATGACTTCAAGGGCCCAG
This sequence comes from Cricetomys ansorgei, assembly GCA_026225945.1. Lineage (NCBI taxonomy): Eukaryota > Metazoa > Chordata > Mammalia > Rodentia > Nesomyidae > Cricetomys > Cricetomys ansorgei. The sequence goes on from JAMJFZ010002461.1 coordinate 3,500,813, forward strand.
GAGACATCTCAGGTCAGCAGAGTGCTGTTTTAAGCTTGAGGACTTGTGTCTGGGACCCCAGCAGCCACATGAAAATAAAAGGCCAGGGGCTAGGGAAATGACCTGGGGTGAAAATGTTCCACAAGCGTGGAGTCCTGAGCTTAAGTCCTGGAAAGCATGGCCAAAAGAGAGAACTGACTGGAGAGTTGTTCTGACATACGTGCCAGGTACACTTGATTTGGCTTTGTTTAAAGCCGGGCACAGTGGTATGCACATGCAGTCCCAGCAACTTCCTAGCACTGCCTAAGTGAACTCCAGACTCCATAAGACCTATCTCAAAGTACAAGGCAGAAGGGTCAGTAAGATGACTCAATGGGGTGAAATATTGTGCTAAGTCTGGAGACGTGCATTCTATCACTAGAACTCATGGTGGAAGGAGAGAACCAACTCCTGGACATTGACCTCTGACCTCCACACACATGTCCTCATGGCATGCACATACAAGTAAGTTAAAAAAGAAAAAAATATATAAAAATGGAGATAAACACATGTACACACACACATAAATACACAAAATTACTCCAAGCAAGTTTAACTCTACAGTTAGTCTAAAACCATCCCATTTGTAAGAAAGAGAATGTGGGCTATGCAGGAATTCTAAAAGAAGCCCTCCCGTTCCGTATTTCCTCTTCCATCATCAGTGGTACTATATAAATAAGCTGTGACAACCATGAGGTACCAGTTTTATAAAATACACAGTGTAACATAACATATTAAGCAGTATATCCAGAGAACACTCAGTGGTGTGGAGAGGATGAATCATTCCTAATCTGGTGAAAAGACATTCCTACTCAAATTAGTTTGAGTCAGTGCTGACACAGGTTTATTGGCAGTAACTTTATAAAATTTATTCCCGGTATCTGATGTTACAAACTTTAGGGTCTTTGAGGTATGCAGGATCCTTGAATGTAACTGGCATAAACCCTGTAAAGAGATAATTAAAGTTTTTCACAAAGACAATGAACAAAATTTTCACTACTTTTGATTCAGTTGTACAGGTGTACTTACCCATTTTCTGAGCTCTCTTAATAGCTTTTGTTACTTCTTTCTGTTTCTTTCCACAAAGACCTGTGAAAATAGAAAAGGTACTTTCTTATTCATCAAAAAATGTAAATACTACATTTACAACAGTTTTCTAAGATGAAGACTGGCAAGTTTTTTTCTGTAAAGAGCCAAAATAGTGAATCTTCTGTGGATCATTTGGTCTCACACACTCAATTCTGTTACTACAACTGATGACAACCATGTGTCACAATGTAAGCAAAACAAAAAACAAATGAGTTTGGGTATAGCCCAAATACAATCATCAGTTGCTGACACTAAGATTTAGTCTAGGAATGGTAATTCTTTAAAAACATATAGTGCTGCCATTTTAATTGGGGGGGGTGTGCAGAGTGCAGGTGTCTGCAGAAGCTAGACGTGCTATAGTATCTGGAGCTGGAGCTGATTATGAGCCCCCTGACATGGTGGCTGGAAATGGACTGAACTCCAGTCCTCTACGAGGACAGTATGCACTCTTAACTGTTGGACCACCTGTCTAGACCCACGGGTACAGTTCTCCTTAAGCTGTAGTAGATGTGAATAAAATGGCAATTGCCCCTTGCACCGAAGATAATTCTTTCCCTAAGGATTTCATGTCTCAGTCCTGTAGCAGCTTGTTTAATAGTGACTCAGCATGATTTGAAAACTTGCCAGTTTCCTAAAATAACAGAAGTGATCAAGTGATTCTTATCTATATTTAAGTTTCTATGATTAAAAAAAAATACCTGTTATGTGCCTTCCGTAAATGCATCCGGTAAATGGAGAAATAAACTGGGACAAAAGCTGTTTTGGGGTTATATTTGGAGGGAAAAAATATTAGTTAGTATATTTGTTATTCAACCCTAAATGTGTAAATTTAAAAAATCTTTATAAATGACCTTCAAATCATGTAAACATTTAATGTTTCAGACAAAAGTTAATAACATGAAATAAAATACATTGTAGCCTCAAGGCATCTTTTTAAAAGTTAACATCTCATATATAAAAACTTGACATGACCAAGTAACAAATGAGTCAGCCTAACTGTTAAGTGCTACAACTACGACTCCCATAGGCATCTAGAATACTGCCACTTAGAGCCAGCTACTGGAGCATCTCCCCCATCGTGGCAGGCTATTACGTGAGCTATTCAGAGGTACACCAACTAGGGTGTTTACTCTAACTTACTCTTATTGAACACTTTATCAGTACTTCCTAGGTACCAGACACTGTACTTGGCTCTTCCCATAATTGTCTGCTGCACTGTAGTTTTTATAATATCTTGCATTTACTCCTTCAAAGGCAGCTATCATTTTACACTACTGTGAACATACTTAGCTCTCATAGCATTCATTTCCCCTAAATTTGCTACTTCTAATTTGCTGGGAGGTTAAGGAGAAATAGTAATTAAAGGAATAGCAGATGACAGTGAACCACAAAGGCCAACCTCACCAGAGGAGTTTTTCCCAAAGTGTTCGTGCCTATCAGTGTGCAGTGAGCACTGTGTAGAATGGGAGAAAAAAGGAGAAATACTAAGCCAAATAGTGAATGAGAGGAGCAAGGGGCTCTGAATTGAACAGAAACAGGAAGTTATAAGCAGATTTGGTATCATGATGTTGTTGAATTCGTCCTACATAAAGCCTGATGACATCATTCTCTGTGCAAATGAACAAAGAACAGAGCCTAGTCAAGTTTCCCAGACGTAAACCCAGTGCTCACCTGTACATTCTTATAATCTATATGTTTCTCACATAACACACACTTCTTAAGAGGCTCCTTGTAGGGGTTTTCCATTGGGATGGGCTAGGACAAGAGAACAGTCTTGTGATAAAAACATCAAAACTGAGTGAGAAAAATTGAAACTTAGAGCTACATTTATACTGACACTTTTGCCTGGCGGTGGTGGCACAACACCTTTAATCCCAGCACTTCATGGGTAGAGGCAGGTGGATCTCTGTGGGTTCAAAGCCAGCCTGGTCTACAGAGTGAGTTCCAGGACAGCCAGAGTTACAACAGAGAAATCTAGTCTCAAGAAACAAAAAGAGAAACAGAAAAACCATAATAAACTTAAGTAAAATAAATATACTGACATATTCTGTAGAAGCACTTTATTTTCTGTTAGTCTGGCTAAAGAGGAATTAGTTTATGAAGGATTTTGCAATGAAGTATCATTTCTGCAGAGAAGGGCTTCCAAGATAAACAAGTTCATGACGAGATTCTTTGCTCAAATGCTGTGTTTGGATTGCAAATAACTAAACCATCTTAGTTTATTTAAAACTAATTTTTTTCAACACAATTATTTGGTATCATTCATTTTCTTTTACATTTATTATTAAAAGAGTGTGTGTGTGTGTGTATGTATGTGTGTGTGTGCAGTACATACAATGCCCATTGTCCAGAAAAGGGCATTGGACCCTCTAGAGCTTAAGTTAGAGATGGTTGTTAGCTGTCCAGTGTGTGTATAGACCCAACTGGACTTGAGTCCTTTCGAAGACATGTTCTTAGCCACCAAGCTATCTCTCTTAATTAAGAAAAACATACAGCACAATAGATAACATGCAGTTCCTAAGTTAGGACCATTGCTACATCATTTACCCATCCCCCAAATTTCTGTCAAGTGTTTTCACTATTTCAGTTTCTAAATAGGTAATGCTCCGTGGCTTACTTCAGTAAAAGGTTTGTTACTATCACCTTTATAGACTGCTATGTATGTTTGTGTTCCCTTTTGGCTTTTCTGTCCTTGCTGTTGCTATCATAATGCCTCCCTCTTACTGCAAGAATAGTTGTCACCAGTAAAGACATTTAAAACTTTAAAATTGTCCTTAGTTACCATACAAAGAAACTGGATTCATTGTGTGAAATTACATGTGTTTGCGTGTTTGTAAAATTATGCTTTCTTATTTACCCTCTACTGCTCTTACTCATCCTACTTCTCCCCTCTTGCTGGTCCCCTTCCTCACCCCCAGTTCCCTTTCCCACTTTTAAAACACGACTAACACAACATATGTATCTGTGACCCTCTCTTGTCCCCCTGCCCTTTAAAACTCTTTCCTCATCACAGCCCCCTTTCTCCATCCTGTCCCACACATTGATTCCTCCCTTTCTTTCTAAACAGGTTCTCATCATGTAGCCCTGCCTGTCCTACATGGTAGTCTCAAGCGCACCACCCTTCTGCTTCAGCCTTCCAAGTGCTGAAATTACATGTATGTCACTATATCCTAGCACAGGGTCTTAATTTAGAAATGTCTGTGACACATGAGTATGCATTTCTCTGTGGAAAAGATACATACTTTTCATTAGTCACAGTGGGACCTGTGACCTTTATTCTCCTAAAAGCACGGTGTGCGAGTCCGATACCCAAGATAGACACACCTTTATTTAGGAAGCTTCCTTGGTGTTTAACAGTTCCTTAAGATTTTTGTGTTTTCTCGCTTTTTGTTGTTGTCGTTGTTTGGGTGGTTGTTTTTTTACACCTGATTTTAGCCAAAAGGCCAAAAAGTAATTGTTGCTGTTGCTGTAGCCCAGAGTAGCCTTGAATCCAAAGATCCCCCTGCCTCAGCATCCTAAGTGCAAGGATCACAATATGTGTATACCACCACCTCTAGCTTGGCTTGACTATTCTTAATCTAATTTATACTCAGTTGACATATCGGCTGTCTAATTAAGTACTTGTATGGTGTGATTAGGCACCCACATCCATGTTCACACTTTATAAGACTGCACCTACAGTTTAGAAGCAGCTGATTAAATGTCCTTATGTAAAATGTTAATTTGAATCTCTCATCAAAGTAACCTGTCAAAATTGATGAGTGAGAAAATATAGTGCCATCCTAAAATTCCATTACCTACCCAAGCTGTCTTTAGAAATTCTCAAATCATATAGCCTTTTATCTAATATCTAGCAAGAAAAATATAGTATGTCAGAAGCCTGACTCCAGAATTCTCTTCAAAACCCAAGTAACTATAGTCAATAAGTTACACCTTTCAAAGTCAAAGTGACCATTATTTTGTTTTGTCCCATAATTATAACTGAATTACAAAAAACTAACATAAATTAGGCCATATTTCGAAACAGCTTAGTAATATATTTTTGTTTTGTGTTTTTGTTTGTTTTGAGACAGGGTTTCTCTGCTTTAACTCTGGCTGACCTGGAACTCACTCTGTAAACCAGGCTGGCTACAAACTCAGAGATCCACTTGCCTCTGCCTCCTGAGTGGTGGGATTAAAGGCATGTGCCACCATTGCCGGGCCAGCCTAGTAATATTAAAAAATAAAAATAAATCTGAGGCTGGAAGTTAGCATCCCAGCACTCCTCTAACTCCAGCTCCATGAGATTCAATGCCCTCTTCCACAGCACCCCTTCCCCCACGCCAGAGCCTCATGTACACATAAATAATAAAATAAATGTTTTCTTTAAAAATAAAGTTGCCGGATATGCCTTTAATCTCAGCACTCAGGAGGCAGAGGCAGGTGGATTTCTGAGTTCGAGGCCAGCCTGGTCTACAGAGTGAGTTCCAGGACAGCCAGAGTTAAAGCAGAGAAACCCTGTTTTGAAAAACAGGGAGGAAGGGAGGAAGGGAGAGAGAAGGGGAGGGGAAAGGAAAGGGAAGGGAGAGGTTGGGAAGGGAGAGGAATCTTACCAGGTCTTCATTGCTGGTTATATGTTTATTATACTGTGAACAACCTCTTCTCCACAGCACTGTAATTAAATAGAAATGGCAATAACCCAATTATTTTCATTTGCTGGATAGCTAATACTTCTGTTTTTAAAGAGGCTAGATGAATCAAAATATAGTGCGGGGCATGGTGGCATACGCCTTTAATCCCAGCACTTGGTAGGTATAGACAAGTGGATCGCTGTGAGTTCGAGGCCAGCCTGGTTTAGAGTGAGTTCCAGGACAGCCAGGGCTACATAGTAAAGAGACCCTGTCTCAAAAAACAAACCCCAAATCGTATAATATAAAGGTTCATATCCCTTTTCACTCAATAACTGGCTAGCATCCTGTCATATTTGGAGCACAATAGGTCTTAAAATGGGCGACTATCTAGGCGTTGGATAAAGGACATATGTTTCCTCTCCTATAAAACTTTTCTCCTTTCTACAGTTACCAGATTTTCATGCAAATTCGTTCAGAAGCAACAGAAGTCATTCCAAGAGGAAAACAAAAAAATAAAAAACAGATTCAGGTTGCTGTCCAAGAAGCACAGAAACAAGTCAAGAGTTGAATACACCTCGTCGTTCGGAGGCAGGCACTGTGCGAACAGCGAAGACGCCGCGGACGATCGGACAGAGATCGCGGCCACGCGGCCGCGCTGCGCCGGAGACTTTACCCGCGTGAGGTCCGCGATCCGCGAGGCCGGCCGCAGCCCTCGTCAGGCTCTTTCTCCCGAGCCCGCAGCACGCAGCCACCGCAGCTGCCATGGTCCTCCGCCTTTCCTCTTCCCCTCCTTTCTGCAGTCGCCAGACAGGTCCCTTCCGGCACCCTTCCCCTGTCGGCCCGGTGATCCCACGCAAAGGTTCCGGTGCGAACGCGGAAGGGACTTCCTGTGCGACGGCGCAGCACCGAGCAGGTCCGGCCTCCCAGGACCGGAAGTCACGTGGCGCACAGGCGCGCCGGCGAGCTGCTGCCCGAGTCCTAGGCCGCCCGGCCCGGCTCTCGGCCCTAGACATGGAGGACGGCGGCCCCCGCATCCGCCGGCGAGTGTGTGCCCGCAAAAGGATCCGCGGCAGCCCGGAGAGCCTCCGTGCCGCCCCCACCCCGGCCGAGGGCCTGGAGGACGGAGCGGCGGCCGGGAGCCGCCGGCGGAAAACCGGGAGCCCGGAGCCCGCCCAGGTACAGCCCGGCCGAGTCCCCCAGACGCTGGGCCAGGCCTCACCCCGGGCTGCGGTGCCGGCCCGCGCCCCCTGCCCCGGGCACAGCTTCCCAGGTGCACACAGTTACCGGTTGCATGGGTAGCTTCTGCTCTTCTCGTGTTGGTTACCTTCGTTCACCAGCACCTGGGAGACACTGCCTTAAAATCCCCGACTTCTAAATGCATGTGAAGTGCAGACACACACCCGTCCCCGGTCATAAAAGTGTTCACGGAGCAGTTAAACAGGCTTGACAGACAGAAGGCCGGTCTTCGAGATGACTCTTGTTTCTACTTCACTAATAAAATTTATTTATTGGTCACCCATTACATGCTGGTTTCTTTCTTAAACTAGCCGTATTACGTAGATTTTACAACAGTAACCGGGCCCTGGGAAGTTGAGAAGCTGAAATCTAACTCTAATAGATAATAATTATCTCCCATTTTACATCTTTACTGTATGATGAACCTACACACTCTTGTCTCAATTCCAAGTTCAGAAGAGAATTCCTTTGTAGTGTGTTGTGGTACAACCATAATTTTGTAACAGGCCAGCCTCTGTGTTAGTTATTGGAAACATTTATTGAACTGACAACTTTGTAAGTATCTATCATAACTTTGTTACTAAATGCTTTAGCCCGGATTTAATAATTAATTTCCCAAAGCTCAGCGATGAAGCCAGGGGAAGACCCTGGGCTCACACTTAATCACCAAAATAAATAAATAATTTAAAATCCCTGTGTCACCCTTTGGGCTGAGCTGGGGGTGTAGTTCTGTTGGTAGAATGCTTCCCCAGCATGCACAGTGCCCTGAGTTTGACCCCCAGCACCTCATCAAACCAGGTTTGGTGGTACACTTGAGATAGAGGCAGAGGATCGAGGCTGCACGGCCTCCGTTATATTAGGTGCTGACCTGGCTCAAAAAAATATATTTTTAGAAACATCCTTATAACACCATAATAATCCAGAAACAGTATTTAGGCAAGCCACTTCACTTTTCTGGGCTTGTTTCATTATCCACTGATGGTAATAGGTATTCAGAGGATAATTTTCATATACATTCTGAATAGCCCTTTCCTGGACCTTTTTTTTTTTTTTTTTTTAAATGAAGATGGACTTCCTTTGTGTATTTTTGTTTCTTTTTAGGGAAATGACAGTGAAGAGGACATGTTTGGTGACTATGACAGCTTCACAGAAAATTCCTTTTTAGCTCATGTTGATGACCTGGAGCAGAAGTATATGCAACAAACTGAGCATGAGAAACAGGTCGCAGACTCTGCCACCAAAGATCTTTGTTCAGAAGGCATCCCAGACAAGCTCGGTGTTACTAGTGTAAGCAACTGCCCTGACTCTGAAACCAATGAGCACATAAAGAACCAGACCGATCTAGATGTCCCTGTTGGGCCTGAACCTGAAGATAATCTTTCGTTTGGTGTCCCTTCTTCTCAAATTTTGTACTTTGAAAATATGCAGAACTCTTCAAATGATTTGGGTGATCGGTCTACTAAGGAAAGAGACCAGAACTCACATAAGGCATCAAATGAAGAATTGGTCTGCAGTCATATACAACGCGAGCAAAATGATGACTTCTCTAAAGTGGGAGCTTCTTCAGAGACGAATAGGAGGAAGAGTGTTAAAGACCGTCTAAAAAGTGCCATGGCTGGGAATGCCAAGGTCCAAACACCAGTATTTTCTAGAAGTAAACAACTCAAAGAGACTCTCCTATCTGAGGAAATTAGCGTTGCTAAGAAAGCAATTGAGTCACGGTCAGATGATCTTGGTCCTTTTTATTCGCTGCCCAGCAAAGTGAGAGAACTTTATGTTCACTTAAAAGGGATCAAAGAACTATATGGTAATGTTTTTACAAAGCAAAAAAAAACAAATTTATAATTCAAATCAATATTATGATATTATTTCAAATTAGTGGAAGCAGCTGATTCCCTGGTTCTGGTTCTCATTTGGAATGACTGAAATATCAGTCGTTTTAGCCTTGTGTCCCTAGCATGCCGCCGCTGGACCGCTTCCCTATGTCTGGTCTTTCTCAAGCCAGGTGTCCTGGCTGTGTCTCAGTTGCCTGTGTATTCTTCAGCCCACTCACATTCTGTGCCCTCACGTGAGTTACAGAGACTAAGGAATCCAGACGCCCCCCCAGTGCCTACCATCCTGACCCCAGTAGCTTTGATCTACTATGACCACACACTAAGTTTTTGTCCCTTCATACACTGCTTCTGGCTTTTTCGTCTCTGACGAGCTGTTTGATTGTTTCCTTGATGTTGGCTGCTTCTGAGTCCTCTAGCAGAATTTAGCTGTTGGAATTCCTTTGAATGATCAGAATCTTAAGTAAAAGATGTTAGAAATAATCAGTCAAAATTAAACACATTTAGCAACAGCTACAGCTAAGACTAAAGTGCAAAATGCACAATAATAATAATTATGCAGTGTTTTTCAAAATGTCTGCGTCCTTGCATGTATTTCAGGTATATCATTTTAGACAAAGGGACAGCCCTGCCGTCAGCTATCACTTCATAAATATTTCTGGAGGTCCTTTGGAGAACTTACGAACTGTTTGAAACATAGATTGTCAACTCAGAAGATAATCAGGTTGGAGAAATAGAATTGTAGGAAAATAAAGTCTAACATCAGACTATAAGAAGACATTCTAGGGCTAGAGAAGTGGCTCAGTAATTAAGAGTGCTTGAGATTCTCAAGACTGGGATTTGGTTCCCAGTGCCCACGGAGTGGCTTCTAGCCACTCCTAATTCCAGTTCCAGGAGTTAGTTATCTGAGGCCCTTCTTCTGACCTCTCTTCAGACTAGACATGCACACATACAAACAGAATCCAAGAAATTCTAAATTATGTGCCTCGTGAGCTAACAGTCTAGTACTATAGTGTGTGTTCCTGCAGCCCTCACATTTGGAGGTAGAGGTCAGAAGATGAAGATTCCAAGGTCATTCTCGGCTATATAGCAAGTTTAAGGACAGCCTGAGCTACACGAGACCATGTCTCAACAAAATCATGAACCATTTGTTACTGAAGTGCACGTTAACTTTCTGCCCTCAGCCTTTCTCCTACTAGCTCTTTTTTTCAGTCTGAAGCAACTGCTAAAATGATTGCCTTGAGGGCAAGATTTTAGGGCTCTGTTTTTTTATTTTGCTTTTGGGTATAGATGTTTTGAGGAGTTACAGATTGAGCCCAGGACATTGGACATGATAGGCACTCTGCCACTGAACTACATTGCCAGTCATATTTTGAGACAGGATCTCAAGCACAAGTTTGCCTCAAACTCGGGATCCTCCTGCATCTGCCTCTCAAATACTGGGATTATAGGCATGTACCTAGTGCTGAGTGCTGAGCTAGGACAGGACTTGAACTCATGTTTTATGTAACTATCACTGCACTTAGTATATGTGCTTTATAGAATCCTCAATTGCTAGTTTGTTGGCCTCTAACTCTGGACTTGTTACTTAAATGATGCCTTATCTATTAAAAAAAAAAAAAGGGTAGTACAAACAAGTGTTTTACAATATAGTTAGATTCTTTGCCAAATACACGACAAATAGCTGTGGTAATGACTGTCAATTATATTGGTAGCTTCTAAGTAAAAGCCTCAATAAATAGCTTTGTGCTAGTGTGTAAGTGCACGTATGCACATGCATGTACATAATTTGTAGGTACATGTAAATGGGAGTAAATGTGCAATATAGTTAAGTTTTTGGTATAAACATCTGCAGTTTGATAACTAGTAGGTAATACCAGTATGATGTATTTTATTTACATTTTAAATATATTGGTTTATCACCTGAGATCAAACCTAGGGCCTTGCACATATTAAGCACCCACTTTACTACTGAGCTTAAATCCTTCTGCATAATATTTTTAAAATTTTAAAAGAAAAAAGACATAAGTACTTGAGAGTCACTAAGATAAATATTAAGTTGTTTGTATTTATTATCCAGGCATAACTTTTGAGACAAGCTCACTGTGTCGCCCTGGCTGGCCTCAAATTCACAGCGATCTGCCTGCCCTTGCCTCCCAAGTGCTAGGATTAAAGGTGTGTGCCACCACTCCGATTTCATTTTAATTTTTATAACAATATATTCAAGCCCTTTAAAATATATTTGGGATGAGTTTTCTTAAACTTTATATTATGCATATAAATTTTCCGCATTTAGACTCTCAGTCTTTAACTTTCTTCCATGTATTTATGTTGTATGGTTGTATGTATGTGTGTGTGGACACATGCGTGCCATGGCATGCACCTGGAAGTCAGAGGACAACTTGTGGGATTTGGTTTTCTCCTTCCACTGCATGAGTCCTTGGAATCAAACTCATGCTGTCAGGCTTGGCAACAGATGGTGCCCTTACCCACTGAACCTTCTCACTGGCTCCAGGTTCCCATTTTTAAGCTGTGACTTACATTATTGCAGTAATGTCTTTAACTGATCCCAGCCCTGCTCCGTAGTACCTGTTAGACGGTGATGTGATAAACATCCTGCACGTACTGTTTACACTCTCTTATGGTGTTGATGGAGACTTCTAGAAGAAGGCTGGTAAAGTCAATGTGCAGTTTTATTTTTCATACTGCATCATTTTCACAGCAGTTGGTGTTCTCACAAACCGTATGTGTGCAGGCTGAATGCCTGCACATAAAAAATAATAGTATGCATTTTGAAGATTGTTGATGCACACTGTCAGATTATTTATTTCTATCATCATCATCATCTTGATCCAGGGCTTCGTGGAACCCAGGCTAGCTATGTAGTTGAGGATGACCTGAACTTCTGATCTCTCTGTCTCTACTTTCTACTCAAGTGCTAGGATTATAGGCATGAGCCAGGTTTTATGGGGTTTTGAGTCAAATTAATTCTTCAGAGCACTTAATGCCAGTTTTCACATTATGTCTCCCACGCGTTCTGCTTTCATGAATTCTCTCTCACTGTATTCTGGGGACCCTGGGTTTGCCACTTAGCAACAGTAGCCTTTTCTGATCTAAATAGCCCTAGTTTTAAAATATTTGGGCCATTCAAAGATCAGTTCCATAAGAGAGCTGTTTGAACATTTTTTTTCTGTTTTGTTCGAGATCTTTGGATTTTCTTTTCTTCCTCCCCCTATTACTGCCTAGCACGCTTCGGGTTGGGTAAGAAAGGTAAGTATACATGATCTTGTAGAACACAGGAAAACTTTAGAATGAGCACATGTCCTTCTCCTGCCCTCTATAGTTAACGGCCCTGGTCCCTCAGCAAGCATCAGCTCTGCTGGAATCTGACACCTGTTCTACAGCTACTGGAAGGCCAAACTAGTTTTCCCACCTGCTGACAAGGTCCAAACTAAGACTTGCTGACTGTGCACATTAAGGATTTGGGGCATTTACCATCTATCCTGAGAAGATTGCCATATGTAGATACTTGATTTCTTCTCAGAAGAACTCTTGAGAATATGGAAGGAGAAAATAATCTTTGGTGTTTTGTTTATATTCTACAGAATGGCAACATACTTGTTTAACATTAAGTTCTGTGCAAAAAAGAAAAAATTTAATATATTCCTTGCCAACAAGTGGAGGAAAAACCCTTGTGGCTGAGATTCTGATGCTGCAAGAACTGCTCTGCCGACAGAAAGATGTTTTAATGATACTTCCTTATGTGGCACTTGTCCAAGAAAAGGTGTGTGTTTAAACAGTTGCTATTGCCTAATATGACATTAAGATCCAAAAACTAGCATAAAAAATGACAACTGATTCATATTATTTTTAGGATGTACAAAAGTAGCACAACATACTTACTTAAAATCTTTCAAATAGTAATTACATATAAGTAGCTTTACTAAGTTGGTTCGAACTGTATCTTAATGTTCCATTAATATTTAGCCTGCATTTTCAAGCAGAAACTAGCTCATTACCTTATCAGAATAGATGAGTCAATCTGATGTATCCTCTATATAAGAGGAGATGAGTGAAATGTATTTTCACATTGTGTAGTTTAAAAGTTACATATATCAGGGCTGGGGTGATTGACGGCTCAGCAGTTAAGAGCACTAGCTGTTCTTTCAGAGGTTTTGGGTTTAATTCTGAGCATCCACATGGTAACTCACAACCATCTGTAACTCCAGTCTTATGAACTCTATCACCTTCTTTGGCCTCTGGCACTGTATGCCCATGGTACACAGATAAGCATGCAGACAGAATACCCATACACACATAACTAATAAGCTACACATACTTATTATGTAAAGATCCACACCTTATTTTTGCAGCAGTTCCTAGATTGGTGTGCCTGGTCTAGAACCTGGACCCACTGATGGTACAACTTAAGAGAATCTGAGTACTTAGTAACTCAAATTCTTGTGTTTTTATTTGCCTAATATCCTAGATTTCCAGTTTATCAAGTTTTGGTATAGAACTTGGGTTCTTTGTTGAAGAATATGCTGGGAGCAAAGGAAGATTTCCTCCAACTAAAAGGAGGGAAAAGAAATCACTGTATATCGCCACTATTGAGAAAGGACATAGCCTGGTGAACGCCTTGATTGAAACTGGAAGGATCAACACCCTGGGTCTGGTTGTCGTGGATGAGGTTGGTTAACATTTCTTACACTAACTTACTATGCTCATTTTCCCAGCTCTTGTTTAGATCCTCTCAGTAACTAATTTAATATACAGAGAGTACACATGGAGACACGCTGGATAATCTTAAACTTGGTCTTATGGCAAATGTTTTTTGAACTTTGAATGTGTGTCAGTGGAGACATTTTATAATGGTACTTGCCATATCCCAAATGTGTCAGGACACTGCCCCAAATTTCATTAACCTAAAGCACTAGTGGAATAGGATATATATACTATAGTTGTAGTGTATAATATATACTCATTCTGCACAAAATAGCCATGTTTTACGTGGACAGTGTTGCATGTAAGTAATCCATCAATGTTTTAATAAAAACAAGGAGATGGGGCTGGAGAGATGGCTTAGTGGTTAAATGGTTAAGTGCTCTTTCAGAGGACCCCAGTTCAATTCCCAGTACCCACATGGCAGCTCACAACTGTCTGCAACTCCAGTTCCAGAGTATTACACAAACATGAGATATGTAAAATAAAAATAATAAATAAAATTAAAAAGCAATTAGACATATATATATATATATATGTCTGCCAGACCTCAGCAGAGGGAGGAATGGCGTCATGGCAAGAGCCATCACCGACTACTGTTGTGGGATACGTTATTATTGTGTGCTATTTTGGTTTTGATACCTTGTACTGGGAAGCCAGATGCCTTGCAGCAGTACAGGCCTTGCTTCGTACCTAGTCACACCCTTGTGCTAGCCTTGAGATCTGAACAGATAGACAATTGAAGGTGACCGGTTACGAGCAGGTCACGAGCAGGTCACGAGCAAAGACTCTGATCACCCCCAGCCTAGTTTTGTTGTGTTGTAATGAAGGCCTAAAAGATAGAGGGGGTGGGAGAAAAGTAAAAAGGGCTAAGGTAGGAGGAAGGAAAAGGATTTGGGGGAAGAAAGATGAAGACTCTGCCTAGCTGCCCGTGTATAGAATTCCCTGAGATTTGACATGGTTTGTGATTAATAAAGAGCATTGGAAAATTCAACGCTGGACTCTCCATTAAGCGTCATAACATTATTTTAACAGACTACTGACCCTACTGCCCATCCTCAGGAGTTCATTCAACCAAAGCCCTCCTTACAGATCCAAAGGTCTAGTTGTATGATGAAAGAAACCTCACAGCTCGACCCCTCCACAGCCCTTCAGCAGCGGAGCTATGTCATCTTTAATTTGGGGGAGCTCAAAGCCCAACAGGAACAATGCACCTCCATTGTTGCCTGACGCTGGGGTGAGCGCCAAGAACCTTCAACAACAGCTTCAGAGTTCCGCCTCAGTTACTCCGCTCACGTCCTTTGGACGGGTACAGGAAGCAGTCCCTTAAGAGAAAGCAGCAACCACTGACATCTATAAAGCAGGCCTTTTCAGTGTAGAAATCACACGTCCCGCTTCACCAGGCTGCCAGCACAGTGAGAATCTCTAAAGGTACACACAGGAGCACACACAGCAGTCAATAAATACAACATTTGGAGATCTGTTCAAATATTCCCCAGCATCTCCCCCTTTCTGTACAAAATTAGCTTTACCTCTAACACCAGTAAAACTATTTACAGTAAGAACAATTGTGAGGATTACTAAGATAAGAAATCTATCACAGTGATGCGAAAGATTAAATGGAGTTAAGGTATCTGTCAAGATTTTCACAATGTCCAGCTTAGTTGTATCTGGCAGTTTTTTGAAGAGAGTCCATTTGAGTTCAAAGTTCTGTAGAATGTTGTTGTTAGTTCCAAAAACTTAGCAGTTTGAATGTCCTTATGAAGATCCATTGACTTCTTTACTCCCCACTCCCACCTTTAAATCTCATAGCTGCACATGATTGGTGAAGGGAGCCGTGGTGCCATACTGGAGATGACCCTGGCTAAAGTTCTCTATACTAGCAGTAAGTATTGACTTATAATGGAGAGCTCTGTGTGTAAATAACTTAATGCTATCGATAGGTTATATAGCCTGGAACCAGATGCTTAAGATTCCTGCCTTAGTTTGTAGGCGTAAACATTTTTGTTGAAAGAATTGATAAGTGAGAACTATGAAGGAACAGACCTGTGTTCAAGCTGCCTGCTCCAATTGCGTGCTTCACGTCATCAGCTGCAGATTTCTCTGTCTATGAAATGGAGGTTATAATGGTACTGGCCTGGTGAGGTAGCTGTGAGGGTTATCTGGGAATGTGTTCAGGCTCCACCGTGGCTTCACACAGCACTGGATGGTTTTTGCTGCTACCAACGCCCTCAGCACTGTCCCCACTATCTTCCCAATAGAATAGGATGTGCTGTTCTTGATTGTGGAGTTTTTGTTGTTATTGTTTTGGTTTTGTGTTTGTTTGTTTAGACAAGGTCTCACCATATAGCTCTAGCTAGCCTGGAACTTACGTGTAGACCAGTGGCACAGAGATGCCTCTGCCTTCCAGGTGCTGACATTAAGGGCATGTACCACCATGCCTGGCAGAACAATATATTTGAGTAGTCACTTTAAGGAACTATTTTGCAACATCCAGTTGTCTTTAAAAATGCGTAAAATATTCTAAATATCTCTATATTTATTGATGTGGTTTTACAGTGCTTACCTTATATATGGAAAAACTGTAAATGTCGTTTGGCAGGTCTTTTATTGGAGTGTGTTAGGGATTGAATCCAGTGTATTACGTGTGCTGATCACATACTCCAATTCTGAGCTACACCTCTGACTCCCTAGAATAGTGTTTTAAATTGTGGAAGGTGTTGCATTTAGGCACATTGTAGCCTTTGCAGTCTTTTAAGTTTCTGAGCAGAGGTTTCCAGGCATTATCTCCAGTGCTGTAGGTACAATGGAGGACAGATACAGTTCCTGCCTCCACCAGACTTGTGTTTCAGTGAGACTGAAGGGACGGTGGTAGGACATCCCACGGTCTCACGAAGGCGAGAGGTAGGTGCAACCCCTCAGTCCTGGCCAGCGCCAGTCAGCGTGCCTTATCATTGTGCCCTCTCAGTCTTTCCTGCAGGGAGGCCTGACAAGTTGTCAGAAGCGTGAAATCTCTTGCTAGTTGACATGCTCTGGGTAGCAGGGCCCCGGCCTTTCCTTTATTCAACATGAGACCCTAGGGCAGTCACCTCTTCTGAAGCCCATCATTGCAGTAGTCTGGCCAGAAAGGACAGGTATGAGTGTTTCCTAGGGTATCCTCATTCCTTCCAGGATGGTTTCACTGCTAACTCATCGTCAAGGACTTGTGTGCTGACGGCTCGTCCGTCTTCCCCTTCCAAGTGGAATCTGCTGCTACTTGACTGTTTGATGAGCAGCCAAGTTCCCCCAGGTCTTACTCAAGGCTTCTTTCCTTCACACCCGTTTTTCAGTCTGAACTTCCCATCACACTCACTGACAGATAGCTAAACCAGAATCTTAACAGTCTTTTAAAACTGTTCACATTGCTATGTTGCCTGGACTGTCCTCCTAGGTTCCAATGTTGATTTTTCTTCCTCAGCATCCCAAGCAACTGGGTAAGGCCTTAAAATCATCACTAGCAAACTGTTAACTTCCAGTTCCTTTTTGGTTACCCTGAGGCTCTGTTTGAAATTCTCCCCTTGCTCTTTTTCACTTGAGCTGAATATCTCATCTTTTCTGCCAAATTGCCACAGAAAGCGCCAAGTTCTCCTTTGCCCGAATCTTGATCTTTCATCTCTCCCCCTCTCCATCTCTCTCCCTCCAAGCCTGACCTCTAGTGTGGATAAAAGGATCTTTCCCAAATACAAACCAATTATATTTTTACCATTTGCCTCCTTCAAGAGCCTCTCTTGTTTTCTACACACGTCCCAGTATTTCCAGCACAGGAGTACCTGGGTGGTCCTGCTTGCTTGATTAGCATCTAGTCTACTTTGTCCTCTCTCAGACAGTACTCTGAATGGTCATTTCAAGACCTGAGACATCAATGGAAAAGATGCTTTCTTAAAAGCTTAGTTTTGTCTAAGTCTAGAAAGTCATTAGCTTTATGAGCTTCCTGCCACCCTGGTGTCATTGTTTTGTTTTTGTTTTTGTTTTAAATGATCTCTGCTGAGCAGTAGTGTTGCACGCCTTTAACCCCAGCACTCGGGAGGCAGAGGCAGGTGGATCTCTGTGAGTTTCAAGGTCAGCCTGGTCTACAGAGTGAGTTTCAGGTTAGCCAGAGTTACAACAGAGAAACCTTATCTAGAAAAACCAAAATAATAACAATAATAATAATAGTAATAATAATGTCTTATGTAGCTCGAGCTGGGCTTGATCACCTCATCCTCCTGTCTACCACTCAGGTGTTGGATTATGGTCATGCACCACTACACCTAGTTTTTAGAAATACTTTTTTTGTTGTTGTTTTGGTTTGGTTTTTGGGGTTTTTTGTTTGCTTGTTTGTTTGTTTGTTTGAGACAGGCTTTCCCTTTTACAACCCTGGCTGTTCTGGAACTCACTCTGCAGACCAGGCTGGCCTCAAAATATTTCTTAAGTTGGCAGTACAAGAGACTTTTCATAGGGCACAAAAGTTTGAGACTCGTTGAGCATGGTAGTTTACACCTGTAATCCCAGCACTTGGAAGGCTGAGACAGGAAGGTTGCTGTGAGTTTGAAGCCAGCCTGGGCTACATAGTGACTCCATGCTGGCCGACACTATGTGCAGACTCTGGTGTTGTTTTAAAGAGTTTGGGACTCACTCAGTCTTGTGTCCTCTACAGCTGTCACATGCACAGCCACAGTGTGTCCATCCACACACATCTGTTTACCAGTCTTAGGGCGTGTCCTTTTGGGCTGCCTGAAAGATCTCATCCCTTCACTGGCAGATTATTTACTGTGATAAAAACATTTTGGCTGCCTCTGGCCTAGAAACCAGGTCCATATTGGTCCAAAGCTTTTTGAATGCTTTTATAACACCACAAGTGGAAAATTTTATTGACTTTATTTGGTGGGGCACAGTCAAAATACAGGTACAGTAAAGTAGCATAAGAAATTGCCTTTGCTGGTGTAAGATGTGTATAAAACAAATAAATTGTGTGTTTAGACTTCAAGATTCTTCTGAGGTATATGCAAATATTCCAGAGTCTGACAGAAATCCCAAATCTGAAACATTTGGGGTCCAGACATTTCAGATGAAGGATACTCAACTTGTACACTTGTCTCCCTGCTCCCTGTCTCCACACCACTCGGGCAGAATAGCACTGAAGTGTTGCTAAATTACTTTATGACATAAATGACACTTTTTAAAAATATTGTTATATTTTTTGTTTTTTTAGAAACAACTCAGATTATTGGCATGAGTGCAACATTAAACAATGTCGAAGACCTGCAGGAGTTCCTTAAAGCCGAGTATTACACCAGTCAGTTCAGACCAGTATGTACCCAAGGTTTGCACTTAATTGGTTATTATGTATGCACCTTAGAAATGCGAGTGTCAAACAGTGTGTTTTAAAACAGCCGGGTGGTAAAGGTGCCAATTCCTCTCCATAGCTATATACTAATAGTTTACGTGTGGAGAATGATAACTGTGACCCGAGGGGTCTTGGCTTGAGTCACTGATGTATTTAAAGCACCTGGAACAAGACTGGACAGTGGGCCCTCAGTGAACATTTATTGAATAAATTTTCCCGGAGCTCATTTTGTGTTTCACTTCTTAGTATCTGAAGTTAATTTTAGAAATACTTTATCTAAACTGTGCATGATTTCATGAGATATGTTTGGACTTACTGTCAACATTAAGAAATTTACCTTAGGGCAGAAGAGATGGCCCAGTGGTTAAGAGCACTGGCTGCTCTTCCAGAGGTTCTGAGTTAAATTCCCAGCACCCACATGGTGGCTCACAGCCATCTATAATGGGGGTCTGATGTCTTCTTCTGGCATGCAGGTGTACGTGCAGATAGAGCACTCGTGCATAAATAAATAAATCTTTTTTAAAAAGAACGGATGAAGGAAGAAATTAATTTACCTTAGTCCCCACTTTAGTAGCACATGTGCTAAAATCAGAACAGAGCAGACAATTGGCATGGCCCCCGTGCATAGATGACATGAAAAATTCAGTCTTTTTAGTCCCACAAGGCCCCACCCCAGGATGGAGAGCCGTGGCTGCTGAAAGAGAGGATCAGGACTGAAAAGATGGCTCAGCAGTTAAGAGCACTGGCTGCTCTTCCAGTGGACCTGGTTCAATTTCCAGCACTCACATGGTGGCTCACAGTGTTCTTAATACTCCAGTCCCATGGGATTCGGTGCCTTCATCTGGTCTCCAAAGACCCTGCACAAACGTGGTGCTCAGAAAACACTTGGGCAAAACACCCCTAAATGAAATTAAAAAAGAGGAGAATCAGTCTTCTCAGGGATGAACATTCTGATGTATTATCCAGTCCCAAGTGGCCAGCCTTATACAGTTATGCATACAAGTAATGCTGAATGAACTTAGTGGGTTGTATGTGTGTGTGTGTGTGTATGTATGAACAACAATAATTAAAGAAAAGAGATCATGAATTTGAGAAAGAGAAGAACAGCAGAGATAAGGGGTGGAAATGGTGTAAATACAATACTTATGTATGGATTCCTAAAAAAAGAAGAAGAAAAGAAAAAATTTAGAGAAATTACCTCAGCCAGGCTTGATGATACAAACATGTAATCTCAGCATTCAGGAAACTGAGGCAGGAGAATCTTGGATTTTAGGTCAGCCAGAGCTACATACTGAGCTCAGAGTTGTCCTGGGCTTTCTAGGAAGACCCAGTCAAAGAAAAAAATTCTTAATATTTTCAAGTGCTTGTACTTCAGAAATTACAGTTCTTTTTAAAGTAAGTTAAGGTTTGACATGGATTTGATTTTCTTTCTTAATTTCTTGGTTTTTAAGACAAGGTCTCAAGTGTCCCAGACTGGCTTTGAACTAGTTAGTAGCCATGGATGACTCTGAACTCCTCCCAATCCTCCTGCCTCCACCTCCCAAGTACTGGGATTACAGGTTCGCCATCGTACTTGGCTTACACGGATTCAAATTTAAACCTAGTACCAGCATTCCCAAGGTGGTTGATTAAAGTAAAAAGTGTAATTTATAGTTGTGTGAAGATAGCTCGTTATGCACATACACTATCTCTCTGAAGTTCTGATGTGGATGTCCTGTGTCTAATTTTAGAAAGTAATTTTTGAGGCTCAGTAAGTATTATTTTTTAATTTGTTTTAATTTTTTAATTTAATCTTAATTTTTTAATTATTCTTTAATTTATAATTTTTTAATTTTAATTAAAATTTTTATATTTGTACCAAATATAAAAATGTCCAGGAAATATTTTCTAATCTTAGATATCAAATTAAGAATCTGCTTCATAAAAAAAAAAAAAAAAAAAATTCAAGAATCCACTTTTAAAAACCAGTGAACTGAGGGCTGGGAGACAGCCAGTTGATAAAGTACTTGCCTTGCAAGCACGAGGACATGAGTTCAATCTCCTGCATCCACGCTTAAAAAGCCAGGCATGCTCACGTCTTATAATCCTAGTGCCCACGATGGGGCCTCCTTACAGTCTACTGTTTAAGCCTAGAACTGGAAGGCTTTCAGTCTCCATACAGTCTAGAATGTTTAAGCTTCCACTGCTGACTGAGCCATCCTGACTAGCTCCCTCTGCACTCAGACACTCCAGACTGCTTCTGTGACTCTGTGAGGTCTCACTGACCACTCTGCCTGCTATACTGACTCTGCTACAACTGACTCTAACTCACTGTTTTACTGACTGACTGTAACTGACCCTGTTCTGAACCAAGAGTCCACCTTTTTGTCTGTGAGAGTTGGGCACATCCTTACTCTCACTCACTCTGTTAAAACTCTTCCTCTGATTTGTCACTTTGCCTGTCCTTCACTCTGACTCATCTCAGATGTCACTTCCTGTGTGACACTGACTCCTTCTGAGCTCTGCTTCCTGTGTTTGCTTCCAAACTGTTTCTGTCTTAGGGATTAAAGGCATGGTTCACCAGTATCTTCTGAATATTGGGATTAAAGATTTTTACCAACATTCTTTTACCCTAGAGCAGCTATGCTGCTATATTAAAGAATTAAACATTCCTTTACACACCACACCTGACCTGGTTTAAATTCCTTAATTTCATTATCACTCTTTACCTAAATATTCCTCTACAGCTTCTGTCCACAAGTACTTAAATGGCATTTAAAATGAAAACTGATTACTTAAGACCGTTGTAGATCTTAAGAAATAATACACACCCAAAAAGAAGAAAATGTAAGGATTAGAACGAATTCCTATTTTGGTTTTTAAAAATATTTACTAGTTTTTATTTATGTGTATGTGTCTGAGCAAGTCTGAGCTAAAACATCTTATGAAATTTCAAACTACAAATTTTATATTAACTGTGTATTTTCTTTTGACTCAAGGTTGAATTAAAAGAATATCTAAAAGTGAACGACACAATATACGAGGTAGATGGCAGAGCTTCGAATGGCATGACCTTCTCACGTCTCCTTAATTATAAGGTATGGTGAAAACCCTCCGCTCCAGGCTGTCCTGGGGTACTGCAGCAGAGTCACATGCGTCTAATTGGTTTGTATTTGGGGGAAAGCGTCTGGTGTTTGATGTGCCACGGACAACAAGCTACTGATTGAATGCAGCTAGTTTCCTCTGTTTTGTTTGCAGTGCTGGGGATCAAGCCAGGGCCTCCCATATACATACAAGGCACACCTTACACTGAGCTACTGCTAGTCCCTAGCTTTAGCATCAGACCATACTGGAGTCACTTTGGCATATCTTTGTGAAGCTGGCTATTTGATAGTTGTCATATACAATACTGTGTGAAAATTAGTGAAGTAGGACTGTGCAATCCCACTGTAAACTTTGAAGGACAATACCATATTGTACACACATCCTGTTAGTGAGCTCTTGTGTTGATTAAGAATTAAAACACTTTGAATAAAAATACTTTTTATTCAAATGGCTATTAAATTTCGAGGAGGTACTTATTAGTTTGTTTGCATTTGACTAGTTGAAAGAACCAGTAAGATGTTTCTTGGCTCCTGAACCATGACAATTTGAAGACATATCATCCAGTGTGTAATTGACACACTGGTGTAAGGAAGTGTTCATGTCTGCATGCTGGCGGCTTACAGCTGGCATGAAGTATATTTAAAAGTGTATTTATCGGAGCTTTAGAATTTAATGAGGTATATTCTAAGTCAGTGTCTTAGTGTTCAGAAGGTAAAAGGAGCTTAGGAGAGTTTGGATACCTGTCCTTTTGCTTCATGTCCTTGGTGTTCTTCCTGCCTGGATAATGTCACAACTCATAATCTACTGTTAATTTTTTCCATTTCTGGAAGTGTTAGGGAATCTGATTCATACCAGTAAAGGAAGCTGTTAACTTACACAGCCCTTTTCTCTCTGGGCTACTCGTTGTGCTCTGGTGGAGGTGAGCATATAATAAAGTTATTAATAACATGAACTGTTTTCCCTTCCTTAATTCTTAATTGTTTAACCCTCTTTTTAGACTAAATGTGCCCCCAAACCAAATTGCTAACAAATAACCTAAAAAGAAATTTGAACATTTGATGCTTAACACAGCTCTCGTCTTTTGTTTTAATAATAATAATATGATTGAGAAGATTAAAAGTAGTAATGGTTTACTCACCTTCAAGTCACACGGGGAAACTGATGACTTTCTGTGGTTGCAGTGTGTGTGGCTCCTTGTTTTGCAGTATTCTGATGCCCTGAAAAAGGTGGATCCCGATCACTTGGTGGCGTTGGTGACAGAAGTTATTCCCAGCTACTCCTGCTTAGTTTTTTGTCCCAGTAAGAAGAACTGTGAAAATGTAGCAGAAATGTTGTGCAAATTTTTAAGCAAGTATGTTAACCTTTTTTTAAAAAAATGTATGATACATTCATTGGTTTCTTAACAAAGCATTGTATTGTTTTATTAGATTCTGAAGGAACTGAACTTGAAGAAAGTCTAACTGAAATTCACATTAAAGTAGAAAATTCTAAAGTTACAAGAGAGTAACCACCACAAAGGCTTCGATTTGAAGCATCACTGACAGTGAACCAGGGTTCTGCTGCGTCTCAGACACATCAGCGTCTCTGGGACTGGCCTGCAGACAGAGCTGTCACCACTTGGGGCCACCACGTCTGCAGCCGAGCCTTCTCTTTGTTGCCGTTTTCCGTGTTTTCTTAGCTGCACACTTGGGCTCCTAGCTAGAATTTCCTACAAATTTTAGAAATGTATTGGTTTGGAAGTTTTATTATGTTTTAATATGATCTCTGTTGTGTCTACAGAGAGTATAAGATGGTTTTAAGTACTGACGGTTCTATTTTTTCTGCATCTGTTTGTTGTATGTATGTGTTTTATAATTTTTACACCTCTGTCAGGCCCCTTACCAGAGACTGCTTCAGTACTCATAGATGCCTTCCTTCTCAGTCCTACTGGCATAGACTGGTCTGAGTTAGGATTAGACAATACAATGATAAAAATGTTTGGGGTACAATAAAGGAATTGAATTTCAGTGATCGATAGTCTGCCTTTATAGTGATAGTTTTATTTACAAAGAAGGAAAAAAAAGCCAGGCATGATATTTACTTCTTTAATCACAGCACTTAGGAGGCAGAGGCAGGAGGATCTCTGTGAGTTTGAGACCAGCCTGGTCTGGATAGTCAATTCCAGGACAGCCAGGGCTATATAGTAAAACCCTGTCTTAAACAAACAAAAAGCTATGGGCTTTGGGCTGGAGAGATGATGGCTCAGTGATTTAGAGAACTTCCTGCGCTTCCAGAAGACCTGAGCCATGTTCGTTCTGACACTCACCTCAGAAGACTCACAGCTGCCTGCAACTCCAGCTGCAAGAGGGTCCAACACCTCCGGCTTCCATGGACACCTGCACTCATGCATGACCCCTCTCCACACACACACACAAACACACACACACCACGCATGCATATACATAATGAAGATTAAAATAAAAGAAAAAAGGAAATTAATCACTGAAACTTTCTTAACAAAATAATTTTTTAGCATAATTGAAGGTGCCAGCATTATAAGATAGTGTCGAGCTTTCTAAAGTGTTAGTGTTTAGGCGCTGTTTTGCCATATGATATGTTTTCACCTTTAGAGCAGAAAATTTATGCACTAAAGTAAAACAAAAAGTCTCCCACAAGGGCATATATTGTAGAGGAAATAATCATAGCATCTAGAGCAGTGGTCCTCAACCTTCCCAAAGCTGCAACCCTTTAGTACAGCTCCTCGTGTTGTGGTGACCCCCAACCATAAAATTATCCTCATTGCTTCTTCATAATTGTAATTTTGCTATTGTTATGAACCATAATATAAATATCTGATATGCAGATGACCATAGGTGGCCACTGTGAAAGGGTCTTTTGACACCTAAAGGGGTCATGAGCCACAAAGTTGAGAAATGATGATCTAGAACAAGGAGGCCCCCTGGAGCTCACTGGCCAACTAACTAGTCTTGATAAATAAGTGAATTCCAGATTCAGTGAGGGATTCTGTCTCAAAAACCAAGGTGGAAAATAATGATAAAAATGCCTGATGTCAACCTCCAGCCTCCTTGTGGAGACAAGTGCTCACCCTGTGCACAAATACAAACACATGCACATGCACGCAAAGTACATACAAGAACATTTTGTGTACTTATACTGATAAAAGTAGTATATAAGAAGAATGTTAATATGTAGTAAAAGAAAAATGGTAAGCTCTTTCTAACTATAACTCAAGGTCTATATTTCTTTTATAGATTTATTTAATTTATGTATATGGGTGTTTTACATATATGTATGTATATACATATATATGTGCACTGTGTGCATGTCTGATGCCTTCAGGGGTCACAAAAAAGGTATCGGATCCCCTGCATCTGGAGGAACAGATGGTTATGAGCTGCCATGGGGGTGCTGGGAACTGAACCTGGGTCTCTTGAAAAGCAGTCAAGTGTTCTTAACTGCTGAGCCATCACCATAGTCCCACGCTCATGTCTAATGGATCTTTTTTCTAGGGACTATTTACACCACAGAGAGAAAGAAAGATGTGAAGTGATTAAGAACTTGAGGGACATGGGCAGCGGTAAGGTGTGTCCAGTCTTGAGGCGCACCATCCCTTTCGGAGTTGCCTATCACCACAGCGGTTTAACCAGTGATGAGCGGAAGCTTCTGGAAGAGGCCTACTCGACAGGCGTGCTCTGCCTCTTCACCTGCACGTCCACTTTGGCAGCGGGGGTCAATCTGCCAGCACGGAGGTGAGGCTCGTCTCTGCCTCCGGCACAGTGGATGCGATCATCAAATGCTCTCCTCAGCCTTTGCCAAGTTGATTGGTTTAATGTTTTCATGAAAAAACAGATTTCCTGGTATTAGGCCCCTCCCCTTTTCACGTGTGTGTGTTTTGAACTTATGAGACAGGGTCTCTGTAGCCCAGGTCTCCAACTGGAGGACATCCTCCTGCCGTAGCCTCCTCTTAGTGCTGCAGTTAGAGGCACGACTCCGGTGGTGTCTGGATCTGGTCCTGCTTCTGGGAGGATCTGACGAGTTCTTTTTTACCTTCTCTGTGACCTAAAAGCTCATTTAACAGAGTTCCTTGAAACCTTGGTGAACTGATGGGGAAAGCCAGTCTTGATGTGGAGTTCAGCAGTTAGAAACTTGCCGACATCCGTGAGGCCCTGCATTCAACCCGTGGGGTAGTGTTGATTAAAGCCATCTGAATGCAATAGCATTTTTGGTCAGATCCTCAGTTAGCTTTTCAGTTGTATCAAACTCTGTAAAACTATATAATTGACTTATCTTATAATTCATGACTATGGTTTTGGTTTTTTTTAAGCAAATAATTTATTTTCACAAAATTTTTATGAATGTTAAAAAACAGGTTTTTCTGTTGGATATACAGTTTTAAGTCTCAGTGTGGCTACAGTTGTTAATTTTGCTATCAGCCCCTATATTCACATTCATTCATTTCTTTGTTTGTTTGTTTGTTCTGAGACAGGGTCACACTGTGTAGCCCTGGCTGGTCTGGAACCCCTTATGTTGACCTGTCTTTGAACTCACAGACATCTTCCTGCCTCTGCCTCCGATTGCTGGAATTAAAGCTTGCACCACCATGCCCAGCATGGAGCCAGCTTCTTGTTTCTGTGTGGATTTGTAGTTTTCTCCTCTCCAAAAGCTCGTTTTTTTTCTTTCATTTTGTTCATTTACAGTGTGGGGTAGAGGGCATGCATGTGATTGTGGAGGT